>VZTX01031489.1:77218-228880 GCA_013400915.1 Pardalotus punctatus | reverse complement strand
TGCAGCAGATTTCGGCCGGGCTGCTGCTCGTGAGATTGGACCCACGCCAAAGAAGTTCACACAGGACTGTCTCTCGTGGGAGGGACCCCATGGCTGAGTAGAGGACTCTTCTCCCTGCTGGACTGACCCTGACCAAAGGGAAACCCCCATACCCTGCCCCCACCTCAGAGCTGTTGATTGTGTGAAGGAGGGAGGGGGTGAGCTGAGAAATGGTGTCTTAAGTGGGAAGGGGGTTGAGTGAAGAAATGGTGTCTTAAGAGCTTATTTTTACCTCTCATTTATCCTCCAACTCTGTTAGGTTAATAAATCACTTTTGCACCCTAAGTTTCTTACCTGTTCATTCCTTCTCTTGTGCATCCAACCCCACCAGTGGCTTACCTCAACTCATGAGCCCAGTGTGTTTGTGTTACTTTGGTTTCTCTCCTCTGCACAGCTGTGGCAGGAGAGAGCACAGAGAGCAGGTGTCGTAGGTCCCTGGCATTTGGCCAGGGTCAAACCTCGACAGCTACAAAGGATGTTTCAACATGAGTTCCTGGAAGCTTTGCTGCTTGTGAATTACGAGGTGATTTCCACACACCTTCATCTGGGGAAGCTTTTAAGCCTTAGGTAAGCACAGGTTAACAAAACTGCATTGCCTGGGACTTCAGAAGTGTTAGGTAAAGGTCTCTGGAATTGGGGGAATTGGTTGTTTAAAAAAAAAAAAAGATTTACAAAATCCCTGTTTCTGCTTCTCATTCTTGGTCCTCTCGGATTTCCAAGCTGAGATCGGTGTTGCCCTCCCATGCAGACGGGGAAGCAGATTTGGTGTGTCACAGCAGCCTTGAAACAGAAGCGATGTCATAAAAAGCTTTGCCCCTCTCCAGACAGGGCAATGACTCTCTCCAGTCAGACTAAGGACTAGCTAAGCCCTGGCAGCCCTCCTCTCGAGTCTAATATGTAGAGAAGGTGCTGCAGCTGGTTATTGAACATCTGTGCTCCTCTCAGACTGCCAGTAAACAATGTGACTAACAGACAACGAAATTGGAATTTATTTTTTTTTGGTCAACTATGATGTGTAATTATGGCAGATGATGATCCCCCATTTCCTGGGAAAGGGAAAGATTCCTATCTGGGATTTTCATAGCATGACACAGTTCAGGAAGCAAATGACCCTTCACAGAAGGCATTACAAAGCTAAACTTGCAAATTTCTGGTCCTTGGTGCCAAGGATGCTGGTTCTTGTGAACTGACATGCTTCCCTTTGGTTTCCAACATGCAAATTCTTGTTGTGACTCCAGTGGCAGATGCAGGACAGATTGTGAAGCTGTTCCTTCTGCCTTCTTTTACTGCTGCTTCTTGTAAATGAGCTCAGAAGATATGTGATATAAAATACAATGGTTCCTTATTAGAAAATTTTTTGTGAACTTCTGATATTTTTGGCACATCCAAGTTAAAACTGTATTCATTTAGGTTGCTTAGAAGTAATTTCAATTTTTCATGCCAGGTGGATTCATAAATGTGCACACTCCTGTTAAACACTGGCCATTTAATTCAACACCTAGCTGTGTTTGAGTTAATTTAAAATGTAATCAAGCTGTATTATAACAACATATCCAAGCTTTGAGCATTCAGATCTCTCTTTGGCTGCAGCAATATTGTTCCTGTAGCTGTACAAGCACCAGCTTAAACACTGCTGTGGTTAGAAGACTTTAGCAATATTTCCCTCCAAAACATGGGCAGAACTGTTGTAGCCTGTAAGGACAGAAGAGGCTTGTGATCATTCCGTGTCCTGCTGCAGGACCCCGAGGTTACTGCCTTGATGCAGAGCTGATGTCCTGCAACACGATCATCTGAGGGGGGTGGAGGAGAGCCCAGTGCCTGCAGCTGTACAAATAAGGGATTTAGCTGCTTTGGTTTCAAGTTTGCCAGCCAGTTTTGGTCAACTGAGTTGAAAACTGCCTGTCTTTACTGACAAAATGTACAGCATATTAAAAAAAGGTTCCAGAGCTGAATGGAAATTACATGTTTTAACTGGGGGAGAATATTTTTTAAGAGTAAAATCACTTCATTTTAAGACGTAACTAAAACACAGAAAACAGAAACATCTATTCTGCTTTAAATTTCTGGCAAATTTCTCTTACTTACTCCCCAAACTCTTCCTTAAATTTTGTCCAAGTTACCATGAGTTAGTATACTTTTTTCTCTTTAAGTTGCAGAAACAGTAGGAAACATTTAAGAAACACGTGCTCAAAGAAGCACAGTTAAAAGTGGAGCATCAAAACCATCATCTTGTCTCCCACTTGCACAGGTACAATGATGAGGTAAACCATAGGTGGACTGAAAGCAGAAAATTCAGTTTTGAAGGAAACATTGTCCTCAGCTTACCCCGTCTGGAATGTTCACACCAAAGTACCCAGAGCCCAATGACAATACCACAGGAACTTTGGTTGCCAAAGGCAACTTTGCAGTGCAAGAGCATAAACACCCCCACAGGGATGCCATCCTTTCATGCATCTCATGGAATACTCTAAACATGAAGCTCTAAATCCATTTAGTAGTTGGAGCTGTTAGGACTAGACAGAATCCATCTGAGTGAGGGAACCCCAAAGGGGATTTCTAATTTTACTGTAATACAAAAGTCCTGCACATAATAGGAGGAAAACCATATTTACAACCAGAAAGGGGAAAGAAAAAAAAAAAAGAAAATACAAGGAATTTTTACTGGCAGTAAAACAGTGCAATTCATGGCTTGGTCATGAGAGTTGTTTCACTGTGTAGCTGGCAGGAGCTGTCAGGGACAGATTCACTCTCCAGCCGAGGGGCAGTGGCAGCAGAGGAGGTGGTGTGGGATGTGCACTCGAGGTGACACCCTGGGGGTGCTGCCATTTCCCTGCACAACTTTTCCTCCATTCCAGGCTAACTTGAGGATAACATCCTGCACACTTTCACAGGTTGTAGAGCACTGTTTCTGTTAATCATCAAATTGTAACTTCTACTCAGTGGTCTCTATCACCCTGTTCTGCAGCAATACTGTGTGTGTAGTAAGCAAACAGATGCTCTGCATCGTCTTTTTTTAGGTGCTTCCAAATTCCTAGCACAGAGGAACTACACAAAAACTGAACTGGTTTTGCATATGGCTGGTGATAGAAAAGTTGTCTTGGAATCCTCTGTGTGCAATATCTTCATTTCTACCAATGTAGATGTGCCCAAACCTGTTTTTGACAACTGGTAGATTATGGCAGATCTAATAACCCCAAACCCCTGGAAACAGAGATAGAGATGAGTCATTAGTTGTCAGTGAAAGAAAATGACTGCTTCTATTTAAGCAGAGTTAATGCCATTTTTCTTTGAATAAGCTGCCAAAAGAACAAGATCACAAGCTGTTAAAAAAACAACTTGAAGAAGCTGTAGCTGTGATTTATGTCAAGATCAGAAGGAGAAATATAGAATCTGTAGGCAAGAGCAGACATCATCATGATAGCTGAGACTCTGGGACAGAAAATAACCCACCTGTGAGAAGAGTTTTCCTCAATATTGTATCAGTTACTAAACAATTGCATCCCATATCTATCATAACTGTTTCATTTTTTGTTAAAGCTGGGAATCTCTGATTACCTGTGCTTGGACTTAAGGTACTTTACTTTCACCCTCCTCTAAAATAAGTAGTAGCACTGAAGCTGCAGTGTTAAAACACACCAGTCCTAAAAATTACAGTTGTAGCTTGAATGTGAATCCCCCCCATTTATTTGTTTTAATCACAAATGGGAGAAAAGGGGGAAAAGGTGGTGTTTAAGTTCCCAGTATGTAGTCCTTTGATGCCTATCTCGATTAGAAGGAAGTGATAGAGACAGATTAGGATTTGGGGATAGGGATAGAAAAGCAGATTGGATTGTGTGAGGTAAAGCCAGATGCATCTTGTTATATGGGCTGCTTTTAGAAACTTGGATTTGTTTTCTTTCAGCCTAGAACTGCTGATAACTGGAGCTGGATGGAAGTAACTCACATTCCCAGCACTTTGCCTCCCTCCAGCTCATTCCAGCTGCTGCTGTAGCAGCTCCTTGCTGGGCAGTGGTGACAGAAACAATGCCAGGGTGAGACAGTGGAGAAAACTGGACTGTTATTCAGCTTGGCTTTGTGGAGAGTACAGGTATGTGTTCTGCAAAACAACAGGTTTTTATTTGCAAAATCAGAAGTTTCTTGCCAGAGAACTGGAGGGCAGCCAGCAGCAAAACCATTTTCTAACTTCAGAGGTGTTCTTCTCAAAGGCCAGCATAAATCCTTGGAGCATTAAAGCTGTGAAAACAAATTGAGAGAAGAATGGAATGAATTTTTTCTCACCTAAATAGCCAGCCAAGTTCATATACTTTGAAATAAAATGAACCAGAACAGTTCAAGACTTCACCCTGCTCTGCTGTGTGGTGTTGAGTGAGCTGGTGCAGCTGAGGGAGAGCAGAATTATTGCACATGGAGGGTGACTCTGCCAGGAGGGCTCTGCAGGACCTGGGCAAGGAGAAAGAGGTGCTGCCGTGGCCTGTGCGGGGTGTGATGGAGCTGTCTGAGCCACGGGAATGGCTGCAGCAACACTTTGGTTCTCTGACCAGTTCCAGGCTCAAACACTTCCAGTGAAGCTGTGTTCTGGTGTATTACTGGAAAGAATTAACTTCTGGTAATGCTTTTTTTATCTTTGGATTTTAAGCTTCTTGACTTCTTACATGGACGTGTTTTCTGCGGCTACGGTAAGTAGCTAGCTTTGCTCCCTCCAACTCCACGTAAGCTGAGAGAATCCTGCATTTATGAAAAATTCTGAGTAGATGGTCCTGAGCCCCAGAAATGGGGCAGGGGAGGGCAGGTATGCAGATGTCTGTTACTCTGTCACCATTTCTCACTCTTGACCTGAAGGACACACAATATGCTGAGAAAACTAATCCAGCACAAAAAGCTGGCTTGCTTGAAAAATGTACAGACTTTTCCAAGCATTTATTTTTTCTCCCTGACACTTACCATCAACTTATTTGCAGCTCCTGTTATGAGGAATTTACAACAAAACCTCAGGAAACCACTTAATGCTCTTTAAAACACAATGCTTTAGATGAATTATTGCTAAATGTGCCTTTGTGTTTTTTTAAGTATTTAACATCTAGTTAATTAGCTGGGTTGGTTTTACATTACACATGTTCCCTCACGACATTCAGCTGAAAAGCCACCATTGAATTAAATCATGGTTACTTAATCCTCAGTCATAGGTATGATGTTGATTCACATTTATGTCTAGCTCCTCCTACCACACATCATTTTTATAATTTCAAAGTCAACTGTTTGACAGTGACAACTGATTTTTAAGTCTGCCCTGCTCTCCAATTAAAAAGCTGTTAATTACTACTGTGTAATTTTAAACTGAAAATACCAATTCCTTAGCCCTAGACAGATCCGAGGTGAGCAGCTAGTTGACACCTCCACTGAGAGAACCATCAACAGAACAAATTTTTTTTTTTCTTCTCTTTTTTAACTTCTCAGCAGAAGAAAGGTGTTGCTGTCTTCACTTCAAAAGCATTGCTGATTGTCTTCCAAACTCGCTGTGGAGCTGAGATGGAGGCAGAGGGTGTCCTGAAGCACAGCCCAACCTTCACATGGCAGCAAGGTCAGCCCTTTAGTTTTGTTTTTTTAACAGTGAAATTCGCTTCACTGGAGTGACTCCTGGTTAGCAGCAGTCGTCGTTATCAGACTGGGAAGAAATTGGAGAGATCCAGACCAAGCTGTCAGCCCAAATATTCTTGAGAGCCTTGGTAGGGAATAACACTGTCCCATTTTGTTAAATGAAAGTGATGGTGATGAGAATGTTCAGAATTTGTCCATGTTTTAAATATGTTTATTCAGAGCAATACATAAAAATTGCAGAAGTGCAGGAGCTTAGTTGAGGGGAATGATGATCCGTAATGTACAATGGCTGCTTTTATGCTCTCAACTTTCGTATTTTGAAGCAAGAAAAACTCTAAATATACTATTGATAAGTATCTCTATAATCATAATTCTATTTAATACCTAAATATATAATATAAACTAAAATAATGGATTTCATTGTTAATATAAGCACTCGCACTGTGTACTCTAGTATGAATCTAGCGGCAGGCTATTAGCTCTCAGAAAATGTTGTAGCCACTCAACCAGCAGCCCAAAACAAGCAACCTAAAAGGAGTCTTATAATCCAGCTACAATGAGGGAAGTGCTGGAGTTGGAAGGGACTGCCATTTGGTCACTCCTTGTCCTTCACACCATACCCAGGTCACCCAGTGGGGACTCACAGGACAGGGTCTTTCCAGTGGTGTCACCAGTGAAAGGGCCATAAACCAGTCTCTGTGGCTGTTCCATGGCATAACTGCTCCTCCTAATTTTTTCCTGATATTTATCACAGCTCTTCCATTTTGCTCTTCACATCTACTACTTTTTTCCTGCCCCTGTTTGAGAGTTGTTTTGGTCTTTTCACTCCCTGGGAGAAGGGAATATACCAAAACTCCTCACCAGGAAATTCAGTCCCTGTGGGTGTCTAGGAACAAGGAACAGAGCAAGGAATTCAGATACGTATCTGGACCTCTTGAGTATGCAAATGAAGTTTGAAATATCTGTCCTTAAAATGCTGCTGGCTGCTCTTCAGGGTACATCATTAATGCTGTGAGAACTAGGAACTGTATTAGGTTCAGAGGGAGCCTAAACATAAATCCCTCCTCTTTCCAACCACATCTTGAATGATTTTTGTTGCCCCTTGCCTTTGCCTAATGGTGCCCCAGGCAACTTCCTCATTACCTGACACTAAAACAGTGACACAGTAATCTCCATCCTGGACCTTACTGTTTCCTACTTCTGTTTTTGACCACTTGTGTGAAGACAGAAAAAAAAGAGAAAGATGTAGCTGGGCAAAAATTCCTGATCCTTAAGGATGTCCCTTAAGATTTGTGTGCAGACTTTATTGGGAAGTTGCACCAGGTGATCTCCTTGTTGCTCATCTGTTACCTGTCTCTTGTGGCAGGAAAATTGCAATTTTCAATTTGCAAACTCTTTGTCAAAACTGCTCTGTTTTGTTGAGGTTTTTTATATGGTGTCCTGAAAAGAGCACTTTTCCAGAGTATGGCAGAATTTCTGGATACTTATTGTGTTGAATACAGTAGGTGATACTTTCAAATATTTTGGCTTTTAGGGTTTGAGAAGTTGTGAGATGGGATCAGTTTGATCATCTCATCTGAGTGCCATAATATGCACCAGTAAAAAGAATTAGTGTGCTCTCTAATGCACTTCCAAAAAGTCATGAAAAAGCCAAATGGCATCAGACAGATGCATCTGGGAAGTGTTGACTGATAAGTTATCAAGGTGACACATTAACCACTAATTAATGCAGTTCTTGCTAGCAGTTGAATCTCATTTTTGTTTAGTTTTCTCCCTGGGAATGTCACATGGAAACATGAAATGTCTTGCATGAGTGGAATTTTGGGCTCTAACTTGTGATCTTTGGCAATTAGTATTGCAGTGATGTTTAAAAAAAAAAAAAGTGTTTCTTTCCTACTCTCTGCACCACTCATCAGTTAAAGTGCTGCACAAAGAGTAAATAAAGTTTTCCTTTATTGTATATCATTTAATATAAATAGCAATGCTACTTAACACACAGAGCTATGATTAGGAGCATCCCTCTTCACTCAGGCTGGGAGAAACAAGATCAGAGATTACTTCAGAGGAGGAGCAGTTACCTAAACAGACAAGAAAAACTGGAATGGAGTGTCAAAATTGCTTGCCTGATGCCATGTAGCAGGTCAGTGACAGAGCTGGGACTGCAACGGTGACAAACCATGGGCCTGTTTGGTCTTATTCTGGGAGACTGGGGGAAGGAAAACAATACTGGTTTTTATGGAGCAGGGTGTGCATAGCTGTTTCACACATTAAGTAAAAATACAGTTAATTTATCCCTTTCTATAAACTAATTTAAAGTAGAATTTTAACACTTTTAATTTTATGACTTGAAAATATTTTAAATTTAGTTTTTTACCTTAAAATTGATACAAAGTTTCTCTTTTTAAAAGTGGCACAAAAAGGGTTTTTTTTTGTAATGGAAATATTGATGTTCTAATCTTTATCCCTCATTCAACTTCTCCATCCAGAGGAAAAGTGATAAAGTTTGAGGGAATCACTACGTTGGGTAAAAAATGATGTGCAAAAAGAAATGGAAAAGGAAAAGAGCCATTAAATTCTAAGTTAAATAAGACACCTTGCACTTGAATTTCAAGAACTCTATATGATAATTAGGATCACATCTATAAAATATTTTGGTGCTTTTTAATAAGGAAGAAGAAACTATTTCATGAAACGTCATGTATTTTTAAAAGTCATGTTTGTTCAAATAATGGCTTGAGCTGTTCTGTGACTGCTGTCAGTCCAAGGGTGCTGCAAGGCACTCTCTTTAAAAGCTGCCATTCATTCCTTTTGTTTGGAGGAGCCTCTGAGATAAGAGATGAGTTTCTTTAGAAGAAGATAAAGCTCGAGGCACTGCATGGGCCATGTCTGCAGACCTGACCCTGTGTCAGGAGCCATGGCCTTCCCCATCCTTGCAGTGCCTGGCCCCAGGAGAGAGGCAGGACCGGGCGGCAGAGGCTGGACAAGGCTCCTGGAGCAGCTTCTTTCTTGCCAAGTACACGGAAGGGACCCCAGGGGCAGAGCAGGAGTTTGGGCTCTCCCTCAGCTGAGCCTGGTGGCCACGTTCGGCCAAGCAGGTGCTGCCAGTCCTTCCTGTGCTATGAAGTTGTGAGTGCTGTGTGCTGAGCGCGTCTCTGTAAATGCTGTAACGCTGGAAATGTGGCCGGAGGATGGGGGACACCTTCCCCCTCCCAGCTCCAAGAGGGGCTGCCCTGACAGGATGGACCACTTCGTCACCTGTCCTGTTCCTTCATGGCACTGTGAGGTGGAAAACCAGGATTAGTGCACAAAACCTCGCGCTGCCTGCGACCGCACATCCAGGTCTCTCCGGGGCTCCTTTCACTCCGAAAATCCCTGAGCTGGCTTGAGTCACCCAGACCTGAGGTGGGCATGGGATTCATCCTGTCTTGAGGACACAGCCTCAAGCTGTGCCAGAGAAGGTTCAGGTGAGAAACCAGGCAGAATTTCTCCACGGGAAGTGCTGCCAAGCGCCGGAACGGGCTGCCCGGGAGGTGCTGGAGTCCCAGCGTCAAGAAATGACCGGACGCGGCACGGAGCGCTCTGTTCGACCGGGCGGGATCGGTCAGAGGCTGGACTCGGTCATCTGGGAGGTTTTTCCCAAGGAATGGCCGATTCCCCGTGCGCGGAGGGCCGGGCCGGGCTGGGCGGAGTGGCCGCGGTCCCTCCGGGCTCTGCCCCCGCGGGGCCCGGGCAGGGGCGGGGGAGGCAGGGCCGGCCCGGCCCCCGAGCCGGCGCTATAAGAGCCGCAGGCGGCGGGGCCGGCCCGGCATCACCGCCGCGTTTGCCGGGAGTGGGGATCGTGCGCTGCCACCATGTGCGGTGAGTGACGGAGCCTCCGCAGGGCTGCGGGACAAGCGCCGCTTTGGCCGCTCGGGACCGGCCCCGCTGCACCCGTTTGGGGGGTGGGAAGGACAGGGAGCGCCTGGCAGGTGAAGGTGAAGCCCCTCCGCCCTCCCCTTCTCCCAAAAAGAGGCGATGGCCGTTCTGTTCCTCCTTTCCCGAGCCCCCCGTGCCTGGCTTGTCCCGGGTCTTGGGATGGAAATCGTCCGGTCCCACCGCCCGGCTGCCCCGGCGGTGCCCGGGGTGGTGGGGAACCTCTGCTCCTGGTCCCGCTGCCTCTGATGCAAGGGATGCGCTGGGCTCTCTTTCCTAATCTGGGACTAGGGATTGATCAATCGTGACTCACTTCCGAGCTGCGGCGATAAAGGAGAGTTTGTGGTTTTCAAACAAAGGCAGTGAAGGAGCTTAATTCTTAGCTGTTGTGAGTTTATTCACCTCATTTTATCTAATAAAGATGAGATGGTAAAGATAATTCCTACAGCCTGTATACAATTGCTTAGATATGCTTTGGATCAGATTGAAATCAAAGTGTGGGTTCAGAAGCTGCTAATGCAACTGTACTTCGTTATGGAGGAAAGTTTTGTGAAACTTTGCCTATCTGTCCCTGACATCTCCTCTCAGGCCTGATGAAAGTAGAAAAGTTTGTATTTCTTAGTCGTCATCAACGAAACCTGTTTTGGGGGATGCAGATGGAAAGTGAGTTGAGTTACGGCTCCCAAAACTGAACTTTCTGAATTAGGTATCTTTTCCCTGCCTCCACATTCTTTTTAATTGTAACGTCAGTAAGTACACAGGAATCCTCTTTCACTTGAATGGAAACACGAGGTGATATTGTTTTAACTCCTATTGTTTGAGCTCCTACGTGACAGATCACTATCAATGAGACAAACTCGGTGACTTCTAAACAAAACCCCTTCAAGTGAGAGACCAGGCTCAGCGCCTGAGCCACCCAAAAATATTCGTGGCAAGCACTGAGTGAGACACGTAATGGTAATGTCAAAAACTTCGCGTATCTGGGCTGGGTATTGATTGGGAAATGAGGGTGTTAACAGTGTTCAAGGAGTTCGATACAACGTCTGACTTGGGGTGGAGTAAATGACTCAGTGTGAACTGGTGGAGAGCAGCAGTTCATGAAGTGCAGTGAGAGTAGAGATTGTGGTTTTTTTCCCCATCAGCATTTAGAGACCTTTTATACTACTTTTTTTTTCATGAAAGATATCCCCCAGCCTGCTATGCTGATCTCTGTAGGGAGTGTAGGAGTTCCTGAGACTTTGACCAGCAGTTTCTAAATGACTTTTTTGTTGTTGTTTTAATTTTTGCATAGCTTGCCAGGTTTAAGTGCTTCTAATACACCCTATTGTGTTTTCTTTGGCTTCAGGTAGCACTTGAAGATTTATAACCCTTGTTTTGTGTTTTGAAAATACAGAGGTCATAAATACTGCTATAAACATGCTCATAAGGAAGCAAAGTTGAGATGTTATCATTCTCACATGTAAAAAGACAGTGTAGCAAAAGCATTGAGGGTTTAAAAAAGAGTTAAGATGCACTTAAACTGATGATCTACCTAATTTAACCAAGCATTTATTTCATCAGGATATGAAGTTGAGACTCTCTCAAAGCTAAGTTTCTGGCATTTGCAGTGTGCTTACCCCAATAGAGGCATCTTTTTATTTTTTAAAAAATAAATAATTTTGTTCAAACTTCAAGTATAGGCTGCCCCCTACTTGATTTTGGTGAAGTCTTGCAATTACAAGAGTTCTTGTGGAATTTTCCCACAAAAATATTCAATTTACTTTTCCTGCTCTCGATGCTCTGCTTGTAATCCTGAAAGGGGAAGCTCTAAAGTCTTGATATGCATGTTAAGGGAGAGCCTTGCTTTCAGTGTCTGCACCTAATTGAAGCTGGTTTTAGTAATGTTTTAACAACCTTCTGTTTCTGTTTTTAGTATCGGCTTCTAAAGGTAAGCGATACATGACTGACCTAGTTCATCCTTCTAAGCAAACTGTAATTATGGAAAGTTATAAACTACATTTAACACTCAGATCAAGAGGGCAATACACTAGTAAAACACTTCTCAGGTGCTTTCACTGGATTTTATATTATTGAGTCTCCTTAGGAAGCAAGATTTGGAAATGGGGAGGCCATCATAAAGTAACTTGCTAGCATCACAAAACTCTTATCATAAGTATGATTCAGCTGAGATTCAGTCACACTGGTGTGCTTCCAGAAAGAATTAAGGTACAAGGAGTCTTTATCAAAATTGTTTCTGCATGAGTTGAGTAATGTCCTGTAAATCTGGCCAAAATTATGACTGAGGAGGGAAAAAATATGTGAGTAGATTAAATGATGAAACAGAAAATCATGAAGTGAAAGTCCTACTCTCAGTGCTTAGAGTAAGATTTATTTCCCTTAACTGAAAGAGTTTATAACATGTTCTTTGAAGTCGGGCTGTAGCTATTGTTTTCATTTTAAATGGCCTCTGGTGACTTCTGCATCTTCTAATGCACGTGTGTGGAAGTACAGCTACAATTCCCTGGAAACAAGGATCTTTTGAACAGTTGCAGCACACTGGTAGCATTGTAAGGACGGTCCCAGAGGAAGGTTCTTCCTGGAGCTCTGTGCAGTCAAAGATGCCACATGGAACGTATGAGGATGTTGAGGCTTAAATTAATTGTGAAATCTGGCCTAGAAAGTAGAGCTGGATCTGAAATGAGGTGTGTGGCAATGTTTTGGAATGATGTTGAGAAATTTGTATTGAAGAAATTGAAGAATGCTGCTCTTGAGGTTCGTGGTTGGTGCCAGATAATGGTAAATATCTGTCTGGAAAAATGATCAACAGGCTCCCAGTCTACAGTGACTGCTTATAACCAGAGGCGTTATTTTTCAAAGCATCCATGAAGAACAGTATTAATCAGTTCAAATTCCCAAATATCTCCTTAAATGCAACTATTGTCTTAATGTCTCTGTTAATGTTGGATGCTCTAGAAATAATTAGGCTGAGCTCCTCATAAATCTCACTTCTGAAGCAGAAAAGAATTAGCCACCCTTTAAACTTTCCAAAAAAAATTCAGAGGCAAATGTAATACTGTCTTAGTCTCACTGTCAAATCAACAGTATTAATGGCTTATAAACCACTGCAGTAACAGATTTCACAGCAATATTTATAAGGGAGATTTATTGGAGTATCATTGTAACAGCTTCTTCGCTATGACCATTTACAGTTCAAAAGCCTTAATTGAGGAGGAAGAGGGTGTTAAATTTCAGACAAAGGCTTTCTCTGTCTAAAACACTTGTCTGAGCTGCTTATCTGTTGAGCTCTTAAAGTTTGGTTTTTTTCTAGCTGTAGTCTCCAGTCCTGACTTGTTGCTTGGAGAAACTGTTGGAACATTCAAATTAGTTGTTTCTGTTTGATTGGGGTACAGATTTGCAAGCGTTAATGAAAGGGACTAATGTATCCATATAAATATCAGAGTCCCAGGAAGAGCAGTAGGCAGAGAAAAGGAATGGTTGTTTTTTCCTTTGCAGGTGACTCTTTTATTGTACCTTTTCTAAAGATAAAACAAAATACCCAACATCCTTCAAATAAAAAAATATGCCTGTGTACTTTTGCCTTCCAAAAAAAAACCAAACAAACAAACAAAAAATTAGGGTGGGGGAACCAACCCCCAAACTAAAAATGCCTCTTCTTGGTTGATGACTGGTCTATTCAAGAGAAGAGGGATCAGACTCTCAGGCTTTTCCAGGCTGTGTTTGCCGAGTAGGCAGGGAGTGAGTTCAGGGCGCTCCCTGAGATGCTCCTGGAGGAGCTGACCCGGCTGACACGGGCAGGACAGAGCTCCTGTGTGCCTGGCTTGGTTTGGCCGGCACGGCTGGTCTAAGGCAGCGCAGGGGGGAACTGCTTGTGTTTTGGGTGACCCTGTTTTGTACCTTCTGCTTTTTCCTTTGTTGTCCTACCCTATTGACTTCTGCCCTTTCCTCGTGTTTTCTTCTCCATTCTCTTTCTGCTGAAGTGACTGTTGTGTACAGGATTAAACCGGAGCCTTTCAGAAATAGATGTTGTGCCTCGTACCTACCCATGGGTATTTAAGGCCATGACTTGGATTACAAAAGTCTCCTTGTGTTAGTAGTGGTGAATATATTCCTTCTTTGAATGCCTGGATATGAAATAGATCACAATGTTCCCATTTTCAGCTGTGGTTTTCGTGAAAAGTAGAATTTTTTTAACCTCTCCTAACTGTTTAACTCTTGGTGGGTATCATGGAGAGTGAAACTTGCCAGGAAAGCTGATGTGTTCTGCATTGAAATGAGGCTTCCGAGTCCTTTATTGTATTTGAATTCTTTCCATTTAAAAATGCATTAGGATGAATTGTACTAAATGGGAGGATGGGTGCCCCTCAGACTTCTCCCTGATACTAGTTTTAAAGAGTTTTAAATTGAGTCTGAAGAGATGCAGATTCTAAAAAAACCCTTTGCTTCTTTCCCCCCCTCCTTCCCTTTTCTCTTTAAACAGGAATTTTTGCTTATCTAAACTACAGAGTGCCTCGCACTAGGAAGGAAATATATGAAACCCTGATAAAAGGATTACAGAGACTGGAATACAGAGGATATGACTCTGCAGGTATGTTAACCAACAGAATGAATTAATTTTAGCAACCAATAGCTCATTCCATGACTTTTTTTTGGTACTTTCTGTGTCTGGCATCTTTGATTTTTCTTCCTTTATTCTACAGACTAACAGATCAGAACTAATTAGCTTGATTCGTGGAGTTCTGCAGCTTTCCTCAGGACTTAAAATTGGGTGTTTAGCTCTGTAATTAGATGGTTGAGGTTAGTACACATAAGCAAAACAAACAGGGTGTGGAAGATGATCTCTGTACAGGGCCATGTAGTTTGTGCTTCAGCCTTTTTTTGTGCATGTGAAGGATGGGGAAGATGAAACTTTTCTTAGATTTGAGTTGGCTCATTTCATCAGGCAAAATATTTCAGTCTGTTGTCAAACAATTTCAGATGGCTCATATATATTTTAATCTCTGCAGTGGATATAGACTTGATGTAGTTTCATTTGAACATGCACTGGTCTAGCAACAGACTTCAAATATATCCCTTTAGAGGGTAATTTAAAAATACTCATTTCAGTGGTGTGTGCCTGTCTGTATTTTCTCAGCCTTTTTCTTATCTAGTGTATTTCATGCTTTAAATAACACTTATGACTGTGTCCTGTGCTGCAGGAGTGGCAATTGATGGAAATAATAATGAAGATAAAGAAAGATTCATCAAACTAGTTAAGAAAAGAGGAAAAGTAAAGGCCCTGGAAGAAGAGTTGTACAGTAAGTGTTAAAAATGACCCCTTTACTTTGGCCTCCCAGTCAGATACCATCTGCATCTCAGCAGAAAGTCAGACCATAAAACTTTAGTTACGATTTTGTGTCAGCAATAACTGCATTGGGGAAACCAAGCAGCTGAACTTTTTGTGCCCCTCAAATCTGCACTTAAAAAGCAAGCTGATCTTCAGATAGAGCACTGTGAAATTGTCAGTCTACACTCCCTTCTCTTGGTTGCTCCTTTGTTCAAAACCTGGGTTTCTCTGGTGCTTTACTCATGTGATTTCTGTGCTGCATGGCTGAAATGCTGAAACATGCACTCTGACAGAATTTACGACCATTTAAGCAGCTGGCTGTCATCACAATCTGCTTTATGCAGTGCTTCCATCTGTGAAAGGCTGAAGTTGTGTTTTAATACGTTTACATTATAATTTGTAGTAATGGGGTCTGTTAGCCTGGCTGTTACTATTGGCTAAAAATGCTTGAGTCTTGGCAAACAAGGTTTTAATCACAGTAGCTTGAACTTTCTGAAGTGTAAGGTCAAGAAAGCAAATGGTTTAAAAGAAAGCCAGAAGATAGCTTTTAGATTTTTGCCTGGAGGAATTCTCTTTGTGTTTTACTGCTTGTCTGTGTGTGTGTGTATGTGAGAAAGCGAGAAAGAAAGAGGCAAAATTAATTATTCACTAAACTGAATTTCTCCTGTATATAGAACAAGATGACCTGGATTCAAAAACAGAATTTGAAACACATTTTGGAATTGCTCATACTCGCTGGGCGACCCATGGAGTACCAAGTGCAATAAACAGTCACCCTCAGAGATCAGATAAAAGCAATGGTACGTAATCCCTGCAGCACTTGAACCACATGAATCTGAAATGATTCAATCCACAGAGCACATATGTTCTTGCTATTGTTATGGTATCTGGTTTTTTATACTAGGGCTAAACTGTTGCCATTCTATTTAGCTTAGACACTTTCAAAATAAAATAGAGTCTTCTTAGGCTAAAGTAACACTGTAAAAAATTAATGAGATCTGTTCTCTGAAAATTACAAGTTAATTGAAGTATAGCATTCCTGTTTTGAAAGGTAAGACTGAAAATATAAATGTGTCAACATTGCCTGGGCCAGAAAAGGGAGATTTCGTATCATTCTTCACTTGAGATGGCTTGGTGCTCTTCTACTGGGTGTAGTTTAGCACTCTCTTAATAATTTGAAACTGCCTTTGTATGCTGTCAGAATTTCTAAGCTTCTGCTTTCTGTTGTCCATGTTGTGATAAACTGTAGGTCTGAAAGCTATAGCAGATAGTTTCCAGTGTACTTTTAAACTTTTCTTTTCCCTTGTAATTTTGTGTTCTGAACTAAATATCTTAATTTTTCGTTTCTCATGAATATATATCTATTTTTTTCTCTTAGAATTTGTTGTCATCCATAATGGAATCATCACAAACTATAAGGACCTGAGAAAATTTCTGGTGAGTCTGTGGCAACTCAATTCTAAAACTAGAAAGGGAATACTCCCCCAGCCTACTATCAGATCTTTCATGACTTTGGTGGAACTTGAATTCAAGTTTCTTGATATCATCTATAAAAGAGCTCTGTGAAAGAGCCTGCCTAATAAAGATCCTCAGAGCTAGTGAAGTGCAATATGTTCCTGTAATCCTAAATGGAATTTGTGAGTGGAGTAGCAGTTTGTGCTCAGATTCTTTGAGAGGGTGTGTGGAGTGGGCTCTCTCCCATCTCCTGGTGCTTGACAGATGCTAAGCAAGTCTTACTACGTCTTTTTACAGTATTTCCCAAAGAGTATCTATGACAGGATAAGCCCTTATATTTTATCTGTAGTGATTTATATCCACTGCTCCAGTGTAGTGCTCTGAGCTGTCTGACTGTGCAGTTTCTGCTGGGAGGCGGCTGAGAGGCCCTGCAGTGTTTCATGCCTGAGGACGGACACAATTTTTACTCTTCTTTGTGGTATTTCAGGAGAGCAAAGGCTATGAGTTTGAATCTGAAACAGATACAGAAACAATCCCCAAATTGATCAAATACATGTATGACAACAGAGAGAGCGAAGACACCAGTTTTTCAGCCTTGGTAGAGAGAGTTATTCAACAGCTGGTAAGTGGGAAATTACTTTTTCTCCTAGGAGTACCACAGTATAAGCTACCTGTGGGGCTCCTTAGCATTCTCCATTTATGCATTTAGATCCTCTGCAGGAGTTCTTAGAAGGTGCTGCAAATAACACTTTTAGGCTTCTAAACAATGCTTAATAGACCAAGAAATGAGATTAAAATTTTGGAGACTTCAAAGGCTTTTCAATGTTAAATCTTTAAATTGCAGTAGCAGTGGGTTTTGTTTGTTGAGTTTTTTTGGGATTTTTGTTGGTTTTCTTTTTAGCAAGAAGTTAATACAGCTTTTTAATGAAGCAGTTCAATTAAAAAAAAAAAAAACTAACGCGAGCCTCTGGGGGTTAAAATCTCTCATAAATGGCAGTGTGTTCTTAAAGGTTATTCTGATCGTGTTGAAACACTGCTGTGATTCAAGTTTGGCCAATTCCTTGGCTCTCCTATTTGGAAGTAGATCTAACAAGCTGGACTGGTTTCCAAACTGTGAAGTGGGAATCTACTGTTACTCACTATGTGAATGCTTAAAAACTTTGATAGATGCATTGCAAGCTTGGAGAAAGCTGGCTTTGTTTCCTCCCCAGTCTCCAGGCAGATGTTTTCCCTCCCCTTCCTGCAGTTTCTTACACTCTTTTCACCTCCCCTGTCTCCTCTTTAAAGCAGCTCTGTAGGATTCCTTGGAGCAGGGCTGGAATCCACACGAAGTGTGGGTCAGGAGGGAGCAGCGGCCCCAGAGCTGAGAGGAAGGGAGGCTTCACCTGCCCCAGAACAGGGGCACAGTGCTCTGAGGGGAGCCCCGGGAGAGGAGGGAATGTCACCATCCCTGTCCTGCTGCCAGGGTGGGGGGACCTTGGCTCCTGCGTTGGGAATCCTCCTCCAGGAGTTGGCCAGCTGTGATAGTGCTATAGAGCTGTTTCTGGGTTTTGTTCTGGTGTTGTGGGTTTTTTGCGTGTTTTGTTTTTGAAATACATTTATGAGAATTTGCTGCTTGAACTAGAACTAGTAACTCCAGGTTCTTGGCTGAAAATGCACGGTAATGCACTACGTGCAAATTCTGATTGCAAGTCTTACTGAAAGTAAATGTCTAACAGTCTTCATGTTGATTGTGAGTAGCATCTCTGACATTCTCATAACCTTTGCATTAGAAGTTATTGTTTTTATTTATAAAGAGAGGCTAAGTGCTCACTTCCTGATCTTTCAGCTGTTGCACTGTTAATGTGCATGTCAGCTTGTTCTGCTCCATGGCCAATTCCTTTAAAGGTGCAGCCTGCCCTCCAGGAAGAGATTCCTGATAGCAGTTCCTTCAGTGCCTCTTCAGAGAGGGGCCCCAGTTTAATGAGATGCAACTATCTGAGATAAGTTGTTTAGGATGTCTTTTTTTTTTCTTTTCTCCTTTGTGTTCATGGTTTCCAGGAAGGTGCTTTTGCATTGGTTTTCAAGAGCATCCATTACCCAGGTGAAGCTGTTGCTACCAGGTTAGTAAAAGTCAATTTTATACATAATGCATGCTTTTTATTAGCTTAAAAATAAAAACCAACATCTCTTAAAGATACTAAAATATTGATGTTTAAAGTGCTTAATTAACCAAAACTCAGTGAGTCAATAAAGAATCTCAGTGATCTTCTGTTTCTAAATTTGTATTAAGAGCGTGCTAACACTTTTCCTATATCAAAAAGGGGAGAGGGAAGGGATATTGCTGAGTTTTAGTTCCCATTGAGTAAAGACTGAGATAAGTATGTTCATGTTGGCTAAAAGACCATCACATTAATAGGTTATACACTGTTCTGTAGCTGTCATAGCATTTATGGTCTTTCTATGTAAGTTCTGCTTTTATTTATGACTTGGAAAACAGCTTTCAGGAAATGTAAAGATATTAAAATAGCAAGTGACATAGCAGTGGGAATAAAGACTGTTTTATATTACAACCCCAAAGCCCATTGCTTCTGTGGTCTAAAATAAGACTACATTAAAATTGTGAAAAAGCCAGCTGTACCATCACTCCAACTGGAGAACATCTTCTGAAATGGGCTATTCTATATGTGGTTCAGGTTTGGGGTTTTAGGGCTGAAGGGTTTGAGAGAAGCTAATCTTATAATCTGAGCGTGACTTGTTCTTTTATTCCTGTGATTTTTAAATTTTTTTATACTAAGGTTTTCAGTGTAACATGTAACCCATATAATTAAAAAATGGTCTTAATATGCTGCAGTTTCAGAGGTGCAGTTGTGATGGTTAATATTTCTGAGTTTGAAGGGCCGAAGAGTGTAACAGTATTTCAATTCTAAAGAGCACTGGAGCTTATTGTTGTCTCACTTTAGAGGCAAAGTAAGTTTTGTTTCAAATTGGTGCCTGTACTAAGCTGTTTTCTGATTACAGGAAAGAAAAAAACTGGTTCATATACATTTTCCTCTACCTGGATGTAGTTTGTGGGTAAAGAATCACCAAGGCACATGGTACTTAGTTAGATAATATTTGGTGGATCTTACAGAGGAACCAAGTTTATATAACTCCTGCCATGTAATGGCCTTAGGATCCTCGTTGAAGGAGGCTCTTTCTGTTTAGGAAGCTAGATGGGATATTGTCTTTTCAGCTTCACAGATGTCCTGTGACTTCTTTGTATGCACATTTCTCTTTATAAACTTGAATGTTTTCCTTTTTATAGGAGAGGGAGTCCTTTGCTCATTGGGGTTAGGAGCAAGTACAAGCTTTCAACTGAGCAGATTCCCGTTTTGTATAGAACGTGTAAGTTGATAAAACAAAATACATTATTTTTAAGAACTAAAATTACTTTATTATTAGAAATTAGGTTAATTGGGTTTTGTACCATAAAACTGCCAGCTGATGCCCCAAATAGCTTCTTGGCTGAGGATATTTTTATACTACTGAATGTGTAATTCATGTAGAAGTCCCATCCCCCAAACTATTTCCATAATTGTGATACCCTAAACCTGTATAGTCTGTAATCTTAACTTGAACAGAACTGGTTTTGCATTTAGAATGTCTCATTTCTTTAATAGGCAACATTGAGAAGGTGAAGAACATCTGCAATTCCCGAATGAAAAGACTGGACAGCTCAACCTGCCTTCATGCTGTCGGGGATAAGGCAGTAGAATTCTTCTTTGCTTCAGATGCAAGGTAGTAAAAGTACTTCAACTTTGCTGAAAATACTGGGGTTTTGTTTAAAAGTGAGATAGAATAGAGGATTTTGTTTAAAGGTGAGATTCTGGAAATCCTGTGCTGTCTTGCCACTGTACAATTGCTTTCTTTCAATTGCTGTCATAAAGTCCCCAGGCTCAGGTACTTGAAAAATTTCTGTTCAAATGCTGTTGACAAACCTTCACAAGTGCAATATCTGCCAGTTGCTGACCTCTGTGTGAAATACATCCAGCGTAGGAAAGTAATTTGGGTAGAAATGAACACTATCAGCTGAGTATTTGGGCAGACTGTAGGTTAGCTGGGATTGTGATGTTTTTAGTTCAGGTATCAGAGGAGGAAATAGTGGTGTGGTTCCAAGCTTAGCAGGAACCTGGACATCAGGCACACATTTATCTTGGAAACAAGAGTGTGACTCCAGCAGGATCCATCAGGGACACTGAGAGGTGACTTCAGACCAGCAGGAACTGATGCTGGTTGCTGAGCCTCCTGCTGTGGGTTGCTGTGAGAGTGCAGGAGGAGCAGCAGATGGAGCCATTGCCTTTAGGATGGCTCTGTAGTTAAAAGGAAGGGAGAAGCAGGGCTGGAAGTGGCTTCTTTAATTGCTTTGCTATTACCAGCTCTGATGTGTCAGGTCTGTCTCGCTTCTGTTCCTTTTCTGTAGTGCTATCATTGAGCACACCAACAGAGTGATTTTCTTAGAGGATGATGACATTGCAGCAGTCACTGATGGGAAGCTCTCGATTCACCGTCTGGAGCGTTCAGCCAGTGATGATCCTTCCCGGGCCATCCAGACCTTGCAGATGGAATTGCAGCAAATCATGAAGGGTGGGTTGAAACATCTGTAAATTGGTTTCATCAGAGATGGATAGTTACTGTTTTTGTAGTAGATGTGGCAGAAAACTGCTAAAAATTTGTTGTGAAAATTACCTTATATTTAGGATGTTTGTACTGGGAGCTGATAATTCCAAGTTTTGAGACCAAGAGAGAATGGGCAGTCTGGGACCCTATCCATTTTAGCCTTGGAAAAGCCACAGATACTTCTATTCATTTCAGCATTTAGTGAAAATATAACTAATGTTAACATGTAGTTGTTGGCAAAATTTGACTGTAAATTAAGAATTGAAGGGGAACACAAAAGTTTCCTTATGAAAGAATTTATGTACCTTGTCAGTGTTGGGAAATGGAACCAACCAAATAGAGTGAGCTACCTATTCTTCCTTTCTTCTTGCCTATTCTAAGCTTTTATTTAAGCTAACACAGTCAAGTTAGCTTGTTAGCACAGTTTGTCTTAAAAGTTCTCTCTGTAACTGGAGTAGGCTAAAAATAACAAATCTAAGCATTACCATGTCGTGTTTTTGTAAACAGGTAACTTCAGTGCCTTCATGCAAAAGGAAATTTTTGAACAACCGGAATCAGTTGTCAACACAATGAGAGGCAGGGTGAACTTTGAGAGCAGCACAGGTAACTGTGAACAGCCCTTCAAACTGCACCAAGTTTGAAATTTGTAAACCTGTTGATTAGAAAACAAAGCACACCATTGATATATGTGTATTTATCTGTTTGCAGTTCTGCTGGGGGGGCTGAAGGATCATTTGAAAGAAATCAGAAGGTGCCGAAGACTGATCATTATTGGCTGTGGAACCAGTTACCATGCTGCAGTAGCTGTATGTTCACATTCTTGGTTGAAATACACATATAACTCTTAATTGCTGGGCTTTCAGACAGCACCTCTTCATCTGCTCAAACTTTGTCTTTCATTGAGGGGTCTCACCCTTTTATTTAGTTTTCCTTTGTGCCACATTCTTTATTAATGCTCCAATGCCATTACCTACCATGCTAGCAGTTAACTTTTTTCACCTCAGTTTTTAAAGCTCTGGCAAGCTGTAATTACCAGCTTTTCTAATAAGAGTCCATTTAGATTTTCTCTGACTTGTAAAATGTCTAAATGTTTGTGGGTGGCAATATTAACAAATACCGTGTGCTGCTTGAATACAGACTCGACAAGTCCTGGAAGAATTAACAGAATTACCAGTGATGGTGGAACTTGCCAGTGACTTCCTGGATAGAAACACTCCTGTATTCAGGGATGACGTGTGCTTTTTTATAAGCCAGTCAGGTGAGCTGCATTTGCTGTCAAGTGAGTGCTGTGAGATTGCTTTCCATTGCATTTTGCATCATCTGACTGTGAATAACAGTAATTTAGAACACACCTGTGTAGAATTTTATGCTTTTCAGGAATCGTTATTATCCTCTGCCAACCTGATGTCAAGATGTGAATGTTTTCCAGGTGAAACTGCAGATACACTGATGGCCTTGAGGTATTGTAAAGAACGTCGTGCTCTGACAGTTGGCATCACAAACACAGTTGGAAGTTCAATATCCAGGGAGACTGACTGCGGTGTGCATATCAATGCAGGACCTGAGATAGGTGTGGCAAGCACAAAGGTAATTGCTGTTCAGTGTTTGACTTTCATCCCTCAGAGTACAATTAAAATTTTAATTGCAGCACTTCAAACTGTGATCATATTCACTCTCTGCAGACTTAGCTGCTAAATGTTTTTGTTTTGTCTGCAGGCTTATACCAGCCAATTCGTGTCTCTTGTAATGTTTGGCCTAATGATGTCTGAAGACAGAATTTCCTTGCAGAAAAGGAGACAGGAAATCATTAGTGGACTAAAATCATTGCCAGGTATATTGATATTTTGGGTTTGAGGAGGGATAGGGGATGTTGGCAATGTAAAATACTACTCAGGGATATTTCTTTCTCATTTAAGTTTCACTCTCCCCCTCATCCTGAATAGCAGACAATGTGAGAAAAATGGACCATTCATTTATGCACTATTTGCCAGTTTTACAAGTGCGCTTCCAAGAAACTTGGCAGGAAGATTGGAATTTTCATGGGTTGGGTTTTCTAATTACAATAAGGTAGTTTTGTATGAGAAATATTTCTTGCTGTCCTAAATTCATGGTTTGAAATTTTTAAAGCCTCCCACTTTAAATCAGGATAGTTAAAAGGAAACTAATTCAAGGTGACTTTTAAATGGATGTTTCACAACTTCCTTTAGAAATTCAAATGGGATATATGAGCACTGCTTAAACCAATAGTTGTTTTAAATTTATTACTGTAAGTAAGGCTGGAGAAAATATCCTTAAACTGCAGTCAAAGTTCCTAAGTTAATGGTTGAATTGTATTAAGTGTATTTGTTCTATTAGATAATTAGAACATTCTACTACAAGTGAACTATTTTTTCCAGTTTAAAAAAAAATTGTCTTTTGTTGTTTGTTTTTTCTGTGCCACAATAGAAATGATTAAAGAAGTCTTGTCCTTGGATGAGAAGATACATGATTTGGCTCTTGAACTCTACAAACAAAGATCATTGCTGGTGATGGGTCGTGGGTATAATTATGCCACTTGTCTGGAAGGAGCTTTGGTAGGAACTTCTCAATATTGTTCAATATTATGTTAAATGAGATTTTGTGGCTTCTGCAACGTAGTTTATTTCTAATATTTCATTACCATTTCATTCTAATGCAGTAAAACTGCTATCTATAACTAGGAGCATTTAATTCAACACATACATAAGGTGAACCCGGATATAATATCAGTTTCTTGTTTCTTTCACATGATAAACATAGTGTTCAATGAGTCTGTTTAAAAACAAGAAACTAACAACTTCAGTTGCTAACCCATTTAAAAACAGCATCCGGAAAACAATGTCCTGATGTTGAGAAGAGACACTCATGCAGGAAACTCATTAATTATTTTATGAACATTCTGGCAAAATGGACACGTATCCATCTGTCAGAGGAGTTTGATGTGTTAAAGGCAGATGGCAATAGCCAAGGTTGTGCTGGGTGTTTGGTTCTTAAAGTTGCTGTTGGTTGCTCCATGTGCATGGGCAAGCTCTGCTGCTGCCCACAGCCTGCTAGAAATCCCAGCAGACACCCGTGTGTTTTCACTAATACTTGATACTGGGTATATGTATTTAAGGGCAGAGGTACAGCCTTGGTGTTTTGCTTCTTGTGGCTGTTGTTTCTCAGCTGATTTAGCAGTAACTTGAGGCATTTCCTTTTTTTTCCCAGAAAATAAAAGAAATCACCTATATGCACTCAGAAGGTATCCTGGCTGGTGAGCTGAAACATGGGCCCTTAGCCCTGATAGATAAACAAATGCCGGTTATCATGGTGATAATGAAGGATCCTTGTTTCACCAAGTGCCAGAACGCTCTGCAACAGGTCACTGCTCGGCAGGTACAGTGTTTAACTAATTAACTCACGCTGTGTCCTAGGAAAAGAGATTGTGCACATTTTATTGCTGCTGACTGTGCATCTGGAACGGGATGTACTGCTGATTACTTTTTAGAATTAAGTTATAAACAAGATGCTACATCTGCATTGCAGGTTGTTATTATAGGTTAACATCAGCACTGAAAACTGATTTCAAATGGCTTGCTTGTTTGTTTTGGGGTTTTTCTGTTTTGAAGCAAATGGACGAGTGTTAAAATTCTACAGGGTGAAAACATTCAAGTCTTACAATATAGTGAAAGTCAAGAGCCATTATGCAAGACTGGCATTGCCTTTTTTAGCTACTTGAGTGTCTTCAAACACATACAGGCATGCTGTGAACAATATTTCAAAGCAGTTCTAGGCTAGCTCTTCACTTAACAATGCAAAATTTAATTTTCAGGGTCGTCCAATCATTCTGTGCTCTAAAGAAGACACTGAAAGTTCAAAATTTGCCTACAAAACCATTGAGCTGCCTCACACAGTTGACTGCCTTCAAGGAGTGTTGAGTGTCATTCCTCTTCAGCTGCTTTCATTCCACCTGGCTGTTCTCAGAGGATATGATGTAAGTGTTTTCTATATTTAACACTCCATTTAGTGCAGTTTTGAACTTCCTCCTACCAGTGTAAAGTGAGGGACCCAGTTATATGGCATATCTAAGAGAAAGCTATGAAAATATCTAGTGAAGCTCAGTGACTGTGGTTATATGGGTGGCATTTCAGTGCCAATTCTTCAGTTTTGTATCTTTAATTAGTATCCTTCTAAAAAATTGTAAAGCTTTTTTGCTTAGCTTTGTTAGTTAGGAGTGCAATGGGACTTTGTCAGGGAACTAAATCTTGAAATGTGATGTTGTACTTAAAATAGGTCAGTGCTTTGTACAGCTTGGTTTGTTGGCGTTGGTGTGTCAGTTGGATAATGATGACTGCTTTGGAAAGGTACCCTGTGCAAAACAAATATGTATTTGTTAGGAGGGTTTTTGAAGCACTGATGAATTCAGCTGCAAGTCATTATCTGCAGATCTATAGTCTGTTGTGTGTGTTAATGTGTGTAGAATAAAGCAGAACTCATTAGGAAGTCTGAAAAAGCACACTGAATGAACTGTCAAATGCAGAATGTTAGTATTACTCTGTCATACTGAAAATCTGTCTCTTCATTCTAGGTGGACTTTCCAAGAAATTTGGCCAAATCTGTTACTGTGGAATAACAGCCAAGAACAGCTGATGTTTTTGTCACCAGACCTCTGTGTTATACTTGTAGAATGTGTTGTTCTGAAATGAAAGGTAAATGTTTTTTTTAAAGAGAATGACAGTGCTAACTGGAAAGTGTCAGAACGATTTATCTCGCAGCTTTAAAAGCTTTTGATGTGCCTTGTACCCAAGTGCTTTTGCTCACAGCAAATACTCCGCTAAGTCCTGAAATTGCCAAAGAAGATAAAAATTGTTTACACATTGTATACTGAATGAACTTTTTTACTGTGCAATATATATAAATATACAGCTCTCTCCAGAGTAACTGTGAACATTTTTTTAGCCTACACTACATAACTAGTTTTAAAGATATAGTATTTATAAGTACAATTTGTATAGCTTTTTTAAGTTATTTTTTTAGTACATTGCTTATCTTAACATTGGTAATGCTCAGAATGTAAATACTGAGCGTGTTGATACTTGTGTACAGTTGTTAGGGATTTTCCTTCTTCAGCCTCAAACTGGAAATTTGTTGTCCCCTCTTCTTTCCCAGCTTCCCTTCCCCCTTTGCATCTGTGTTTCATATTTAACCAATCATTTGCAAAGTTCTTCTGTGGCTGTAAATTCCCAGCTATGTTTTGAATTTCTGCTTCTTTCAACTGTTTCGAAAAGCCAGAACGACATTTGTTTTGTATGCCACCCCAGCTCTTATTTGCATAACATGTATAGTGCAACAGAATAAGGGAACTAGATGTGATCAAGTGATATTTTTGTTTGAAGAGGGTACAATGAAATGACAATGCAATTAAAAGATTATATAAATCTTCTTGTTTTGTGGTTTGGGGTTTTTTTGTGTGTGTGTGTGTGTTTGGGCTTTTTTTGTTTCACTTTTGTTTTTTTGTTTTTTAACTTGATGATTCCCATCTCTAGTCTGAATAAAGTCCTATTTTAGTACCATATATATTTGCAAAAGTACATTTTGCTAGTTGTGAACCAACTTGCACTACAGGAGCACCTATAAACCTGCAAAAAAATAAAGTAGATACACACAAGAAGTTCTCTGCTCATTTGTTTGGTTTTTCTTTCCAAATGGCCAGAAAGCAGAGTATTTAATTTTTCTCCATTTTATTAACTAAATACTTCACTAGCAAAGTTTTCTTTATGATATTCTGCTGCAGGCTTGCTTCTAAATGGAGGTTTTTGAATTTTTACTTAGGCTAAGAGCTTGAAAGTGTTACACCAGCTTGTAATAGGAGCTATTTACTGGAAACTGACCCAGTACTTTTTATAACCACATGAAAGAACCAAAATCGTAATGAGAAGTATAGTACTAATCTGACCTAAATGCCAAGAATATATAACTCTGTATCCAAGATGTTTTGGTAAGTGGTGAAAAGGCCCCTCTTACTCTCTATCTAGAATTAATATTCTCTTCATATTAAAAAGTGGAACTATCAAAGCATATTGATGTCATCTAGTCTATATGCTACATTAAATTGATTTATTAAAAAAATTACAGGTGTGTTTTTCTAAAATCATCTGTGAGAACAGAAATCACTGAAATGAAAGCTCTCATCAGTCCTAGGAGAGGTGGAAAATTGAGTTTATTTTTAGGCAGCACCTGTTTTAAAAAACAAGCAGTCCTCGTGTCAAGGCAGGGGGTCTGTAATGGAGAGAAGGCTTATGATTTTTGAGTGGGGTTGAAAATAGCTCAGGGAGGGAATAAATCCCTTCCCTTCCACACCATCCCTCTGGAAAAGCTGTGAAAAGCCATTGCTCCAGGGCTGTTGCAGAGTTAGGGTGTGCAGGGGCAGGACGAGGCCGGGCTGTGTCGTGACATGGTGCCAGGCTGCCACCGTGCGATGGCACCGTGCCACTTCGAGGCCTTCTTGTCCAGGCAGGGGTTTAGGGCCCAGAGGGCTCCTGCCGGCCTGCTGCAGCTGTGAGGAGCCGGTCATCACATGGTACTGCTGTGAGGTGACATCACAATTATCGTGGCGTGCTGACGTCAGGCGATGACATCACGTCTATCGTGACAAGTGACGTCAGGCGATGACATCACGACTATCGTGACAGGTGATGTCAGGCGAGGCCACCACGCCAAGGGGCGGGGCCCGAACTGCCCCGTCACTGCGGGCCTTCAGCGCCCTCCCTTATATAGCGGCCAGCAGGTCCCGCCCCCATCCTGATTGGCTGAGCTCCTCGGGCGGAGGGCTGCGATTGGTTGGGGAGGCTGTCAGTCAGGGGCGGCGCCGTTCGGAGNGGAGCGGCAAGGCCGGGCCCTTCCTCCTCCGGCCGAGCCCCTCGCCCTGCCCGTGCCGCAGTGCCGGTCCCGGCGGGAGCCGCCTCTGGTGCTCCTGCTCCCCTGTCGCTCCGTGCCCGGCGCCGCCGGTGCCCGTGTGCGGCCGGCCGGGCGCTCGGCGGCCCCCAGAGCCCCGTCCCGAGAGGGGAGCGGGACTGAGGGCTGCGGGACCCGCTCGGTGCCGCCGTGGCGAGACCGGCAAGCTCAAATTGCTTTCTGGAGCCGTAGCAATTTCTCAGCAGAAGTTTTACAAAAGATGTGAGAAAAGTGTTTTTGCTCGCTTCTTACATAAACAGCAAAATTGGTTGCAGCAGATGCACGCTTGAACTTTTTCTCTCTTTACGCCAACTTGCCCTGGCGGAGTGCTGAGATCCTTTCAGTGTTTTTATTTGTGTGTAACAGCAGGATAATACTATAACAGGTAGTGGTGAAATCTGCGTTTGGTCAGTAATAATGTGGGTTGCTTAAAGAAGAAGGTCTACTTTCCAAGAGTTTCCAGTTGCAAGCTACCTCCAAACACTGCTTTAATCTCTCGGCATTACTCAGCTACTGTTTTGTTACACTTTCGTTTTAAAGGTTGTGAGTAGAGGAGTGGGGTGTAGCTAACTGTGATTTTGTACTTCGACTCTTACCTTTTGATATATATTACTGTAAAGATTAAAAAAACCCTTGCCACTATTGGATGATAGTCCTTAAAGGGGCACACCTGAATTTGAAGTGCTTTTGCAAACCTAAGAGAGGGGGAGATTTTCTGCGCAGAATTCCCATACGTTTTCATACGTATATTTCATATGTGTGTATGTGTATATATATATATATGTGTGTATATTCATTGTTAATATTATCAGCAGTAGAATTTTAGCTTAAGGCTTAAAAATCAAGCTAAGCTTCGTGTTGTTCTTGTGTTTCATTGTCAGTAATAACGTTTCTGTAACCAAAACAACCCTGGGAATGTGTTCCCGGTCTGTTTGTTTCATAAGCTTTTGACTTGAAGATATCCAGAGGACATATCTGGTTAATAATAAGTTGCCATTTTAATAAATATATTTTCGGGAAGTGCCTGTTTAATTCAGGATGTATTCTATAGTGCAGTTGCTTTCAGCTGCTAAAGATTTCTCACTGGCATTCTGTATAAGCCTATGACTGGCAGATTTGGTGTGTTGGTTAGTTTTCTAGTAGGAGAATAATGGATAAGGACTAAGAAACTTACTTGACAGATATACTTTTTACTTGCACAGCAGGAAATCTGTTTTTGTTTGGGGGCTCTTGCCCCCAGAATGGATTGTCTGAAGTCCTGTGGACAGCTACAGTCCCATGACACATAATTTTACATTAATGTGTATATCTGAAGTAATCTGTGTCCTGATACATCCAAGTAACTTGAAGCCTAAGTGAAAATTAAGAGTCATGGAGACGGGCTTTGCACAGAGAATAGCAAACGTATTGAAATACGTAAAACCCGTGTTTTCTGATGCCCAGTTCTCTGTTTGGCTCTTGTCTAAAGAGCTTATTGCGATCTCCAAGTGATTCTTAGAAGGTGGTTTTGTGCGGACAAGGATCCTCAAAGGGAGGGTTTTTCAGGATCTGGATAATTTTGTTTTCACATATTTATCTCTTATAGAATACCCTGAAGAGGTACAGCATAGTTCTTGTTTAACTAACAAGTTGATATCCTGTAACTTGATACCCAGTTTGTGCAAAATCTATACTTTTTTGGTTTTATCTCTTAAGTCCTTGCAGAGGGAGGATCTTGACCTTCCAGCTGTACCTTTTCTTTCAGTAATGAAGATTCACTGGAAATACCATGGCTTCTCAGGGACTGTTCATCAAAAAATTTGGTACCTCAGAGTGCAAAGCTCTGGAGTAATAGAAAGGGTTGGAAAGAAGAGTGGGATGTACTAGGAAAGTCTGGGAGCTGCTCTTGAGGCATCACTTTGGTCTCATGTTAGTTTGAGCTGGCTGTGAAACTGCATCTGACTGCCCCTAAAATTATTGTGTAGGAGATGTTGTTTTCTTCCTTCTTCCCCCTGTTCCTGCTGTGACAGAGGCAGAAAGTTGGTAGCCCACATTTTCTCTTTGCTGACCCTTTCTCCTTTGCTTTTTTTCTAAAGCTTCTAAGAGGAAATCTCAAGTAAACTGACTGTCTAAATTGCTGCTGGAGATGACCCAATTGAATGTCTGCTTCTTAAAATGCTGCATATATTTTGCGAAACTAGAAGGTAAAAGGGACTTCAGACATTTCTTGAGAATCTCTGAAGACTATTACAGTTTGGTTTAAACTCAGTCTTTAGTAGTAGACTTGGAGATCTTCCATCTGTTTTGCTGCAGATTCCCTGAGTTTATCTGCTGACTTAAAACATCGAAAAGATGCTGCTCCCTCCTACGTTCACTGAGGAAGAGAGAAATCCAAATTCTAATTCCTGAAGCAACCGAAAGTTATTTGTATGGCTTTGTTGCCTTCTAGGGTGGTGTCTGGGTTGCTCTTGAGGCTTTTCTGTTTTGCATTGGCTCACAAATATTCTGTGGGGCCAGTGAAGAGAGACGAACTGTTCTTTCTGTAGCCAAAGCAGACAGCACAGGACACAGCTGCTCCGGGGGAAGGGGCTGCTTGCATTTCCTGTTTTAAGGAACAAGTTTCAAGTGATTTGCCTGTGCAAATCACTCTGGGCTCTAGTGGCACTATTTGTCATAGTGAATGTGAAATTAAAAATGGGAGAATTTGTTAGAGAGCTCTTCAGTAATTACTGAGGTAATTTTCTTGTAAGGTTTGGAAGAGGGATGGACACCCAGGAAAACTTGTGATCTGTGCTCTCGTTACTGTAGCACTTCAGAGCTAAAGAGGTTTAGTCCATTACTGTGCTCTCTGATGTAATTACTTACCTCTAATTTATTCTTGACAGATGGATTTAACTTACTCTCTATTGTGGCAGGAAAGTCTCTTCTAAACTAGCACAAAACTCTAATTCTGTAGTACCGTAAGGACACTGACTGATAGTGTAGGGTGTTGTGGTGTGTATGAAATGGGAAGGAGAATGTGTTGCCCCAGGTCTGGATCAGGGTAGGGATGAGGAGGCAGAGCCCTCCTTGAAATTTGCTGCTGAACAAAGCTGAAAGGGATATTGGAGAAATTGCAGAAGCCAGAGGGATTTGGGGGACAGTTTTGTTTCCAACCTGTTTTGCTGTTTTAATCAAGTCTTTTATTAAAACCCTGTTTCCTTCTGTCTATGGACTCCATGAATGTATGCTGTCACCTTTATCTGTGTTCTCAGTGTTTGAGTAACATAATTTATGATTTTCCTGTTCTCTAATACTGAAATTAATACAGTCCTTAGCACATAGTAGTAGTTCTAAGTTACAGAGTAGCCTTCAAGGAGTAGAGAGTTTTTGTGTTTGGGTAAGGTTTTTTTAGAGTTGTTTACTTACCTGCTTTTTGTTTGAGGGATTGGAGTAGGAACATGCATTCCCTTAAAGCTGTGAAAGCTGTAATTGCTGTCTGTCTGCAAGTATTTTTCATTAGCAGTGGTAATGCACAGACTGAAAGAATGTTTGTTTAATGGTGTGCTGTTGAAAAATTAATATGTATTAAAATATGTATAATATTTTCCATCTTGTCTGCCTGAAATTAGTCAGATATTGAACATTTGTTTTCTTTCTTTTTCTTTAAGATCTTGAAAACTTTACCAGGTCCCTGAGAGAGAAAACTACATGACACTACACCATGACTGACAGTAAATGTGATAGTCAATTTTACAGTGTTCAAGTTGCAGATTCAACATTCACTGTGCTAAAACGTTACCAGCAATTGAAGCCCATAGGATCAGGGGCACAGGGCATTGTTTGGTGAGTAATAAATACTTTATTTAAATATAAAAGCTATAAATATAAAGCAAAATTTGCATGTATTTCTGATAGAGGTACCAGAACGTAAAACACTGATAATAAATTCTCTTGTTACAGGGCTATGGACTAAATAAATTCTAAACCAATTGCTTGCTATAGTTCATGTGCAAACCAATTTTTTTGTTTTGTTTTTAGGGAAAATTAATATTTGGATAACAAATTAGAATGATCAACAAATTTCTTCCTTTCTCATTAACTGCTTTATTTCTGTTTCTAGTTCTCCTATTCCCCTTGTAGTTGTGATATTGCAGTGTAAGGTATGACAATGGTGAGAGATTCTGGGTTTTACTCGTTTCTTCATCATGGCCCCCTTTCTTCCCCCTCTTTTATTCCCAATCACTCCTGTCCATTTCTAGGAGCCATCAATGCAGTGCCTTGCCATTAACTGGCAGGATGAGGCAAATCAGTGTCATTGTCACTCCATGGATTAACCAGAAAGGGATGCTGTGTGAGGGCTTGGGCTGGCCAGCTCTCCCTTGGTGTGTCACCCCAGCTTTGTGTCCAGCCTCCAGTGGCCCAGGACGTGGGAGTCCTTAGGCTGATCCTGGACCTTAGTCTCTTGTATGGCACCACACCTCTGGGCCAGCTAAAGGTAAACACTTTCAAATGTTTTTTAGACTGCAGCAATCCATTCTGCACGACTTAGTGCCAGCCCGTATTTTGTTGGGCAGAACTTACTTGGTAACAGCAGAAATGTTTATTGATGCGGGTTTTAATTCCATAAACAGGGGAGCAAACAGATGCACTCAGGAACTCTGTGATATTAACTTAATCACAACACATGGTGGGCTGTTCGTGCTTTGAATCCAGCCTGCAGTTTGTCTTCATCTATGAAATCTGCAGAATGACTGCGATGACTCATGTACTGTGAACAACTTCTGATACAGCACCTGCCCCTGTCTGCTTGGCCTTTTCAAAACCAAAATAAGTTATATAAGTAGGAAAAGAGTGCATTTTTGTGAGCATGCCTTTATTTTTAAATTTTTTAGATACCCCTATTGCCCTGCTGGTAGGTGACGAACAAGCAAAATGAGAACACTCTATTTTATTCTTCTTCAGTGTGTTGAGTGATGAGGGGGTCCTAGATCTTGGTCATTAAGGTTTGGGTAAGATTTAGTATAGTGCTGACATTTTCCAAATATAAATGTTCTCAGAGTTACTCTTGGCTTAGATGGTGTGCAGGAATTTGGGGTGGTTGAAAGTATTTCTCCTTTCATTAGAAGCAGGGCATTTCTAAGCCAGATGACTTTGACTGTGTCTCTGCTACAAAATGAAATGCAGGTAGTGTTAAGGTCAGTGTGTTGGGAGGAGGAAGAAATGATTTGATTTATTGACTTGTTTTGAAACTGCTTGATTTATCACAACAGAGTGAAACATTGTGTAAATTTTCATCTTCCTCTGAAATAGCTCCAGTTGAAGAAGGTACAAATTCTTAATTTCTTTTAAAATCTCTTATAGTACACAAGGGAAAGATATTAAATACTAGAAGGTAAAATGTAGAAAACTCAGTGAAAGATGAGTCCTATCCTGCTATGTTTGGCTGAAAAAATTGTCAGGTCATTAGTGTACTTTAGTGTAACTCACAGATGTGATGGGTTTTTATCATCCAGTATTTAACATACACAAAAGGAAAAGTGTCCCTGGAGTTTTGTCTCTGGATTTCATTTCTATTATGAGAAAATTTTAATACCACTTTGTCCCTTTAGCTAGGAGAGGTCTAAATTTGCCTTTTTTCTTTCTCATGATACTAATAGGAAGCTCCATTGGTCTTGCTTCATGTAGTTTTATCTCTGATATTAAAATGTAAGAAAATAAGTAGGTTTAAAAATAGATGCTTAGGAAAAATGGTAAATGAGAGCTAGATGTTAGAAACTCAGTTGTTACATAGAGGGTATTTTTAGCTCACTCTGCAAACAGGTTAGGAGAGAAACTGGATATACCTTTTGTATTTTATGTACAAAGCACACATATGTTTAACTTACTGTACTTCTTTTTTCCTAAGTATTAATACTTCTGAAGTCTTGTAATCTATTTTGGCCAGAATCAAAATAACTTTTGTCTTCAATTTCCTGATGTCTTTTTTTTTCCTTTCTTGTCCTTGATTTCCTAAATTTTCTAGTGAATCTCCAAAATAAGAGTTTCAGGTGGAATTCTTCATATGTGCTTAGATTGAGGTTTGACGTACAACTGATTTGTCAGCTCACAGAGGGACACTTCCCCTAAAATTATTCCTCTGTCCACTGCTGCCTTGTGATTTACAGCTAATTTATGCAGACCATGTTGGTTACTGATTTGATACTAATTCGCAGGTATAGTCATTTACATATGGAAGTCATTAAACATTAAAGGTATTAGCATATAAAAATTAATTTACATATAATGTCTTCTGGGTGAATACTGAAATATCAGTGCTTTCATGTTTGGGAGGAAAATAATTTCTCCAACTGTCTGGCCAGTTGTTTTCCTCCCACTTTGTGTTTCCTTTTGCACAGGCATAAATTCTTTAATTCAGAGATTGATTGTAACATTCAAGAATTACTTACTTTCACAGAACTAAGCTGACGTAAATGTAAGTCTTTAGTGTAAGTGGCACAGTGGTTCAAATTTGGAGGCATGTCCCAAGAAAACACAACATCTCCTGGGTGAGCCCTTCTTTGTGGTGGTGTTGCTTTTTCCAGGAGGGAAAGCAGTGATTTTATGCTGGGAAACTTGATATAATTTGAGTATTGTTGTTTTCCCGGGAAAGCTGTACTTTTTGTAGGAGTGCTGTAGTGTGATGTCCTTTTAAGTCTGGTGTCAGATATATCTTGGTGAGATAGGAAAGGAGCTCGCAAAGAGCTTAAACGTGCTTGGAAAATATGTGAATGAGAATTCTTTCCTATCCTATGAAAGTAACATTAAATGGAAATAGGGTAATGTGGGAATCCTTATTTAAACTGAAACTATTTAAAGTCTGGAACTCCTGAGTAGCATGTTCTATGATTCCAGATATATTTTGCCAAATATCCGTGTGCTAACAAGGAGCAAGATTCTCACTTTAGTCTCGATACAGATAATTTAGCTTCATGTTCTTATAGCTGTTAAATCAAGATTGCACTTTGACCTCAAACTGTAGAGGGAAGGAACAAGCACAACTGAAAACCAGTGTAAAATTAATGGTCATGTTCATTTTTAAACTCTTGTATTGCTCCCTTCAGTCTGAGTTTTCCATATTTCTCAATTCAGAAGATTTTTTTTTCCCACCCAAAAGCAGATGATGAATGTAATTTTCTGCCAGGCACTACAATTTTTTATCATTGCAAACTACCCACAGGAGACTATTGATCCCTGCAGAAGGGGTCATAGAGACATGGTTATGACTCTCCTTTAGCAAAGAGAAATTTCTGCTGCAAATACTAAATGATTGTCAGTCAGCAAAAGTGTCCAAAAAATATTCCAAATATACAGATTAGGCAGCTGGAATGCTTCTTGATTTCAAATAAAATATTTTTAGATCTTGCAATTTTGAGTGTGAGTCTTGAGTCAGCAGTTTCAGTCTAAAGACAGAAAGGAGAGCAGGAGGACCTCTGGTGAATGTCAGTGGCTTCTGTTTAACTTACTTGTATTTATTAAAGGTTGTGTGGTTTTTAAGGATGTTTCTTTTCTGAATTAAAATGAGGTGAAGTTGATACAAACGGGTTAGCAGATATGCCTTGTCTTAAATCTTGATTGCATTCCTTGCTCACTTCTGCCTCCCTTTTGCCCCCTCCTCTCCCTCAAACAGACTTCAACTTGTTTTTCTTTGAACACTTCTAGTGCTGCGTTTGATACAGTGCTTGGAATCAATGTTGCTGTGAAGAAGCTGAGTCGTCCTTTTCAGAACCAAACCCACGCGAAAAGGGCCTACAGAGAGCTCGTTCTGTTAAAGTGCGTCAATCACAAAAATGTGAGTTGGGCTTTGTGTTTCTCTTGTTACTGTGAGTTATCAAAAAAAGCTTAGGATTTGCTCTCTCACTTGCTGTTAGTAACCAAAGGAGTGGAAATAGTGACAGACTGGAAAGCTTTGCTGTGGGCAGTGCAGTTCTCCACAGCGCATGGCTCGGTTTTTGGGTGAGCTGCTTTGGGGTGTGAAGTGCCAGGGGGAGGAGGTTTTTGCTGTGTTGTTGGTACAGGGCTGCCGTCAGTGTCAGCTTTAGAGACCAGGCCCTGCTCTGTTGCATTTGCCCTCTTTAAGTCACACTGCAGCAAAGCCTGTTGGGCACTGGGATGGTTTGTGAGTTTGACCACTGTAACTGCACTGTGTTTAAATCTTCTGAGCTAGCTTAGGCAAGATTTGTATTAAATACAGTGTTTAACTGGTGGGTTTTTCAGGGGTGCAGCACTGTCTACAAAAGTGAAATGTTATGGACAGTACTTGTGACTTTTGAAATCTTTAAACCCTCTAAAGTGAGCCTTGATGTCAATACTTCGTTGTACAAATACAAGAATATATGGTTTATGTGACTGCTGTGTTCTGTCTGGTACTAACATGAACTACAAGCATTGCTGGTCATTGAAGTTGAGCAATGCAATCAAGTTTCAAACTTTCTGCAGTCAATTAGCTTTTCAGGGTTGATTTTTAAGTAAGCTTTTAGCGAGGCCCAGAATAAAAGCAAGGTGGTTATTAAAGACGGCAGTACAGTCATTTTAGCAGTTCTGGAAATAGTACATTGTAAGTTTAATGGGATGGCATGGGGCACCTCTGTGCACGTGGTGTTGGACAGCCTTGGTTAAAATTCCTTGCACAGCATGTGATTCAAGATAAGAGATTATTATTATTTATGGGGCAAAATGGGACATATTTCAGGCACTGGGGAGGAAGATAGAAGGTGTCATATAACTTTTAAAAAAAAAAGTGATTTTATCCTGTCTTGGTTCCTTTGGCACACATGCTGCAGTTTGGAACTATTTCTGAATTGGCAGTTTTTCAGCATATGTGAATTAAGTGCAGCCAAGTAACATTCAAATTGTGTATATAGTAACAGTGTGTGCTTTATTTTGCATAGTAACTTCTGCAGTAGTGGATTTTTGCGTGAATTGAAGCAGAAGTTTGTTCTAATATTTGTTTTTATTTTATAGATTATTAGTTTATTAAATGTATTTACACCACAGAAGTCACTAGAAGAATTTCAGGATGTGTAAGTACTAGATTTTTTTCATTTTCTCTCATACATACTGGCCTAAGCCCTAGGGATGGGTTTCCAGTGTCCTACAGACTTCATTCTTTGAAAATCAAGAGTATCTGAAGTGGGAAATAAAAAAGAGATATTTACCTTTTATTCATCAGTCTGCTGTACTTTGCTTGCATATGCATCTGGTTTGTGTGCGTTGTGTTTCAGCTACATGGATCACCTCAGGATAATAACTTGGTCTGGATAACATGAGAGCAATATTTTACTGTACCAGTCACATCAGCACTACAGTATTTTGGGCTTACCGTTCAGAACTGAATGTATTTCTTTTTTATTCAAGCATTATCAGTCGGTCTAGAAAGGATTCATGGCCATTTGATTGGTGGGATACCCCTAGGTTCCAGTGAATGTGCTGTTGTGGTTTGTGAATAGGCTGCTTGGGTAAATGAGGGAGTGTTTGTGTCTGAAGAGGGTAAGTAGATGACAATTGAAACTTATTTTATGATTCTTAGTTTTCACTGTGATTATCCTAATTTTCTTATTTTTTAGAGTAAAATACAGTAAAGAGAGCATTATGTTGCAATGTCTGCAATCTCTGCATCAACTTCACTCAGTCTTAGTTTTTCATGATACATAAAGACAGTATTATTCTCTATTACTGTTTATTAAACTAGTGGCATTTTAATATTTTGTGATGGAATATTGAACATTTAATTTTTAATAGTAAGACTTTTTGAATAGATAATTTTACTTTGTAACTGTGATTATGCATGGGGGTTTTTTATCATTGGCTTTTTGACACTTAGGTTAACAAAGTAGTTGATTTTTCTTAAATATCTCTTATGCTAAGCTTAAACCTCATAAGAAAAGTAAGACTTGAGTTTTCTTAATGCTTTCTTTTTTGTGTTTTAGATATTTGGTTATGGAGCTGATGGATGCAAATCTGTGCCAGGTTATTCATATGGAATTGGATCATGAAAGAATGTCTTATCTTCTTTACCAAATGCTATGTGGTATCAAGCATCTCCACTCAGCTGGTATCATCCACAGAGTAGGTAGTAGTAGATCATTAACAATATTCTTTGTGATCACAGTTGTTATGAAACAGGGAGGAAGGGGAGGGGGGTGTTGTGTAAATAAGCACATAAACCAGAGCAGGAACATGCAGTTGTTAAGAAAGTGAATTTTTGGCTTATACTGATTGTGGACAGGGGTGTGTGGGTATTCTGTATGTTAATCCTTCCTTAACTGAAGTAATTTCTTGTTAGGATTTGAAACCCAGCAACATAGTAGTAAAATCAGATTGCACGCTAAAAATCCTTGATTTTGGACTGGCAAGAACAGCATGTACTAACTTTATGATGACTCCATATGTAGTAACACGGTATTACAGAGCACCAGAGGTTATCCTTGGAATGGGATATAAAGAGAATGGTAAGTTGCTGGAGTAATGCTTTAAATCTTCTGTCTAAAGTAGGTCTCTTGGAACACAACTGCTTTAAAAAGAGGAGGGAGGGCTGGTTTTCCCCCCATCAAGTTTGCTGTTAAAGTATTCTGGTCATAGTATTGGAAATCAAAATTATTACAGGGTAATTTTTTTGTTGAGAGTATAATAGTTTTCTGTTCTGTGTGCCTTTCTCCATTTTACATTTACTGCTCCCTCTTCCCTGCTATCTTGTCATATATTCACCTATTATCCTTTTGCCATGCTTTTTATTCTCACAAAAAACTGTTGAGACACTGATGCTGGCTGGTATAAAAAAAAACCAAACAAACCAAAGGATCAATATATAAATAATAAACCCTTTAATCAGTGTAATTTTATTCTGAAATATCATCTTTTGACAGCGTGTCCCCTTTTGCCTCTCTGATTATTAAAATACCCTGCAGATCCCTATCGTAAACCGTGTCTTGTATTTCTTAAGTCTGCATAGTCTTAAAGAGGCTGGGTGTTACATTATTAAAACCAACACAGCTGTAATACATTGAACATTCAACCAATAAAATTGCTGCTAAGGAAATTGTTGTTGCATTATTGGGGGTTTTACCTGCTGATTTTTACTAGCACTTGACTTACATGCTTTTTGCTTTGTCACAAGGGCTTGTGGATGCCATGGTTTAGTATACCTGTAATTTTGGCTGTGTAAAACAAGGGACTTGTGGGAGCTTGCTGGGCCCTTGATCATGATAAAAATACTTTAATTAGTGCAGAAGGCAGCTTGTTATACAGCAATTGCTGATGTGGATCAGAACTTCAGCAGAGATTGTTCTGGTTGGGACAAAAATAAATTATCTGTGGACTGTGGGAATACAGTATGAGCTTACAAATAAATAACTGTGGTATTTAAAAAAAAATCTCTTTAATCTTTTGTCCTTGTTGCACCTAACATATGATAGTGGATATCTGGTCTGTTGGGTGCATTATGGCAGAAATGGTCCTCCATAAAGTCCTGTTCCCAGGAAGAGATTGTATCCTTCTTCATGGTTGTTTCACAAGCGTAAACACTGACTGTGTTTTACAAAATGCTAATAGCAAAGTTCAGGCACAGTCAGTTGGTGTTGGTATGATTGAAAATTCATGTGAGCAGTTTGGTTTTCCACATTGTTGTGTTTTACTGTAGATGCGGATGGTTTTGTTTGTTTTCCTCACATTTGTTCATGATACTTCATAATTTGATCATTTCACTTTTATTTTCAGTTGATATCTGGTCAGTTGGGTGCATCATGGGAGAATTGGTGAAAGGTTGTGTGATATTCCAAGGCACTGATCGTATCCTTCCCTAGTCATCCCTGAGTCCCATTCCACTTCAACAGAAACACAATTCTTTAGATCTGTATAAAATCATAAACAATATTTTCAATAATATGTTTTAATAGATCCACTGTGCTCTTTGAAATTAGTGTCATTAACCAAATTGTTGAGCTTCCCATTTTATTTTCTTAGTAGACTACATTTCATGTAATTTATAGTTGTTGAATCCAATGTGTTAGGAGCTTCAGCTTTTGTAGTTTAAAAGACAGATACTGCTAGGTTTGAAAAATAGAAGATATACATAACTGCTTTTTTACTCTTGTTCTTTGTAGATAAGTGTTTTAAGCAAAAGCCTACAAAGTTACTTCTTAACTATGCATGGATTTTGCTTATTATTTATTTGAACAGTAGACTCATTTTTTTATTGCGCAATTTTTTGAGTTTCAGTCAGATTTTTTTCTTGTTTATTAGCGCTTGCTGGGCAAAGTGACCTAATGGCAAGCACCCTGCATGAGATCTTTTTTTATTACTGTTGTTTAACATAAAAATAAAAACTTTCTGGAGGTTTTTTTTTTGTTTTTTTTTTTTTCCATTTTATGAAAATTTGGTTTTGGACTTATTTTTCTAAAAGGTTGTTATTCTCCCATTTCTCCCTCCAATGTTTTTTGTTTAGGTTGGAAGGGGCCTTAAAAACCATCTAGTTCCAACCTCTCTGCCAAGAGCAGGGACACCTTCCATGAGACCAGGTTGCTTCAAACCCCATCCAGCCTGGCCTTGAACACTTCAGGGATGGGGCAGCCACAGCTCCTCTGGGAAACCTGTCTTCATAATTGTGCTCCAAGTTTTTTAAGCCAATATAATTAATATTTTTGCTCATCAGCAAGGAGCAGCCACCACTACAAACATGGAGTGCCTATTCACAAATACCTATGTGTCTTATAGAGGAGGACTTCCAATTTTAATGCTAAATTTCATGACACTAATCTTCAACAGTTGATCATACATTTTAGTAGTAAAATGATTAAATAAGTCTTTTTTTTTTCTACCTTTCTTCCTTTCTATACTTATTATTTTACCTTTTGAAGCCTTCAGACCAACCTAACACAATTCTTCATGGATGTTATGTGTCTTTCACCTGCATGTTGTTAGCATGGGCTATTTTGATTTATTCATGAATAAACAAAGGAAATTTTGTTCGTACTTGTTGAATATGCAAGTTTATGATTTGTAATTCTCTCAGGGTGAAGCTGAAGCTCCACCAGTTTATGTTTCAAGGAGACTCCTTTCCTGATTTGGAAGTGCACAGCTGTACTTGCAGGGATTTTTCCTTCTTTTAAGAGTTTCAGTTCTCTTTAATGTGAGATACTGACAACTGTTTGTGTTGTTGAGGCTTTTCTTGAGTGATCAGTGCATGGGTCAGGTTGTCACCTTACCCTCAGCTGCAGAATTGTCTTGGCAGGGTGGTTTATGGGCAGTGCTGCTGTGCATGGCCATGAAGCTTTCCTTTTGTTGATTGTTTTTGGGGTTTCATTTGTTTGGTTGCTTTTTTTAAGTTGAATTTTGAAATGTCTTCGTATTTGGGCATCTAGAGGAGGGAAACACGTTGAGCATATTGCCCAGTGCTATGCCCTTCACTGCCTTCAGGAAAACCTGCTCTGAGACTCAGTAATTTGTATTTTCCCAGATGGTGGATGGGGGTTTCTGGGATGCTTGCAGCAGTGCTCTGGGAGAAATGAAATGCTCTGCGTTGCCAGGGTGATGGATGCACAGAACCTGCTTCTGACTGTGCTGGGGAGGCCTGAGTTACTGCCAGTAGCTGTTGCACTGGAAATGAGAAAAGTAGAAAAACCAGGGAATGTAGGTACCTAAGGTGAAATAATAGAAAGGCCTGGCAGCAGCAGAGTGTTTTTCATGTTCTTTCTGCCCATATGGAGAAGGAAACTGATTGCCTGACCAATGCAAAAAGCATGAGGGATATTTGTGCTTTCTTAGGAAAAGTCATGCTTTATTGTGATTGTAATAAGGACTCTGTTTTCAACTTCTCTTCTTCCAGAGTCCCAAAAGGCAAATAGACTTGGCATGGATTAAATGCCTGGTTCCTTCTGACCCTGAAGTCTCCAGAATGGGGAGAGTGGTTTTCTCTGAAGGCTGCCAGGTCATTCACAGGGCTTACTCTGCCTGCTTTGTACTCAAATCCCACTTGTGTTTCTGATAAGAGGCTTATTTTAAGTCCATCCTATACTGAGGGTTTTTGGTTTTTGTTTTTTTTCTTCAGCTTTCACCATCTGTAAAGCACTTTGAAACTGAGATATTGTTTTTTGCCCATTTTTACCTCTAAAGTGGGAGAGGTCATTAAGTTTTTTGCCCTCCCTGCAGTCCTCTGAGACCTCAATAAACTGGACTCTAATTTGATTATCTGACTAAGCAGGCTGCTGGTTAGTCAAAGGAAAAGCATCTTCTTGAATCTAGGTTGGTGGAGATCTCACAAAAATCAGTTTCTCAGCTAGGAACAAAATTTCCTGATGTATGTTAATTTTCTCTTTGTCTGTGCTTTGTTTTAGCATGAGAGTTAACAATATTCACTTCTTAATTTTGATTTTAATATAGCTTTTCATTGGAATGCATTCAGTAAGCAAATAAAATTTTCAATCTTTGTATCAGAAGTCTAAAGTCTTAGCATGAAGCAGTGACTATAGATATATTCCAAATTGTATTCTTGACACACTGACTGAAATAGAAACACCTCGGTGTTTTTTAAATACATCTTAATTCAAAGTACAGCATGTTTGTTGTTTGGTTGCATAATCTGTCTACGAGAATGGATAGGTTGAAGTGCTAGATTCTGAATTTAGCTGTGAATGTTTGCAAGGTCAATGGATAGGCTCTGCTGGAATTGCACATTCTTTTTATCAGGAGAAACTGGAAAGTGTAAATCCAAGTAGACTTAAATATCAGGAATATTAATGCAGTGTCTTCTCAGTGTGATAAATGAGCTTTGTTTCCCCAGCGAGGCTGGTTCAGAGCAGGCTCTGGTATCTCTGTAACGAGTGTCACCATGTCTGGGGAAAATGCCTTCACTTGAGAGAGGGAGAAGGAGCAGTCCTGAAGAAATACGAGGCACAATTTCAGCTTGTGTCTTGTAAATACTGTTGTTACAAAATATTTGAATTTTGAATGTAAGAACAGTTATCGGTGGGTATTGTCATTGTTGATACACTTAAACAAAAGAGCTTGCTCTAGAACCTTCTGGGATATGGATTTCCTGTTCAGAATTCCTCTGAACCTTTTCGGAGGTTGAAAAAGGAAAAGAAACCAACCCCACTCAAACACCAACCAAAAAAATCCCCCAACCATCCAGCTACACCCCTGCAAAATGCTCCAGCCCAAAGCTTGATTTCCGTAGGAGATACATACAAAATTCCTTACTTTGGATGGGATGCATTTGTGCTTTAGGGTTTTTTGTGTATTTTTCTCTGCCTTCAAGAATCTTCAGCGTTCCTGCTGTTGTGTTGCACTTCAGAAGATTCCACAGCAGCCCTTCTTTTCTGACCTTATTTGCTATGGATACAACTGCCAAATAAAGCTTTTGGACTCCAGAAAAGTATTATAATTAGAAAAAGATACTTAAGCATAATGCATTGTGCAGCACTTCCAGCCTGTCCTTCAAATTACAAAATCCGAGTCCTACTTTTGTGTCAGTGTAGCTTTTTGCATGGCAGCTCTGAGTACTGCTGATGCTACAATGAAGTTCATCTTTGTGTCCTCTGTTCAAGTTTCCATTAACTTCTCAGATTTTGTAAGTGCTGTTTTTGTAGAGTACAGACCTCAAATTCTTCAGCTGATTTTCCTAAAGATATGGTGCAGATATTGATCAATGGAATAAAGTTATTGAGCAATTAGGAACACCATCAGCAGACTTCATGAAGAAACTGCAGCCTACAGTGAGGAATTATGTAGAAAACAGGCCAAAATATCCTGGTATTAAGTTTGAAGAGCTCTTCCCAGACTGGATATTTCCATCAGAATCTGATCGTGACAAGTTAAAAAGTAAGGCGAGTTTTTTCTCTCTTTTTTTCTATGATGTGAATTTAAAATGTCTGCAGCACACTTAACTTAAAAACTTAATAAAATGTTTGCAGTAGGTGTCAACATTAGAAGATGCATACTTTGTTTCTTTCATTTATGACACGTTCTGGAATCCTAGTTACTAAATACATATTACTTCCCTGTCTCCAGGATTCTGTTTAATTCTCTTAATTTTAATCCACTGAATAATGTCTGTTGCTTAATGTTCTCCAAAAGTAATACTTGTTATTGAGGTTATTGCTGATCATCTTTTTCTAGTGCATACAGCTCACGTTGGCTATAGTTATCTTTCGATAATTGCTGAGAAAATTTTTTTTAAAAAAAAACAACCCAATTTATTATATTCTCTAGAACAGAAGTGAAATGTTGCAGTGCGTGTCCTGTGTTCCCAGTATTCATTTCCTGTGCCAGACATTAAACTCTACAGCTCTTTTACATGTGTGTTCTTTTCACCTTTACTTTCTAGCCAGCCAAGCTAGAGATTTATTGTCAAAAATGCTTGTAGTAGATCCAGACAAGAGAATTTCTGTAGATGAAGCCTTACGTCATCCTTATATTACTGTCTGGTATGATCCAGCTGAAGCAGAAGCTGTAAGTTTGCAATTAAAATAAACTTTTAAGATTCCAATTTAATAACTTTAAAATTTATTACTTTAATTTTGATCAAGAGCATGCTTTGAACTCATTCAGCAGGACTCACACAGGAAGCCTTCAGATGAGTAGTAGGGGCAGAATCACCTGAAGAACAGCTGCTGGTGGGGAGTTGATATAATTTTGAAAGTGGTTATTAATACTTCATTTTAGTTTACAGAAAGAGGTGCCTGTTTGGTGGCAGTCCAGGGCTTTTTGAAACAGGGACTTGGTCTAAGGCCCTGTAAAGCCTTACAGTAAATTTAATTTTGGTCGATGCTTTTAAACAGCCTTTCAGTGTGAGGCAGGACTTAAAAGCAAATTCTGGAGTTGTAAAATGAATGTGTCTTTGAGGCATAGGGAATAAACTGCCAACAGTGAAGGTAAAAATGCTAAAAAAAAGTTGTCATTTTTAGATTTTTTGTTATGGTTGGGTGTGTTAACCTGATGTAGCAGACACTGTAGACTTTTCTTTTCTTTGTAGCCTCCACCTCAAATCTATGATGCACAATTGGAAGAAAGAGAACATGCAATTGAAGAATGGAAAGGTAAGATGTGAACATGAAAAATTACATTTATTGCAATATCTAGTGTTATTAATGGGTGGCTGCAGCATGTGCTGGATTGTGTAACTGACTGGAACCCCCTGTTCCAAATAAGCAGCACTGCCTGTGGCAACAGGAGAGGAAATCAATAATGGAAACATGTTGTGTGTGGAGTGAATACATGCATAGGTGTGTGTATGTTCAGAAATACATGTAACATTCTGAAGGCTTTTCAACAAAATGCTGCATTTTATTTTTTCCTTCCCTTTTTGTTTTTAAGTGTTTGTAGTCTGTATAGTTTTTTTCTTGATAGAGAGTTCTCTGGAAAAGAAACATGCCTTTTCTCAGTGTGCATTATTTAAGCCATATCTCGTGACAATATTTACTAGTTCATTTTGTTGTAGAAATCCTAAATAGCAGGAGAGTTATTTGGTTTGTTTTTTTTTCTAATCTCATTGCTTATTTATTGACCAAATAGATTAAACTGTTGACTTAAACAAAAGAATAAACAGCACTGTGGTATTGAAATCAATTCCACCTTACAGGTTTAGTCAAAACCATTAAATGGTGAGGCAGTTAAAATTTTAACATCTGCCATCACAAGACCAAGGGTAATAGACATCTTTTATGACTGCTTTGAAAGCTGCTTGCTTTTGTAAAACAGCATTATAAATTTCAGATATTGATTCTGGCTGATACATGCATACATTTTCCTTAGGGCATGCCTGCACAGGTAAGTAGGCTTCAAATCATCTTTGATTACGGCAAGGTGGAAAAGTAAAATGGACCAGCTAAATCTAATTGAATGCATTTGTAAACGTTGTTACTCAGAATTAAAGAGTTCTTAATCTATTTAGATACTGTTATCTAAGTTACATTAAGACTGTGGGTACACACACAAGCTTCTGAGATTCAAGTTACAGCTCTGTTTTATTTCTGGTTGTTGTTCAGGTGCCTGTATCCTAAGTTGCCCTTAATTAGTAAATGAGGGTTTTCATACAATATTTTAGCTGTTTAACCGTCTTCAAAATATCCAGACTTTCCTCAATACACCTATGGAGGTGGTTCTAGAAGAATAAATATTTCTGTATTATTTTGTTATCAAAGTAACATCTCCAGGGGGGTTTATGTAAAATCAGATTTTAAATCCAAATCTAATACTTAATTTTTTTTTTTTACAGTTAACATTAGTGTATTGTAGGTATACATAAAATTATAGGGTGGGATATTTGTTATTTTTAAGTGGACAGCTATGCTATTTATATAATATGTTGGTTTTGGTACAGTCTTAATGTCTTTCTGCGCTGCTTGAGAAAATCTGTGTAATTCTCTTATCGCTGCTGTAGGGCTGGACAGAGGGAAAATAAATACCTCTACAGTTCTATGTCCAGAGTGACCCTGAACCATTTCCTCGTACCTTGATACAAATGTGAATTGTATACAAATCCTCTGTGATCTTACAGTGTTTTTTCTGCCTCTTCTCTCTTTCCTCCCACTGTTGTCTCATAAGAATTAATATACAAAGAAGTTATGGATTGGGAAGAAAGGAGCAAGAATGGTGTGGTAAAAGATCAGCCCTCAGGTTAGTCATTGTTTCAGTAGTTCTTAGTGCTGGTCTAGTGAATGAAGAAATCCTGCTTGATAACCCAGGTAGGCAAAGCTTTTGTTGTTTGGGACTCTTGAGAAAGATCTTTGGAGGTCCATGTGCTCTGGTTTTCAATTGTTAGGAACTTCTAGAAAAACTTCTCTAGTCCTATGTGTCCCACACCCTGAGCTGCCTTCTCCCCAAAGGGCTCAGTCATCAAATTAAATTATCAGCACCCCATTAGCTCACCTGGTGCACAGGTAACCTCTGTGCTGAATGCTGTTCTGTGGCTGAGCATGAACCTGTTTCCTGCAGGGTTAAAACAGCATTAGGGCTCCCTCTGGATACTTAACAGTACAAAGTATTTGTGTCCATGATTGAGTCCTTGTGTTTGCTGCTGTACTCATGGATCGGTAATCAGAATATTGTACTGTCTCCTATTAACTATATCTCTTAGATTTCTTGACACTCAAGTCACTATTCACACTATGCATTGTTAGTTTTTCCTCCCTTTCCTCCACAGGGAGGGAGGGAAAAAAAAAAAATCTCTTATAAGGTCACCTTGGCTTTTGAGTGCTAGGGCCCTTAGTACTTGCTTTTCTCCTTTTTGATTAATTCCTTGCTTTTCTAAGGATTTCTGTGGGGAAAGTGCTGCTCACAGCCCAGAAGCGAAGTTATTTGTGTCTGCAATATTGTCTTGCCTCAGATTTTATTATGTTTGGTTTTCTTAGCACAGATGCAGCAGTGAATAGCAACACCAGTCCTTCCCAGTCATCATCTATCAATGACATTTCATCCATGTCAACAGAGCAAACATTGGCCTCAGACACAGACAGCAGCCTGGATGCCTTGACAGGACCCCTCGAAGGATGTCGATGATCAGCCACGATTGCAGACTTGACTTTGGAAAAGAACTCTTGTTTCCATTGGGCCTGAATTGCTTGTGAGTTAATGGAACCAAGTAGAAAAACTCCATGTTCTGCATGTTCTGCCTGTTGTTTTTTTTACTCAGTTGTTATGAAATTGCCTGCTTAATGTTGTAGAATGAAAGCAAATCAATGTCTAAAGAAAAAAAAACACATTTAAATTTAGACACTATTATAGGCTTTTCTTTGTTTCAGCCTATTTCAGGTGAGCAGTTATAATAGACTTTTAGCCAATAACTCCTCTTAAGTGGGTTCATCAATCTGCATCCCAGCTGGCAGGCTTCTGTGACACAGTGGTTGTTTACATTTTAGTACAGTATTGCTCATTAGTAGGTTTTTTGAATGTATAGTCCCTATGAAGTTTGTTTTAACGTGTGACTGTGGCAGTTTGCTTTATTTAAGGACTGGAGTGTTGTGTGTAAGTGTGAGCTCACATGTGGAATGCTTTCTGTACTATGTTTTAAGGGCAGTTTTTCTTCCACGTAGCACTTTTTTGTTTTTAAATCAAGCCCTTTCTATCTTCACTTGTCAGCAATTCTCTCTTCTTGTAGAAGAGATGAACGTGAAATTTAAAGCATAAAGCCATTACTTTGTATTTTACCTGAGTGTCTCTAACTTTTTCAGTCTTCTAAATGTGGATGGAAGATACAGTAGCTTAAATAAATCTTGAGGAAGGATGAATGACTTTTCTGTGAAGCAGTGCCTGTTTAGAAGAGTGTGCTAAAATATTCTGTATTTTCTAGCTTGTGATACTCGTCCTTTAACAAACATAAACAGAAAAGGAAATTTTATCTGTGATGCTCTTCATTCACGGCAAACTCTGATAAAAGGAGAGATGGCTTGGAGAGACTTGCAGCCTTAAGAAGCTGCATAAATATTTTCCATTTTTTTAATGGGTCCATTCTATCTAGTGCATAATTAGAGAAATAAAAGAACAGTAGTTCTGAGTCACTTGTAAATTAAGTATTTAGTTAACAGAGCTTAGTTCTATTCTCACCTTAGGAAAACCTCTCTGTTTGTAGTGGAGAAGAAAAACATGTTTAATACATATTTTCTAAATGCAGTGTCAGACAAGAGGAGGAGGTTATTTGCTGTTCCCATACAGACTTACCAATACAGCTTTCAGAATCAGATAATACAAAATTGCCTGTTACATTGCACAGTCTGTTGAATTAGAAAATGCATTTGCAGTAGAGTAGGGCTTAAATGCTTTGTAACACACACTTGTGACTTTGTGCACGTTCACTTTGGAGTGCACAAGTGTGAAGTTTTGCTAAAGGATCTCGTGTGTGCATGTGTGTGACTGAACTATAGAACTGTAAGAGTAATAGAGATGTACAACATGTGGTAAAACACCACTTTCTTAAAGGCACTGTATTTAGCTGTTGATCAGATTCTCTTGTCTTGAATATATAAATAGAACCCATTAAATATACTGGCCCAGACAGCCACTGCATTACTGACATACTTCTCTTGGAAAACACAATTGTCCATTGTTCCAGACTTTATGACTAGAAGAGCAGCACTTTCTCCTTATGCAGACATCGCTTTTATATTAAAACTCTGCCCCTTTTTAGTAGCTTAATTTGCTGTAGCAAAAATATTAAGATTTTAGTGTCCCAGAAGATCTGAAAAAACCGAAAAACAAAGTAGTTAATGTTGACTTCAGAATTGTATTCTGGCATCTCTGATTTTTAAAATGCTGTTTACTTAAATTGCAAGATACTGGGGCTTTTGTTTTCTCTTATTGCTTGGTTTTAAACCTATGGATAACTTACTTTTATCTTTGGATGCTGATGGTATATGTGAAATATTTTTAGGGCATTCTTGTCACTGGGAAAACATTTAAAAATACCTATTTGCCATATAGCAGAACAGTACAGTTTGCTGTTCTTCTGCTTTTTTTAGTCTTTATTTGTGTAAGTTAAAATAGCTGAAGACACCTATTCACAATGAACAATTAGTGATTCATCATGGAAGTCATCTACTGGATATAATTTTTCAAGACATATTTTTCTGCTGAAGATGTACTGTGCTATGTTCATTTTAACAGTTTCTTCTTTAGAAGACTTCAAGATTTATTTCTTTTCCCCTTGTGGTTTGAATATTCGCAGAGTTGATTTTTTTCATGTTGGGCTTGGGCTGCTCAGCACAAGAGAGGGCTGGACCAGATGACCTCCAGGTCTCTTCCAGCCTAAATTATTCTGTGATTCAAATTGTCTTTTAATGTTTTTAACAAAACTGTCCTGTCTTCATGACTTGAGCTGGTATCTGACCTTCTCCTAGTACATACTGTTAGCTTGAACATATGCTCTTTAAACAAGAAAACAAACCCCAACCCTGAGATTAACTGAGTTTATTTGTAAATCTTGTAGGAAAAGCTTTCATACCTAATTTTTTAATGTCTTCTTGCTATGGCCTACATTGAAGCGTAATTATAGAATGCCTTCAGAGCATGCATGAAATGTCTGTGATTTTGTGGATTTTGACTCCAGTTTAATTCAAACCCAAATTGCAAAGCCCACGTGTCTCGGGAGGACACATATGCAGACGATATCCCCCCAAACCCGTCCAGGTGCACGCTGCAGTTCCCAGGCTATCCCTGTGTGCACAGATAGGCCTCCAGTGCACTGCATGCAGCTTCTCCCCAGATCACTGTTCCTGACTGCTGGGGAAATTCAGTGCCAGGTTTGTGACATGGTTGTCAATGCCACCAGAACCTCCTCGCTGATGGAAAACAAAATGCAATGTAACTTGACAGGGGTTTGAAAATTAAGGGAGTTTGGTATGCAGTATAATCACTTTTATTCCTAAAATTATGTATGTAAAGTAATGCAATTGACCATTTTTTTGCACTTTGGCATTTATAAATATTTATATGTATTTAAAGATTAAGAATATGTGTGTGTATACATAGATATTAAGAAACCAGTTCAGTTTTGTAAACATGAATGTTACTTTCCTTTGAGAGACTTTGTATAGTGTTAACACTACTGCAGTATACATAGACAATTTATGAACTAAAACTAAAATAAATGGTGGTCAACATAGATACAATATGTAATCTTAACTGCTCACCTGAAAAAGAAAGGGATCTTTGGCTATGAATCAGATACTTTACCAGAAACTTGTTACACATCTGAACACTGAGTAGCTGAATGGCATTGCAGAAATGGAGTATGTTTTAAACAGTTCATTTCATCTGTGCTCATATAATTTTTCCTCAAAAAAAACCTTAGAAGGAGAAGCTTGGCATTTTGCAATCTTGGTAAGCAGCCTGTAAGTGTACTTTGAGGAAATACTGTGATATGACAAGTCTAGGTCTTTATGGAAAAAGACGAGAAATGAATGTCAAAATTAAGGCTTTGTCTGCATGGATCATACAAACTAAACTAGTCTAAGGACTGGAAACTACACTTTGCAAACAGTCTTTGAAGTTTTGTAACGTTTCCAGCAAGTGTTTGCATTTTCTTGTCAAAATAATGAAAAACTCAACCTTGACTAGAAATTAACTAGTTGGTTGGAGAGTTTCAAAAGCTGTTAGGAACCAGAGGCCTCTTGAGGTTTTGTCTTTTTTTTACACATCCTAACAGAGCATATGTGTTTATTCTAAATTAATTAAAAGAGAAAAAAGCGATTCCATATGTTTAATTTTTCTTTCTTAAAGGAAGGACCTTAAATGCTAAATCGCTTTCCTTAAAATTATAATTTTATGAATGAAGTAGGATTTAGGTATTCAAAACACAGCTGACAGAGTCTCCAAGGACAGGGTGGGTGAGCCTTGTGTTGTCACAAGAGCCACCCTTCAGCTGGGAGCGAGCTGGGAGGTCCCAGCTCAAGGTGCAGACAAACCCTCGTGGTTGTTGGGGAGCGCGGGTTGAGCCTTGCAGCAGCACAGAATGTCGGGGTAAGTGCTGAACTGCCTTTGGCTGCGTGTTCTGCATCTGTCGTGTGGATTCCGTCAGGGCTCGATGCTAAACGCAGTGAGACCATGTGCTGGGAGCCAGATTCTTTCCTGGGATGTGTGTTGTGTAATTCCTGCTCACAACTGCTTTTGATCCAGGGACACCTGCACCCAGATGCAGAATTTGGACTTGAGTTCTATAATGAATCTAGTGATTTCTTTGCTTTTCCAGAGTGTCTTGAATTATTTTTTTTAACATGTTGAAATATGACAAAAAAAGTGTATTCTGGCTCATTTTTTTACATATTTTAGATTGTCTCTTACATGAGTGGTGTTCTAAAAGCTTGCACAAGCTGTCAAATCCGATTTGGTTTTTGCCCACTCTGCATGCTAAAATAATGTCTGGAGCTAAAACAATGTTTTAAGTAAACCGTCTTTTCTCGTATTAGCTTTGGAGGAAAGTGGAGAGATAACCATTGTTTCTGTTTGTGTTTTATAAAATGATTCTTTTTGCAGCTAAAATTTCAGTTGTTGGATTTCAATCTTTGCGGGTATAAATTTCCTGGGTCCGCTATTTCAAACAGTATGTGTATAACAAGTCCAGCGTAAAATTAAACTAATAAAATGCACTCTTCTGCAATTTGTTATTGAAAGCACGGCAAATAATTTTGGTCCAAGAATTCAAAACAAAATAGAAAAAATACACTTAATTAGTTAAGTTTATTCCTTGATGCTGCTGCTTATTTTTGAAAAGGTGCTTGCAGTTTTGCACAAAAGAAATCAACTTTATTAATTGCTGGGTTTGAAGCACTTTAGGATTCTTCTAAATACAACCAGTATATGGTGTAAAAAGGAATGACATAACAGGCTTAATATGATTAAATTTTGGTTGCAGTCTTTGCTATTCTGATAGATTTGATCAGCATGTTTCTTAAAACCTGTATTCAGATTGGAAATCAGAAACTTTTTGGGGGCTGGAATTGAACACATGGTAAGAGATCTTGAGAAATACCTTTTGAGTGGGTGACTTGATTGGCAGTGTGACTGCCTGGCCATCTATTAGATAAAGACACAGCAATGTCTGTTCCTGTGGCAAGGGCAGCTCACTGTGAGCACTAGGATTCTTTTTTTAAACAAAGAAACTTCTCTTAACTCTTGGCTATGCATCATGAAGTAGTTGTACATGCTGTGCAAGGCCAGGATATCTCTTTGTGGGACTCGGCTGCAGGAGATGCTCTGTGACTACTGCAGGAAAACACTGTCCCTGCTCTGAAATCCTCCACCAAACCCCTGGTATTTGCTGGGGTGCCCTTGAGCCAGTCCCTGTGGTTTTTTCCCAGGCTGGGCAGTAGCTCAGCACTCCATGGGCTCCTTAGGATAACAAAAGCAGAGAAGGGAATTGGGTATGAAGAGAGTTTGATGTTGGCTGCCTGAAGCAGAGATTGTGTTTGTTGCTGATCACAGAGCTCCTTAATACCCCTGAGCATGTGCTGTTTTCTCATCTTCTAACGGGGAAAACCTTTTTTTGAAAACCCAAATATGTCACAAGCTTTTCTATGAATTCAGATGCTTAAATTGGTGCTAATTTTTTTAAAGAAAATGTAACAGATGGTTAGCAGTGTATTTGTCTGTTTTTGATACCTATATTTTCTTAACTGGTGGCAAGCCAAACTTTATAAAATTACTAATGTGCATTTTCAGCTTCATCAGTTTCCCAGATTTTCCTAAAGTAAAATGTTTAAACTTCCATGGTAGCCACTGCTTCTTTGGAGCCATTGCTTTCAGGTGTTTTATACACAAATAAAATGAACACAATTAGAACAGACAGCAATACCTAACTATCCCTTTCTTTAAATCACAACTGTGGTTGCCTGGGTGGTTTTAGCAGTTTAGTGTGATCAAGTTGCCTAATTAAGAGCAAATCAGCTACCTGTGTGCAGTTAACTCAGTACATTGAAGCCTTACCTGGTTGTTAAGATAATTTATAAAGATTATACAAATCTTCATCTATTTTAAAGAGGGAATAGCAAGCAGAAATAATTAACTGTTTTCGTACAAATGAAAATGTAAATTCCAGAAAATATATTATTTAATATATTACAGAACACGGGCTATTAAATAGTGTAATAGGCTCATTGCGTGGTTAGTTATGAAATCCAGTTTTATCCAATGACGCCAAATAAACCCCCTCCAAAATACAGTTCTTTGAGAATTTATTTTGAAATGCCTTCAGGTTTTAACTCCCCTCAGAATCCTTTGTTGGTTTGCTCCTCTTTCCCACCTTCTGTTTACCAAATGTCACCAAAAGTAGCATCAAGCCCTATCACTTGTTACAGTGTTCTGGTTTTATGGCCTTAATATGAGTTATAGTCTGGTATATAATTTCAGAAGAAAGATGTGCTTTGAAGTCTAACTATAAATAAAACGTGGCCTCGTCTGCCTATGGAATTAGGCTTTGATTGTCATATCTCATTCTCGATGCTTGTGCAATAGGAACATGTTCCTCTCAATGCAGTGGCTATTTTGTCTGATGCTGGACTTTATTTTCAGGATGACTAGAAAGTTTTTTGTTTTTTGGTTTTGTTTTTTTTAATGGACAGCAGTCATGCTTCATTGGTTTTTTGGACTGATATTCTTTAGGAAACTAGAATTTCATAAGGAAAACTGTCAATAACTAGTTCTGTAGTTCTAGTTGAAGCCTTGTTCTGAAGCTTTTTGGTTTTTTTCTTTCCAAAAACAGTATCGTAAAACAGTACTAAAGCCACTGTAAAATTACAAATAAATATGTATACATAAAAGATTTGAGCAGTCTGTCTTATTTACTGTATTTTTTCTTTCTTGGTTCTTCTTTCTTATGTTGAAGTAAAATGTATTATGTAACTGATGATGTACATATTTCCAAACGTAAAGTTTCAGTTACCACTTCAGCTTCCAGTTAACCAAAATGTGTTAGAAAGAAAAATGAATGAAAAAAGCTTTAAGAAATTGGTTGGAGCAGCTTTTTCCTGAACAACGGGAACATTTGGACACATTAACAGCACTTGGTTTTACTGCCAAGTGTGTTTTGAAACTTACTTGGGTATTTTTTTTGTTGTTGCTTAAATGGCAGGAGCTTGAAAAAGTTCCACTGTGCTTCTTTTGAGGACTGTGTTAATATTTTTGCAGACAGTGATGAGGTTTCCAGGCACCTTGCAGAGCTGTCTGCTCTAACTCCAGGGAATGGGAAGTAAAACTGAACTGCTGCTTTGATCTACTGGATTTAATGAAGGGTTTCTGGTATTAAAGGGAGGATTAACAGCTGCCTTCCAGGATCCAGGGCGAGGGCTCTCAGCCAGCCTTTGGTGTTGTGAAACCTTCACCTGGGACAGTCTGAAATAATTTTTACAGCAATGTTGCTTTCTTGTGTAAACTAGGAAGTTTTACCTCTTCTCTAAAAGGCTTTGCTGCAGAGTATCTGGATAAAGCAGGGATGCCCAGTACATTGCAGAGCATCCCTGTATTAGATGATGGGATGTTTTTCAGGTTGCTGTTTGAGCTTCAAGGAAGATCTAATCCATTAAATACAGACCAACAGCAACAAAAAATTAAGCAGGATGATGATGTGTGAGCAGGGAAGTGCTTTACAAAGCATTATCCAAAAACATTCCTTACTTAGGCCATACCTTTTCTTTATATTTCCTGCAAGTTCTTGAAGCTGGCAGGACAGTTTTAAAAAAGTTAAGGAAGGAGTGATGTGATTAAACAAGACTCAGATATTTTTGGAGGAAAGTGGGACTTCAGAAGTTGATTTTTTCATAGCAATGAGATCTGAAAAAGCAGAAAAAACCCACAAAGAATGCAAGTGTTGGAATTCGAAGGAAAAACCTCATTTGTGATTGCTTGCTGTGAAGGGGACAAAGAAATGGGCTGTTCAACAGTGCTGTTGCATGAGTGCATGGAAGGAGTTGGCCAGGAGGCACTTGGGAATGAAGAGTTGCAATGCTGCCTGGGGCTTGGAACAGAGCAGGGCTGTCTCATTCCATGAGCCTTGTGGGGTAGGACTCTGTTTTTTTGATTCATTCATATTTGATCTTAAAACAAGCTGCTTGCTCTTCTCTGGGGAGGAAGAAAAACATCTGTGTGGTTCCTGCTTACACACCATCAGCTGCTTTGGTGAGACACTGAGCTCTCAGGTATGTGGCCACTCTTACATTTAATCTGGCTGGAAGAGCAAATAGTGAAGCACGTTTTTATCATACAGAGTATAATTTTAAATCGGTACGGGTTTAAGTAACATGCTATTTGTTCAACTTCTGCAGTGGGTTAAAAGAACAGTGGTTATTTTGTTGATACTTAACTGCGTGTCATTAATGCTATATCAAGGTAGGTACTGTATTTCTTAAGACTAATGTGTTCTTATGGAAGTGCAGTAGGGAGGCTGATTATAATCCAGAGGAGCAAATGGCTTTGTAAGAAATCTTGCTCTCCATGAGTGAATATCCCTTCAGTGAGAGGAACAGCAGCTGTGATCCCAGGCACAGAGTGCAGGTGGGAGCTGTAGGGAGGTGCTGTCTCCTTGTTCCTGTTTGTCTCTACCTGAAACAGCAGCTATGGGGTGCAGGTAGGAGCCCAGAACTCTCCTAAAGCCCAGGTAATACCTCTGGCACCCCTGGGATGGCTGCTAAAGCACTCCAGCACAGGTGTGACATCCAGAGACTAAAACCACTTGGGCATTTAGAGCATCACTCAAGGTGACCCAAAAAATATCAGTGCTGCCCCAGCGTGCTGTACAGGCTGGCTTGGGGGGGAGTAGTGCCAAGAGTCTGAAAGACTTTTCCAGTGGTGAGAGCAAGTGTCCCTGGCATCAGCAGGGTGGTACAGAGCTCCTGGGGATCCCATCGTGTTTGTAACAGCTTTTCCTCTTGGGTTTCCTGTGTCACCTCAACAGGAGCATGTGCTGACCCCATGGCCTTTCCCCCAGCTTAGCTCCATTTCCAGCTGACACACTCCTGCATATTTCCACCCATGGATTTTCCCAAAGGTTCCAAAGAACTCCATTTCTCTTTGGAGCATTTCTTCTCTCTGCATCTTCCTTTGCTCTCTCTGCATTTCTCATCCTCCTCTCCCCCAGCCTGTACCACTTATGCTGCTGTCCCAGTTTCCAAAGCATCCCCCAAAACTCCAACTGCAGTGCTCTGTTCTGCTCCAGGCGAGTGGAAACACAGATACTGTAAAGCACAAGCTTAATTCCCCCTTTAGAAAAGCGCTAGTCTTTTTTAAAGTTAGCTTTTTTAAACATATGTTCCCATAAATACAAGTATTGGCACCCCCAATATGTTTCTAGTCTTCGGTGTTACATATTAAAAGCAGCAATTTTTAGTTATCCTAATTTATAATAAATACAAATAACCATATGGCCATAGGAGTCAGTTTGTGGGTTGATTGGTTTTTTTAGGGTTTTGTTTTTGTAGTGGAATACTCCAGTAGTGTAAGAGCAAATGGCAATGCAGCATATTTTAGGAGACACTGACGATTCTGCTTAAATTGCAGTTCCCTTGTGCTGCAGGGGAAAATAAAAGAAGAATACAGCAAAGATATTTTAAAAAGAAAAGGAAAGACTAAAATCTTACAAATTATTCCTTTACTACTCTTTCCTTTAAGAAATTAAAGATTAAATGGATTTTTTTTTTATACAAGGCAAAATGTAATTCGACATTACACACTTGCCATCTGTTGAAATGTGGCATGTTGAAGTATTTTCTGGTGTATGTCAATTTGCATGACATACTTGTAACTTTTAACTAATTAGCAATGTTATATTTAAAATACCCATTCTTTTTAACTACACAATAGCAGAGCAACACTCTTTGGAAAGTGAAGCCTGGAAATGTTGCTGCCTTTTGGCTTTGATAACAAGCTATGGGTAAATCTCCATTCAATTTCTAATCTTAGAAATTGGGAAAATACTAATGAGCACTTTCCTCAGAGTTGTTAAAATTCATGACTTGCAATTTGTAAAGAATAATGACTTACTGCTAATGCTGCTGAGCAGCCTGCACATTATTCCGTGGAGAAATGCTTGATATTGGATTAAGGCAAAAAGGGAAAATACACAATAGACCAGAGGCTTTTCAAGAGCTCTGTGCAGCCCTGCAAAAAATCTTTTAGATGCTCTGGAGTTCCTCAAGCACCTTACATGAAAATGAGTTTGGATGACTCTGAATAATTGCCTACCTCACGCTGTAGTGCTGGATCCTGGTGCCATTCCCAGTGGTACAGGCAGGCATTGACTGCCCAGCATCCACAGACCCTGCACTTGGTTACAGACCGTAGGAAGGGATGCCTTCCCTGAAGCCTCATCGTGTAAAATCCTTTACCTTGCAATTCTAGATTTGTGCTCAGCCTTCTGTCTGGCCATCAGCATCCCCAGGGCTGCCAGCTGGTGCTGTGAGGGTTTGCTGGCAAATCCCCAGAGGAAGCGAAGATGTCGCTGCCATCCCCTGGGACGTGTCCTGCCTTTTCCTGATCCCACAAAACATGACTTAGAGCTGTGTTGGTTTCTGGGGAGCCTTCTGGATGGGCAGGTTTTGTCAGATACCTTGAAGGAGAATTTTCCTCAGTCATGCATGGCTCCTCAGCAGGAGCCTGCTGAGCTGCCTGGCCTGCTGTCCCCAGGCTCTCCAGCACTGTCACCTGCTCGGTGCCTCCTCTCCTGAAGAGGGGACCTTGTTTGTGTGTGTGCCTTGCTCCGCATTGCCACAGGCCTGGAGAGTTTTCTTCCTTCCCACAGCTGTTTGGAGCTTTTCAAGTGCTTGGAAATAATCCATTTTGCTGGAGCTGGAATCTTAGTTCAGCCTCCAGCTTTGTGTTTTGTACACAGCAGGTTGAGGTCTTGAGCTGCTGTACCCGTCTGCTGCCCACTGCCATTGTCACCATGGCTGGTTTATTGTCATCTCCAGGAGCTACTGCTGCTTTCCTACCCCAGCTCGGTTGGCTGTAGCTTGTCTGACACCTGCAGGTGGCCCATTTGAGAGCTGCCCACCCTTAAATGGTTTAATTCCCTGGCTGGGAGGTAAATTCTGCAGTCCTATCCCAGCCCCAGGGCTGTGCAGGGGAGCAGGGTCACAGCGCCTTACATTCCCCTTCCCACACTTTAGGAGAGAGACCTGTAACCTGTGTTTTGGCTGTGCTGTATCCAGCTGGTGAGGCATGAGAAAAATTGCATGGATGTAAAATGGCTCGTGCTGCTCATCCCTGGATCATCCACTGTGTCGGCTTCAGAGCGAGAAATCGCAGTGGTGCAGTGAGGGAGGCGACTCCTGCGGTCACGATGCTTCAAGGACAAGAAGCTGGAGGTTAAGGAAAAATAGGCCACATCAGCGATATTTCAATTCCTCTTGGAAAAACTTTGATGTGAATAGATACAGAGTGTTTATTTTAGCTGCCTGTTCTCACAAGAGAATCAAGCACAGCACAAAAATAACTTGGTTATAACTAAAGGAAGAGCAACCCTTGCAGTTTAAATGCATGTCTCAGAAATAATAGAGATGGTTTAAAATAATCTGAAAAGTTGTTTCCTCTCCCTCATCCCCACATGTTCAGTCTCATGATATAAGAAATGGAAATGAGCTGGTTCAAGTGCTGCTGTGTTTCTGTGAGTGTTTTACAGGTCTCTCTCTGAAAACCTCTTCAGGTTTCCCTCTGCCCACCTGACAAAGCTGGGATGTGTTCCTGGCAGAAATTTGGTCTGGGAGGTTATTGAGACACACCTTCCTACCTTAACCTGCATTCCCTTCAGTAGGAAGAGTCCTTAGCAATGAGCAGGCGTGTGAATGTTTTGGGAATCTAAAGAAGGCTTGGGATGTAATATGTAAAAGCCAAGTAAAAAAGGCTTTAGCTGTCTGAGGGGGAAGATACTGTACTGGAGGGAAGTGGGGAGGAATCCACTGATTTGATTTTGCAGAAGTGAAATAAACTGGTTTAAATTCCACCATCTAACCACCCTTCCCCACCCAATGTTGCAGTTGCTGCAACCTAAACTTTTCCTCCAAGAAAAGATCTTCCCTGGAGTATTAATGGCAGTGCTTTACAGGAGTTCTGTGCCTATTAATAAGCTGACAGATGGCTGTAGTTTCTGATGAACCGGATTCAGTTTCATTGATTAATCTGTTTTCTCCCCACCCCAAAGGAGAGGCACAGCTGTGCCCACCAGCAGCTGCTCTTGCACAGACCTGGGTCCACAGGGAGGCACATCTGCCTGCCTGGTGAGGAAGGGATCCCAGCACTGCTGCCATTGGGAAGCTGGCAGGGAGCTGGAATGTCGTCTGTGCTAAGGCAGGATGGAGAAGCAGGGCACCCAAGGGGTCCCCTTTTGAGAGCTGATGGACTGGGAGGGGTCCGACCTCGTGGTCCCCATTGCAGTTACACTGCTATAACAACACAATGTGGGTGAAATTAGGAAGGTCAAAGGGAAATAGGGAGAGCTGACCTCTGGTCATGGTCCCCAAGGCCTTGTGTTACTGGAACTGATTCACGTGACAGGTTTGCAGCACATGGGGCTGGGACTTGGGAACAAGCAACCCTTAGTCCTGTGACTCTTTTGAAGGGTGGCTGCCACGCTCCAGGTTAGGAAGTCAAAGTACCTCAGAGAACATCAGTGGGGTTTCACAGCTGGAATCTCATCTGCTCTGTGCTTCCTCTCCTGACTGTGATCACGATGAGGCACGGCACCATATAATGTTGATTTCCTCCCCTACACCCCTCTGGATTTACATTTATTCATATGCCATATTCTCTTTTCACCTTCCCTATGGCTTCTCCGAGAAGATTGCTTGTATTACTTCCCTGACAATGTAAAGGTCAGCAATGAAAAGAGCTGTGGTTTGTTGTTTTTTTTTGCCCTGAGGCAGAGGAAGAGCTCTCTTCCAGACTCTCAGCTTGCAGAGAGCTGGGATGTTTTGAAAAATTGTTTCTTATTTTGGACTGACTTGGGATGGAGCTTGTGATTCTCTGCTGTGACCTCTCCCTGGAGCGCAGAGATGCTGCCATGTGTGGTTAAAATTTAACATGCTTGAAATAGTTCCTCCAGGCGAGCTGTGGGACTCAGCCTCCCTCAGTTCTGGTCCTGTGCCAGCTGCCTGCTCCCCTGCAATCTCTGAGCTCTAGAAGAGAGACCAGAGTCCCCTCACTGTGCCTTTTGTTGGGTATCATTCGCACTGCAGACAGATGAGATGTGACTGCTCCAAAAGGGATGCCCATCAGCCCCAGGAATGTGCATGTTTGAGGTCACTGTCTGGATAAAAGCTCACAACTTTTTTCACACAAAAAGTGATGACAGAGTCATAGAATGGTTGGGATTGGAAGGGACTTCGAAGGTATTTCAGTTTCACCTCCTGCCATGGGCAGGGACACCTTCCAGTCTCCCAGGGTGCTCCCAGCCCAGCCTTGAAGACTTCCAGGGATCCAGGGGCAGCCACAGCTTCTCTGGGCAACCTTTTCCAGGGCCTCACCACCCTCACAGGAATGAAATTCTTCCCAATATCTAATATATACCCACCTTTTGCCAATACATTCCCTCTTGTTCTGTCACTATCTGCCATTGCCCAAGTCCCTCTCAGCTACACAACTGGAGTATTGTTATAAGCCAGGTTAATCAGCACCTTCCCATCCTCAGACTGGGGCCAGAGCTGAGCTCAGCTGCTGGCAAAGGAGACAGCAGAGGGAACTGCACACAGCTGCCAGGGCATCTCCTTGTGCCAGGCTCAGCTCTTCTGGTGTGTCCGAGCAGCCGTGTTCTTTGTGTCGGTAGCCAGGAGCTGCTCCAAATGCACTTCCAGGTGTGCACGGGAATGGCTGGGCTTGGCACGACCTGAACCCACCACGGTGCTCCCAAATCACCCTGTTCTCCATGAGCCCCTCGTGCAGCTGGGCTGCAGAATGTGTCCTGGTGTGGGGAAACACTGCTGGGAATGCTGCCCTCTTCAGCAGGATGCAGTCAGAGCTGTGTGTGGAATGACTGCTTTAATGCTCTCTTGGTTTACCATTAATGAATTGAAAGTTTTGTTCTTGCTGGGTTGTTTTTTTCAGCCTGAACTTCCACGATGTTGTAATAATGAATTCCATAGTCTCATCTTTTGTTTTCCTCTTGCAGATGAATTAAAAATAAAAACAGTTTCCAGTCTTTTTTTTTTTTTTTCAAACCCCACTTGGGCTTTTAAACTCTGAACAAACTATTTATTGTGCTAAATATGGTGAATAAAGGGAAACAAAAAAAATGTTCTCTGTGCACCTGCAGAAAGAGAACCAGGATGGACCAGCCTTAGCTGGGACAGGCTCTGGATTCAGGCACTTGCCCATGTCCTAAGTTTGAGCTCTGTTGAACTTTGGGCAGCAATCTTGTATTGTTTGATTACGATCTTTTTACAGAAATATAAGCAAAATAATTAAAAGCAAGCTTTCATAACTTGATTTTGAAATCTGATTACATTTGTTACCTAGTTTGCCTTTTTATGATGCATGTTAATATACAAAGGTGCTGCCACATTCCAGTAGAGAAGGAAGAGGTGTGTGTGGCTCGGTGCCATAAGGACCGGAGCATTTTAAGCTTTGGGGCTTCTCAGGAATATTGGATAATTGGATATTGCCTGTCTGCATAACATAATGCTTTTGTGCATAAATTAAGGTCTAGATCTGCAGCCAGACAGCATCACAGAAAATGAGGGTGCTTGCCTTTGGGCAGCTGGAAGCTGCTGAAAAACAGAGCTGAGTCTCCTTCCTGTGACCCCAGCAAAGAACCGAGAGCACATTTTAGTTTCTGCGGCTCATTGCAGGCTGGAGCCGGCCGTGGCATCGCCCCCATCCTCCCCCCAGTGCCGGTCACCGGGGGCTCCGGAGCTGCCTGGTGGGAGCCGCTGTCAGACGGACGGGGCTGTGTGGGAAGGGGAAATGACCTTTTTTCTCTCCTCTCCGAAGAGCAGTGAGCGCTCAGCCGATCACCCGCTAGATGTCACGGTTGGGGCTGGATTGGGGCTGCTGGCGCTGCCCGAGCCCAAACGCCTGGAGAGGAAAAAATCCCACCCTTTTTTTCAAGCTCTGTGGCAGTTTGTAACCAACCTCATAAAAACAAGCCGGAAAATTATTTGCATTCCTTCAAAAGGGACAAAAAGACAGGTGAGGGGGAATATTTGAAAAAACACAGGCTACTGGCAGGAGAGGGCACTGTGTACTTGGCTATAGGCAAGGGAATGTGCAGTCGGGATGAGAGTATTTTAGGTGGAAAGCTGTGCAGCCGCAGAGCAGGAGCCCCACGGCCCCTGGGGTGTGCCCAGCCCCGTGCCAGGGACAAAAGCTCTGAGGACAAACTCGTGAGTGCAGAGATGCTCCTGCTCCTCTGCCCACGCTGCTTTGTACCTGTGCTGGGTTACGGGGGCACAGGGGAGTGAAGAGGGATGAAGGCAAAGCCAGCATGGGGAGGTGGAACCAGGGCTTCATCACAGGCAGCATCTGCATCGCTCTGCAACAAAAGCACTCTCACCAAATATAAACAAATACCTTTAATTTAGGATGCTCTTCTCCCTCAACAACTGTGTTTTGTATCGTAACCATGATTTACCTGTTCGCTTTAATGCAGGGTTTCCATCTGGGGGAAATGGAGTTGCACTGGAAATGTGTGTTCAAATTCATTCTCTTATCCTTTGTTTTCTTCTGTAAAATAACTCCTGACACGTTATGATGGGGTAAAATTGCTTGGTCCCAAACTGCCTATCTCATGGACTTGGCTTTTAATGGAGGCAGTTTTGATGCAATTTCCTACTTCAGTTTTATTTTAGCTCTACCGATCTGCAAGGAAGGATTTCAAGTATTGGGTTTGTTGAGCAATAAAGGCAAGCTCAAGACTTTCTTGTGCTCTAAGAATGACCCTCAAACCCTCACAGGGAATAGCCTATTTAGTTCAGCATTTGTATTTCTGGTAAACATTAATGGGAGCTCCTGCTGTTCAGGCTGTCATTCAGTTTTAAGGATTTTATCTCCCTTTCAGGTCCTTCCCAAGGCGTCGTTCCATGTGGGACTTTTGTCTTTGCATAAGGACAAGGCTTTGGACTTTAAAACAGCGAAAATGTTGCGAGCTCCTGCGATCCCTCTGGAAATGATCAGTGTAACAAATGCCTGCTGCTCGGCTGGAAGCGAGCTGTTGTGTTTAGCTGCATTTGGGATGGTGTCTATAAACACAGCAGCTGTCTGCATGCGAAAGGGACTTTCCAGCAGTGCATAATATGAAAAGAATCTTATTACCAGTTAAAAAAAAGAAAAAGCAAGAAAGGCTCAAAGAGCTCGGATGATACCAGCTTCCTATCAGCTCCAACAGCAGTCTAGACATCTCAGAGTCATCAGACTAATGCGATGTGCGTGAGGCATTTACAGCTCTGCGTGCCTTAAGGACAGCTGGGGAAAGGGAGCTTTCCTCCAGGGATCAGCACTGCTCTGAAGGTCTCCTGCTGTCCCCTGTCCCACTCCTCACCTACTGCTTCCTCTCCTGCCTGGGTTTGGGTGTCTGGGGTCACCTCTTCAGTGAGCCACAGCATGGGATGAGGAGCTTCTTTGAGTGTTGTTAGCCGTGCTGATGCCTTTGCTCAGAAACCCTCCTGGGGCAGGGCTGTGGTCACTTCATGTGGGCCGAGTGTCCACCCTGGGGCCGTGGGAAGGGCTGAGGCTGCCGGAGCTGCAGGGACACTGTCAGGAGGTTGGACACCTCCACTGTCCCCTGCCTTTCCTCAGGGTGTGATGGGACAAAGCCAAGGTCTGACCCCGCTCCCAACATTTCCCCAGCCATGAGCTGCTCTTCCATCTGCTCCAATAACTGCTGTACCCCGAGATGGGGCAGCTTGTTCTGCCAGGGACCATTCCTGAGCCAAGCGTCCCCATCACCTCCTGAGCCAGGCTGCTCTTTGGGGCAAGAGTAAGCCATCTCCCAGCTGCAGGAGTCAATTTGTACAACATGACAAAATTTGGGGAAAAAAGCCTCAATCTCTTGTTATTTAGCAAGTAATTTACTTTCTTGAGTGCAAAGCCAGGGATGTAAGTGGGTTTTGTGCCATCCCTTGTGACCAGCTGAGCCGTGGGTGATGGATGCCACGGAGAAAACTTGGCTCTGCCTGCACCGAGGAGGTTCTCAAAAAAGAAATATGAAAACAGCAGAGGAAAGGCTGCTTTCATGATAACTTCTGGCCCATCCAGAGGGAGAAAATGTCAGGAATTTCCCAAGAATATCTGCAGTCTTTGACTTTCCAGCTGAACTGCAGAGCTGTCTGGGATGGAGGAGCACCAGAGATTGCAGGTGTCCTGCCTCCCCTCCAACACCCAGACCTGGCATATCTCATAGGATTCTTTTTTAAATAAGATTAAAAAAAAATTATTTGGTGCTTCTGGGTCTTTTATTCTTCTGGTTTGTGTTGACAGGAGCATGTTGGTTTGGATACACAGTTTCATTGTTTGAATGTTACAGGGAAAAAATAAGCAAGAAAATGATGAGGCTTGTGGAAAACTAGCAGTCCTTTGCTATAATTTTTGGAGAATACAGCACAAAATTCACTAGTCCCAAGCAAAGGTACTGAAGAAGGAGGGAAGGAAAGAGATATATCACTTAACATGCTAATTTTCCTAGGCAAAACAAGCAGGCGGCAGCAAACAGTGGAAGGAATAAAAGCATGTTCTATTCAAACTGATAAGTAAAATGCATATTAAAAATGCAGTGAGTGATCACTTTAGGGGGCTTAAAATTATGTCCCTAAAAAGCCCCCAAGAACTTACTGGTTTGAAGGTACATGGCTGAAAGTGGTTTCTGTCTAATCACTGCCCTGCAAACATGGATTTGCTCTTCCCTGCACCCAGTGCTGGAGCTTTTTTGGGATCTCCCCTCAGCTCGGGGTCCTGCCTGCAGGGTCAGGGATGCTGAGGGTGGGTCAGCCCCCTCCTCCTCTCGCCTCATCCCCCCATCCATGGAGGATTTTCATGGCTGGAGGGGAGCATGAGGAACCAGGGGTGCCTGGTTCAGCCCACACTAGGGCAAAATTTTGGTGAGAATAGAGGAACAGTGGGTGGGCCCTGTCCCACTCCCCTGCCAGGGAGGAGGTGGTTGAGGCACAGCCAGCACTGCAGGGCCACCCCAGCCCAGTACAGGGGACAGAGAGGGACAGCAGCATGTTAGACCCTCTGATTCCATCATTTTTTCCTAAATGTCACTTGAAGAGAGTGGTTGTAATGTTGAGTCCTTACCAGTCATTTGCATGTACAATAACAACAGGGAAAAAGATAAAAAAATCAATACTGGGATCAATGCAGAGCTCCCTGCTCTGGGTCTTTTGCCTGGAGCTTATCATTAGTAGACACTCACGGAGTAGAGTGCTATTAATTAGAGGAAGCATTTTCAATTCAGGGGAAATGACTGGCAGGTGAAAAATCCTTGGATTTCTTTTTTTTAACTGAGGTTTTGGAGGTGGGTTTGTTTTCCCTTTCACTTCTGGACTCCTCAGTGTCCTGAGTGAAGCATCTCCTTCCCACCTGTGTTTTGAAGAAAGAGTTTTCTCACCTGGAATTTTGGGGAAGGACAACTTTCCAAAACATGTGAGCAAAAGTCAGGGACAGCTCTGCTTGTGTTTAACCCCTCTCTTAAATCACTGACAGTGAACCTCTGATCCTCCTCTCCCCCAGCACTGCTCCCAACCTGATGTAGCACATAAATAACAAACATTCCTGTTGTTTTCGCAACAGCAGCTGATGGGTTTCCAGGAGAGAGGGCTCTGGGCAGGCAGAGGATCCTCCAAGTGCTGCTGGAATCCTGAGCCCTGGCCTGAGCAGGACCAGGGCTGGGTGGGTAAATTGCACACCAACTTAGATTTCCATTCAGTTTGAGTATCTTGCATTGAACCCCCAGGAAAAAGCCTTGCTGTCCTGCCAGCTGTCCCCAGGCTGTGCCGTCCTGCCACCCCCAGCTCATGGCACCATCCAAGGCACGGTCAGTGCTGTGGCCTTTGGCTGCTCATCCCTGACCCCTGGGAAATGGCCCCGTGCCAAAATTCATCTCCAGAGCCCCCAGCCCACCCGCTGCAAACAGCACTGACAGATTGGCAGCAAGGAAAGTACACAATTAACTGAAAAAAAATCCCGTTATTTCGCTTATTTTTGACAGTTCTGTGAGCTAAAAGGCAGACAAAATGCAGTGAATGTTTAGGGACAGCTGTGTCATGGCTGTGCCAAGGTGAAGCTGTGCCAGGGCAAGGCAGGGGCTGCTCATGGCTTCGTGTTGGGGAGAAACCACTGGATCTCAGGCTGAGCGGGAGGACCTCAGCAAGATTTACTATTTTTTTAGCATTTTGGGCGAGTTACAACAACTTTAAGAGTGTGAGAGTGTACACAATGCTGCCTGGACTAGCTGGGCTGTGAGCCTGGCTCTTGGCACTGCATTTGCTTTATTGTCTGCGGTTGTGCACTTACTTTAATTAAGAAACAAATGCTGAAACCACATTTGAGATACTCTTCCTCCTCTCTATCATGGTTTAGCTGATCCCAGGCAGACTCTATTAGGTGGCTTTGTATTTTGGCGCTTTTTCTTACTTGCTATTACTACCATGAATGCATTTACAGGCCCCAGGGAAGATGGGAGAAAAAAAAAATCTCTTTAAAAACAGCAATTATTCTTAGTAAAATATTCTAAATAATTCATTGCTTACTGGCTGTAGTGCACTATTAAATGCCTTTTAGCGACTACTTGTATAAACTCTTAAAGCCCTGGTTCAAAGCCAAGCTCAGGTTAATGATACAGCGATTTCTGTGGGAAGCTCCGATAGAGCAGCTCCTGCAAAAGCCCCACAGAGCTGGACACAGAGAGGTCTCTGTGGGCAGCTGCCTGTCTCTCTGTACTTGGTTTTAACCAGATTCTCAGGATTTTTGCACCTAGAAAGTCTCCTCATTCTTGCCCACCTTCTGGAGAGGCGGGATGGAAAATGTGCTGTATTGGTGTGATGCTCTTCCAGCAGCAACCCACAGGATTTAGGAATGGTGACAACTGCCTGTAATGCATGGAAGAAAGGGCCACAAATGTGAAGCCAGCAGTGGCTCCGTTACCCTGCCTCTCCAGCAGCCTGTTTTCCATTTGTGCCCATGGAGATAAAGGAGAGCCCTTGGCAGACTGGGCTCAGCAGTGCCAGGCACTGCCCACCGGTGCAGCGAGAGGGTGGTTTTGCTTTTATTTATCATATGCTTGCCCACCTCTGACATGTATTTATTTCTATTTGGTTTAATCCCAACCATTTATTTTCCCTCAAGCACTTCAGCTGCAAAATCTGATCCAGATGAGTCCTTATTTGTCTGACAAAGACTTTACCTCAGCACTGGTGACGAAGTGTGTAAAAGGACCTGGGCACAGCATTAGACCCAAGGCCTCTGTCTCTAGCTCATCTCTTTGAGCATCACTTTTTGGTGCAGCTATAATGAAAAGGTTGAAGGATCCTGAAGCACAAAGATTTAAATTTACATTTTCTATACAAAGCTTTTTTTAGTTGCCTATTAGCAGGTATTAGTATCTCTTTGCATCCTTAACATCTGGGTAAAATGGAAGAGCTACGACATGGCTCAGCAGAACATCGGATCCCAAGGCCATTTCCATCAGCAATTCCAGCAGTGCCTGCACAGTCTGTAGGATGGGACGTTTCCAGCAAAAATGGCTCTCAGAACCAATTAAAGGTTTTCCAGTTTCACTCCTGTTTAAATGATGAACATTGCAGAGTTCCGGCAGGCACTGAGCTGTTTGTTTTATCATTTCAAGTGAAAATAGTTCAGTTCATGATTTAAACCTTAGAACTCTTTGCAGAGGTGATCCAGGTTAGTTTCCAAGAAACAGTAACTTGTTGCTAGACCTGACAAATACCCATCTCAGCTGCTGGCCCTCATCCAGAAGCTGCTGACCCCATGGCACTGGGATCTCTTCCCTCCTATCAGCTGAAGACTTGGGATTTGCAGGGCTTGGCTCAGGATGCTGTTTGGGATCACCAGCAGGCACAACCTAAGTTCTGCTCCCCCAAAGGTCTCCAGGTATTTCACAAATGGTGACCTTCACTATATCTCTTGGAGGCAGGTAAATAGTAATACACTAATTTTACAGATGACTAAACAGCGTGGAGCGTTTAAATGATTTGGCCAAGGTCAGAGGAGCCAGCAGTGGGGCTGGGAGATCCAGTCCTGCTAAATCCCATCACCTCCTCCCACAGCTCCAAGCAGGCCCTGCCTTTCACAGAGCTCAGTGGCATGGGGTTGAATTTAAATGGATCTCAATTTCATATACAGCAAACTCCAGGATATAAACTGGGGGTTTCAGAGCAAATCTTTTATCTGGGCAATTTTTAAGGACCGTGTCATTTAAAATTGCACTTGGCAGAAACTGGGCTCTTAGAAATCAGAAAATAAGCTGCCTCCTGAATGACAGCTATGAGGGAACGGGCGAGTTAAGGGATTAATTTGTTTGATTAAATCTTTAAAGAGTTTACTGAGAGTGCAGACAGGTCTGCAGATTATAGCACGGGCGCAGTGGTGGGCAAAGGAATTATTTAGATAGAGCCCACGTGCTGTCTTTCATTTTTCTCAGACCGTAATTACTTATAAATAAAATAAAAGCAAAACCACAACCGAAGCTGCAGAATTAGTTACCATGCCATTTTTGATCCTCCAGGATAATAAAACAGTGTGAATGATGGATGGCAACAGTGCTTCCTGCAGCCACTGCATCCTGACGCAGGAGATCCAGGGAGAAATCAGTGCCATGGCCCAGATGGGCTCTTGGTAAAATCCTTTTCACCTTCCCAAACACTAAAGCAATTGCTGAAAGCGCGTGTTCAGGACAGGAACAGGTTGAAGACACTGAAGATTTTGATCACATTAATGAACTATGTTTTTATTAGGGCTGAGAGGCTGGAATGTCCCATTTGTCTGCAGTTCTGCCGAGTCCCAGGAAGCTCTGCTGGAGCAGCTCCCGAGCAGGGATGTCCCTGGCCATGGCCATGGGCTGCTGCTGTCGGGAAACCCAAGCACATTTATTTAAACCAATAGTAATTCACGTGGGGTTTTTCTTCTTTTTTTTTTCTATGATATGCAATGCAGCAGGAACCCAGCAACACAGGTTTTTACTCTATTTAATGACCTGAAAGCAGCAGTTCCCTGCCAGCCCACGGGCTGCGAGGCCATGGCTGCCACAGAGCAGCAGCTGAAGGAGCTGATTATTGACTGAGTCTTCTGCCCAGGGGTAGGAGGGTTCCCAGAAAATGTCACCCACAGGCTAAGGTGCTGCTAACCAGGGACACCTTCTCTCAACCAGCCTTTCATGGGCCACGTTAGGGACAGGTGGGGCTGGATCCTCTCTGCTCCCTCCGACCTAGTGCTCTCAGCTGCAATTTATTCACCTCAGGGCTAGTGATCCCCCACAGCCCTTGCCCAATTTGCCATTAACTGCCCAGAATCAGGGATGTGCTTGGTACACTTTAGCTCTCCACCTAATGGCCCTGGGGTGGGTATAAATAAGGGGCAGCTGAGAGAATTAAAGGTCTGCAGTGTGGCTGAGGCCAAAGGTGGGCTGAGTCTGCCATGACAGTAAAGATTTTTGTCTTGATTGCAACTTTTGAAGGGCAGAAGGGCTGTGAAGCGCTGAGTTGGACCCTTAAACTGCCCAAAGAAGATGCCAGGTGAGAAATATGAAGTTTTTTAATGTAAGAAACTACAGAGGAGCTCCAGGTATTTAAGGACTTCACCAGGCCCTTGGGGCCATGTTCTGGGTTTGTGAATGGCTCCTGTGTGGGATGGGCATCTGCCTTGTGAGAATGATGGCTTGGGGAGAGCAGGGTGTCCCCATGGCCACGTGGTGAAGCATTCAGAGTGGATCCACACAGGATGTGTCCCTGGGCACAGAGTGGTGTTCTCAGCTGCCCCTTGTGTCCTGTTGGGAGCTCCCTGTGTCCCTGGGCACAGGGTTGGTGTCCTCAGCTGCCCCTTGTGTCCTGTTGGGAGCTCCCTGTGCCATGCCCTCAGGAAGGGCTCTTGGAAGCATTCATTGTGTGGGGTTTGCTCTGCTAAAAGGCTACGAGTGCCTGCTCAGAGGGGACTGGTGCCAGGTATGGGGAGGTGCTGGCGTGTCCTGAAAGTTTGGCAACCTTCCCTAAAGCTTGAAGGCACCAAGGAGTTGAGGGGTTGGGTTCTTCTTGGAAGCATTTGGCCTGGGAAAGGGTGGAAGGGGCCAGGTGAGGCTGTTCCTGTCACAGGCTTTCAGAAGCCTCGGAGCAGCTCCCGAGCAGGGAAGAGCCACCCCCTGTTGTAGTGGTCCCCAACACCCTGTGTGCTGAGGTCCCTCAGTCCCTGCTGCTTCATTCCCTGGTGTCTGATTCATGAGATGGGGCTTGGTTGGTGTCCCCCCATGAGCTCTGTCCACACAGATGTGCTCTGGGCCAACCTGCTGGGCTGGGCTTGCTGCATGGGGGTGATGGTCCCAGCGATGCTGAAGCACCACTGCACTATTGACAGAGCAGCTAATGGATGTGAACATCGCTCTTGCTTTTTATTTGCAATTAATGCTGGGTTTGTGCCTTGAACGCTTGTTTTTTTTCGATGCACACAGACCTGTTCCGAACCATTAACCTGACAGCCAGTGAGTAGTAGCCTTTATTTTGTTGTTTTCAAAACAATTAAAGTCTTTTTCTGGAAAATGAATGGAAGAGCAGGTTATTAAAATCCTGCAGGAGCACTGTGGTGAGGCACTGAAAAACCAAGGTCTCCCTCTTAATCCCAGCTGAAGACAGCAGAGCTTTGCTGGCTTGTGTCAAGGCAAGGGTCTGACCTACAGTTTTGGGTTTGCTCTGGGACAGGATGGAGCTGGGTTGGTGTTGATGAGAAATTCTCACTTTCTTCATGTACTGATTACCTGGGGGTACCACATGGTTTGGATGACAAGTGGTGTGTTCACTGTAAAATGGCAGATTTTCAACACAGCCCTTTCCTGTAGGATTGCCCACATCTGATGATGCACAAGTTGTTGAGTTTGATCAGTGGTGAGCAGGAGCTGGGTACACAGCATGTATAAACTTACACAAATTTGTAATTTCTAGTGTAAAATGTAAAAATTGAAAGCAAGGGTGTTTCCCACTATCTTTGTCAAAACAATGGTGATGGGACAAATCCAGAATATCCCTCCTGAAGAGTGGCAGAGGCTCTAAGTTCACACAGTGTTACTCAGAACAAGATGAATCTTTGCAGCAAGCCTTTGCAGAGCAGAGAATTCCTGTGCAGAAAATGGCCCTGAGCTGTAATTTAATTGCAGTCCTGGTTTTTGGGGTTTTTTTTCTTTGTTGTTGTTATTATTCCAGAAGCAGTTTGGACTCCTGTACTATTGTGCTGTTAAATGCATATGTAGGCAACAGTCTGCCAAGAACAACCTTATGGTTTAGAAAGAAATATCCTGGGGGCCTGAGTGTCTCTGGGATAAGGTTTAAACTCTGTTTTTTCACAAGTTCTCCCAAGTCATTCCCTGAAGGAAGGGATGGGGCAGAGGAGCAGCAGGTAACGTCCCTGCTCCTGCTGAGAGCATCGCTGCCATCCCAGAGCTTTGGGTTGTAGGGAGAATTCGTGACACTTCTGGGTGGTACAGCCCAAAAATGCACAAGATGAAGCATGGAGGTACGAACAAATACCAAAGCTGTAATATTTTAGTTCTGCTGTAAAGACTGAATCACTTGAAGAGAGAAAGGGAGTTACAATATTTTGTCCTTGTTTGCCACTTTAATTATAACCCCTCTCTGCTTTTCTTGTTACTGCAGCAGAAGTATTTAGCAAAGCATTAATCTTGCTTGTCAGTAATAACATGCAAATTAAACACCTGCTCTAGGAATCTGTGGTGCTTTGTTCCATTAGATGGTATTGACATGTCAGGTATTTGGACTTTAATTCAGAAAAATGGTGCCATTTTCATTTATCTCTCCTAATGAAGAATGAAGGTGTGCACTGATACAGGGCTGCCCACAGCAATGCATCTAAAAGTGAAAAACAATACTTAATATAGCCACTAAATTACATGTGACATCTCATTTAAAGATAAACAGCCTGAAGGCATATGTCCAAGTGGCATTGATGAAATTTTTAAATGTTCCTTTGAATTTTCATTTAACGATCAATTTGGTAGTGAAGGCGCTGTGCTGGCTGGGACATGCAGCACGCTGCTGCTTTAAATGTGAGCTGAAGTGAGAAGCAGGAGAAAGCTGCAGGTCCAGAGGGACATGGACATGGATTGGCCCAGACATTCCCCTCCAGTCACATGGGAAAACAGGAGTTGTGGCTGTGAGAGCGGTGGCAGCAGCTCTTGTGCTGCAAGGTGTCAAAGCTCCCTTGTCCCCATTTGCATGGTGACACCGGTGCCAGGTGCTGGGCACAGCTCAGGTGTGCTTCAGCCTTGCAGGGCTGTGTGACTGTGAACAACATTCCCATGTCTTGTGAGCTGCAGGCTGGACACTGCTGAGCCCCCACTGCATCACCTCTGACCCCCTCTGCTTACGTTTTTCAGTTTGCCATCATTTTCTGGAAAAGCTCGGATCCCCATGGAGAAATGTGGGTACAACAAGGAGGAATGGTTTTAAACTGTAAAAATAGGTTTAGACTGGATATTAAGATGAAATTCTTCCCTGTGAGGGTGGTGAGTCACTGGTACAGGTTGCCCAGAGAAGCTATGAATGCCTCATTCCTGGAAATGTTCAAGGCTGGAAGTGGCTCTGAGCAACCTGGTCCAGTGGAAGGGGTTTCTGTCCATGGCAGGGGTTGGAACTGGATCATCTTTAAGGACCCTCACAGCCCAAACCATTCCATTATTTTATTAAATGTTCCTTAGCAAATTAACCACAGAAATCAGGTCCTATTTTCCATCTTAGCAGGAAAGTCCTCTATGCATTTAAAACTCGTTTTCTTCCTTGCCTGGTTTTGTTTTTTGCCCCCCATCTAAACAGTCCCAGCTCAAAGGACCCTCACCCATGAGTTTTTCAGGCAGGTTTTGTTCCTCTGGACCTGTTGTGATTGGCTTTGCTGTGTCATGCCCAGCTAGACACAGTAACCAAGCTGAGATTCTTCCAGTGTGAAACAGAAGGAAGATCCCTTTTGTAGGGATATATTATGGCAATAGAAAGTGCACATTTTCCACAGGGCTTCATCCTGTGACTTTGCTGGTGTGGGCAATCTGGGCTGTTGAGAAGCAAACCTTGTTTGTGTGTGCAGCTGGGGCTTTCTGGGATCTTCCACAGCCTGTTCCTAGAGGCAGGCCCTGGGGCAGAGCATCTTGTGACAGACACAAAGACTTCCAGAGGGAAGGCACACTGTGCCATATTCTCCTGGCAATATTTGCCATCTTTTGAAGTGACTGCTTGAACTGGTGTTCTATAATATTTTTCCATTGTTCTTTTTGAATGAGAACCTTTGATTTACTTTCAACCAATTTCTTTTGAAGAGTGCCCCAGAGACGAGCTCTGTGATTTATTTTTGTCCAGCTCTCCTGAATTTGTACCAGAGATTTTTTGTTTGCTTGCTTGTTTTCCCCAAGAAGGTAGCTGGCAGTAGCTGGAACAAGCTCATGCAGAGGGTGCTTTTGTGGCCAGACACTAAACACACAAATGACCAGGCTGCAGATCTTCAAAAAAGCATCCAGCGGCATGAAAAAACCATGCTGGAGGCAAACAGCAGGCACTGTTAGACCATTCCCTCCAAATCTTTGATTAGTCACATTTAATGGGATTTCTTCTCGTGCTTTTGAGCTGCTCAGCAATGCTGGAGTTTGACCAGCATTCATGGTCACCTATTACTGGCTCCAGCCAACCTCCATACAGTCACTGAATGTTTATTTGTGTCTCCCTGATAGATGTCAGGCTCAATTTAAGATACAGCTCTCAGAATTTCCTGGTATGGGATCACTTGGATCCAGCACTGGGAAAGATTGCATACTTTTACTTGTTCAGTCTTGATTTTGATCAGAAGAAGAGTTGATGTCATTGCATCATTCCTGAGGCTCACCCTCCCTTTTGGCATTTTTTTTTTTTTTTCCTTAGAGTATAAAGCAATTTGACACAACAGGCTGTGCTTTGTTGGTTCTTATTTTTGCATCTTGTAATGTGAAAATATCTGTAATAAACACAGGCTGGGATTGCTTGTGGAGAATCTACCCTTATTTTGAATAGATCCTTTCCTTTTCCTCCAAAGATGTTTAAAACCTGCCTTATTAAAAATAATAGAAATGCATTTCCCCTCACATAAAATATTAAAAGCGGTTTGATGGGTTTTATTGTTTAATAAATAGTTTGCACTCCCAAGGCTCTTTCCAGCAGAGAATACGAGTACTTCACAATCCTTTCTGGTGCCTGGCCATGCAAGTTGCCTCCAGCAAAGAGAGTTCTTAATTCGCAAAGTCCCTCCTGATGATGTGCAATTGTCAACCCCAGCCCAGCACTCTCTAATCGTGTCTGGCACGAGCTGGCCCTGCTGTCGTTCAAGCCGCAGGGAACTCAGACATTTCCACACCCCCTGAATCTCTGGGTGCTTCCTGGTGGAGACAGCAGCCCGTTAAAAGCTGGACCTACTCCACAAACCGAGCAGGAACTGGGTATTTCTAAGAGCAGCCTCATTTATTTACAGCACTGACATATCTGTGTGTGTTATAGCTGGTCATTTACCCCCCTCCCCAGACAACAGAGCATGAGGTTTTTCCATGTTTCCCCTTGTCCAGCTGGGAATTGAGGCCCAGAGGGAGCAGGGGCTGCTTGAGAGAGCCGGAGGCAGAGCCAGGGAGGTGCGCGGGTACCACAGCCTCATCCCTGCTCCCGCTTCTTGCTCACGTTTCCCTGAGCTCTGCAGCCCTGTGACAAGTGACATTTAGCAAATCATGTCAAGCTGAAGATTTGTTGATATGATTCTTTTGGCTTGATAGCGGGGGGTGGGGAGGAGGAAGCCTCTTGATGGACAAGAAGAACTAGCAAGAAAAACTCTCCCAGATCTCTTCCTCAGCAGCAAATACTTGCAAAAGCAGTAGAGCTGTGCAGGGGGATTGGGGCTCTGCTGATCTTCCTCCACCTCTGTGTTTCTGCAGCTTCATGGCAGCTGTTGCTGTGGGTCACAGATGATGATTTACAATATTTTGGTGGTCTCGCCTTCATTCCCCAGCACAGCGCAGGTTATTTGGAATTGTTGAGGAGCAGCCCCTGCCAGCCTGGCCTGAGGATGGACCTCTGTGGCCCCACCATTGATATCCACAGCCCTCAAGGAAACTTAGATTTCATAAGAAGCTGTTTAATACTCACTATTAAAGTTATGTCAGTTTACAGGGCCCTTTGTATATATTTTCTGATTCACAAGACTCCTCTGGATGGCAAACCCAGGGCTCTCTTGGCCCACAGCCTGTGGCATCCTTTAGCTGGTTGTTTATGGGTGATAGCTGCTGAGGAAGGGGGGGTCAGTGGTGATCTCAGCTCATGGAGCTAAGGGAATGGGGTGTTTGAGAGACTGCTGTAATGAGAAGTGAGCGAAAATGGCAGCAGGGAATAGATTCTTAATTTAAATAATGAGCGCCCTTTGTTGCATGACAGATGGTCATTTTCTGAGAAATGCAAAGTCTCTTTGGAGGGGTCAGATTGCTTGTATTTACATGGAATAATGAGGGAGAGGCACCGGTCCCAACACATGCTGTGTTTTTCACATTTTTCCAGGGGTATTCCCAGCTGTCTTTGAAAAGAGCAGATTTGATCCTTTGCAAACCTTGTGTGAATCTGACCACGAGTTATTGCAGGAGGAAATCAGTGATGGGAGCGTCTCTGATATCCAGGCAGCTATTATAATGCCCTTTAAGCATCTTTAGTTGCTAGAAAGGAAGCTTGATACTGATGCCAGAAAACATCTTGGGCCTGAATGTGCCTTTACTTGTGCAGGGCTGGCTGCAATCCAATATCCAGTGATCTGCACGCTGGTGGCGTCCCCAGGGTTTAGCACGTGGGAAGGCAGATGGATGGCAAAGAACTTGCTCGGAGCAGGGCACCTTCCTACACACTTCCTCCCTTGCTCCATCCCCTTTTAATGAAAGAGCTAAAGATCAGGCACCCAGTACTCTGTTTTAGACATTATTTATCCCACCCATTCTGATGATGGGCAGCAGGGGTTATAGAACAGGATGGGTTTTTGGGTACACCAAGAATTCCTTGCTGTTTTGTGATGTTTTAACTGGGGTGGTGGCAGCCCTGTTGGGCATCATGACTGCTCTGGCTGAGGTATCTCAATGGTCCATCCACTCCTCTGGAGTGTGCAGGTTCTTGCTGTCTCACCAAACAGAGCAGAAAGGGAAGCAGCCTGTCCCAAGCCAAGACACAAAGCTCCTGGTTGCTGATGGCTGATTTTTCCCTCCATGTTCAAGATCCGTGTTACTTCCTGGTCAAGGTCAATATTTTGTGTATGCAAGCATTCAAAAGAGGTACAACACAAAGCAACCTTTGAAGGAGCAGTTCCACCATCCTTAAGCCCCCACAAAGGAGCTTTTAATGCCAATTGGTGGCCTTAGCAGGGTTCTCTGACTGTTCCTCAATCTCCAGTTAGGCTGATGTTTTAGCCCAAGTTCGGCCCTTACAGTCCCATCGAGCTTCTCCTGAAACAGGAAGGAAAATAAACACTAGTCTTGAGCCAAAAACTTTCTTAATGGCACAGACTGTACTTGGGTGTTGGGTTTTTTCCTGTATGTGGGTTCCCATTCTGCCCTATTTCTTGCAATGCAAAAGAAAGATGAAGACTTTCTGTGGGTGAATGTGCAGTGATGACAGTATCCCAGGCAAGGGAGAATTCAGTTTGCAGATAGCAAAACAGCCCTTCTCTGAGCTCCCTCCAGCAGTGTAGGGATAGGTTTTGCTATTACACATTAAAAAGGCTAAAAAACCCCTAACACCTTCCCAACCTCCTGATTCTGTAAGTCTAGAAAGGCACATACAAGTTTGAAAACACTAAAGGCAGTAACTTTAGTTTTGTTGCTCAGCAGCTGAGTGGTGCTCCCATAAAATTCAGCAGTTTTGTACATCCTCACCATGTGTTCTTTAATCTCTGGGTAGCAGTGTGTTTAGAAGAAGCCAAGACAATCAACACCCATTTTTCACAGTGAATCAACTACTGGTGTCAAATTCTGGTCTGTGTTTTGTGCCAGAAAAGGCTTGTTGTCACCTAAATTTGGAGTATGCCATGTCAGGCTGCAAAATCACTTGTTTCCTGGACATGGCCCTAAATGATATATTCCCTGTCAAGTCTTGGAGACTGAAACCAAAATTGTATTGACAGGGTTTTTTCCCCTTTTGGTTAATTCTTCTCCAAAGGTGGTTGCCTGCTGTTTTCCATATACCCTGTACTCAGAGTGGCAGAAAACAGATGGGGCAGCATGGTGTCCCTGTCAAGGTTTTTGCCATTCTCTTGGCTGATGCTCCTTGCCAAGAGCTCCGTGTGTCTGGGACGGAGTTCCCAAGGACCCCAAATTGCTGGGCAGTTTGCAGAACACTGGTCTGATCTGCATGGTTTCCTGGCAGCACGTGGAGGCTTTGGCTTTGCTCTGGCATGGATAAGCTGTTATAGCTTATAAAATATTTTCTTCTAGAAAGCATGTTTTATCTGGTCAACCTGCAGAAAACCAAATAAGTGTGTTTAGCAGTGGCATCCATGTGGACAGGACTTATTTGCAGGGCTGGGGAGAACAGGAGGAAAAGAGAAGTGGCAGAGCAGTTGACAGTGTGTAGCATTGACAGGGAGCAAAACCTATAACCAAAACCAAAGCACAAGTAATTTTTAAAGGTTAGTATTCTAAATTTAGCTTCAAAGCTGCTAAAACAAGATGGGTAGGTGACACAACTGGTCAGTGATCTCACAGGCAGTAAAAAATGTGTGTGAAACCAAAAAATACATTAATGATCTTCTGCTCCCCAGCATCCATGCAGGATGTATTTGTGCTCAGGGATGACATTTGTGTGTACACAGGGTGGTGATATCCAGGGCTGATCCACTGGTGATGCTCCTAAAGAATCTGCCCAGCTCTGTCGTGCTGTGTGTGAGTGCGGGTAATGAAATGCCAAGGGCTTTCATTACACTTCCAAATATAAAGGAAACCTTCATTTATCCGGGCCTGGAGAATCAGAGAGAAAATCAGCATCAAAGAGAGCCTCCTACTGAAAGCATTTGATGTTATAAAGGATAAAGAGTATCTGGCAGAGGCCTTAAAGGGGGAAAATCTGACAGGCACTCAAGTGCTACAAGCAGTCCAGCCTTGTAGCCTCCAGTTTAAACGCTCCAAGAGGACGATCATAATGCACAGGGGCATTCCAAGCATAAATTGATGTTTTTGTCTTTGCCTTTTTTTTTACATTGCGCTAAGAATTTGCCCTGCAGCTCCTGGATTAATTAAATGCTGACAGTCTACTGGAACAGGAGCGGAGGCGCTCTCCTGCCCTTTGGATGTGTTGTGCACAGTGGAGTACACGGTGCCCGTAGGAAACCAGCTTGTTCCATTAGGCAAAATCAATAAGGCAGAAATCTCAGTGAAATTCTTGTATTAAATTACAAATAGACTAAACCCCTACGCCAGGTGACAGTGTCATTGCTTTTATGTCCAGGATAAATGTTTGTGGGAGCACTTTGGTCAAAGGGGTGTGTGCACTTCTGCGAGCATCAGCTTCAGTGCTGCTTCTTGTGGTGGCTGATTTTCCACTCCTTGGGCTATAAGAATAAAACTTTATTTTGCCTCTGTGCCTATCAGCTTTTTTCTGGGGCACTTAGCATAACTGGTGTACCTGTTTGTGCAAACATTTGCCATAAAAGAACATTTCATGCTTATAAGTTCATGTTCTGTCCCCAAGAAGGTTGTGCTAAATGTCTCTTTTTCCTTGGCTGCAGCATAGAAGTTTTCTTATCTTTCCTGTTTTATCTCAGATCCAAGCTTGGTGCTTTTGCCATGGTTAGGCAGCTCAAACACCTCTGCTGGAAGTGACATCAGTGCCCAGGTACCGCCTGAGATGAAGCAGCAAAGATGCCACAAATTTACTTTGAGCCTCCCAAAGTGACACATGGCCTGCCACCAACTTTTTCATCACTAATCTTTAAATATCACAGTACTCATTTTCGCAAACACATCTTGGACTTCTTCTCAGCTGCGGCAAAAATCAACAGACAGATTATTCCTGAAGTGGTTGGACAGGGCTTTGATCAACCTGGGCTAGAGAAAGATGTCACTGCTCAAGGCAGGGGCTTGGAACAAGGTGATCTTGAAGCTCTCTTCCAACAAAAACCATTCTGTGATCCTATGTCACAGGAAACCATGTCTGTAAAAGCAAGAGCTTGGACACCAACAGGTTTTGATGGGCTCTGAGACCTGCCAGGCCCTTCACCTCCTCTCACATGTCCTGTCTCCAGCAGCTCAGGAGCTGGTAAAGCAGCAGATGCCACAAAACCTGGTGTTCTTAGGACATGCAACACAGGGAAAAAATTGCAAGGCAATCATGATCCTTGTTAGTGTCCTTTTCACAGGAGATTAGTCTCCTGCTGCCCCAGTCCTGAAAAAATTCATTTTACCTCCTTAGATGAGAATTACTTTTGCTCGTCCCTGGTGGGTGGGGCAGGGAACAGTGGAGTTCAGCTGCAGCACCTGGGGCACATCTTGGGCTTTGGGAGAAGTGTGGGCAGGGAAGGGATTTCTTTGGTTTGATGGGAGAGTCTCCATCTCAAGAAACTCTTAAGAACAGCCTGGATAAGGTTTGTCAGAAGAGTTTTCCCTGACTGACAGCCCCAGGAAAGGGTTAGATCACTTCTCCTGGACCTTCCCAGGGTAATTTGTCATCAGTGCTGAAGGTTCTGTGCTGTGTTCCAAACAACTTGTTTTCTGGAGGTTTCCAGAATTAAAGCCCCCCTTGCAGTTCCTGGAAAAAAATGGCTTTTGGGAAACATATTTTGTTATGAGGGTCAGAGACTAACACCCTTCCCAGCATCCATAGCGACCTGCCTTAAGAATCTCTGCTTGGAAATCTTGTAATCTTGCTTGGATGCTTTTTGAACAATTTCCAGGAATGTTCTGCTCTTTCCCATTCACAACTACTAAATATATGCTCTGTTTGGACTGCAGACCCCAGTCTATTTTTATATTTATTTCCAGCATATTTTAATTTTTCTACCCTGGGTAGAACAATTTGGACTGTTCTTAAACCCAAGACCTTGCTGCCCTCTCTCCTGCCACTGCCTGATTTTGGCACTACTTACAAGGAGTTTATTATTTTGGGGTACTTGTGTGTGGACAAGGACTGTGACAGCTTCTGACTGACTGGAGGCAGACTTAAAACTGGGAAAAAAAATGGTCAGGAAAGAAAGAAAATCAGATGTTTATACACAAAGGAGTAGCAAAGAGTGCAGAAGTGCTTTATCCTGTTTGTAAATGGTTAACTGAGTTCTAGGGCAGAAAATACTACAAAATACTTGTGGAGCATTTCTCATTCCTCTGGGTTGAAATGGCCAAAGGCTTTCATGTGTAAGGCAGAAAACAAGTGGCTGCTTGCTTCCTTGTCTTCCTGTGCACTCATATTTAGCGGGGTTTTATTTATTAGGTGTAACAAATATGGGCTCGCTGTTCACGCTGCATGAACAGGAATGGCAAAAAACAGATTTTTATCAGTGTTACTCCTGCCTTTGGTTACTACCCTGGCCTCTGGACTGTTTATTTCTGCATATGGTGAAGATTTAAAGGTAGGGACCAGGATTTGAGAAAATATTCTCAGGCATGTGGGTAGTGAAGGACTATTCAATTTGAGCTGTGTCTTGATTATGCTTATATATCTCCTTGTGACCTTGACATGGAAATTCCCCCTTTAAATAATGTTTATAACTCTCCAGGGTCAAATCCAGGCTTCTGTGATGCAAAACATGACTAATGAAATTACCGTGTCCTGAGCACACAACATCTTGCTGGGCTGTTAAAGGCTGAGCTCAGAGCAGTGCTGGGATGTCCCAGCTCTGCTGGGAGCTTACCTCCAGCCTGTGGCAAGGGGGTTTAAATTCAGAAACAATGACGTTTTTGACTGTGGGTTGAAGCATTACGAAGCTTCAGTCCCACAGGGACAGCCACAGTTCTGTCCCATCACTCCTTCCTAACACCCACCACAGCAGCTGGCTTGGCTCTACTCAGTTATTTTTCCTCCAGATGAGAACTGTGACCTTTGATAGTGACAGAGGGAAGCTCTTCCAGCAAAACTGGTGCTTCAGAAATGGGGAGGAAGGAACCCAGCCCTCAGTCTGTTACTACAGAAACAAAATCCTTAATCCACCAGGGCTGGATGGTGCTGCAGGAGTGCTGACTGGAGTTTCTAGCAGAAAGGCAGGTGAAGGGGTTAAAGACGAAGCTGGTGCTTGTTCCTCCATGGCATTATCTGTATGATTGCTTTTCATATCTTGTTTATTGTGGTTAGCGGAGCAGCTATAATATAGAGTGCTAGATGCAATAAATCTTGTCATTGCAAACAGCACACTTTTCATCAGAGCTCAAGGAATTGCAAGGTAAGCATTCAAAGGCAATCTATACATTTAATTATATAGAAAGCCTAACCTGTGTGTAGATCTTAAAATAAATTATAACTGCGAAGACTGCATTATGTTCCGTTTTGTTTGTATTACGTGTATGATCCTGTTTTAGTTGTTATGAGGATATGGGGAATGGCATTGCCAATGCAGTGTCTTCTGTGGTTTTGTATCAGCACTGAACAGCCAAGGATGCTGGTAATTTAAGGGCTGAGGTTTTTTCAGCCTTTCTGACAGCTGTGTCTATAAATTTACACTCCTGAGTTTTAAAATCTTCTCTGATGCTAATTGTAGCATCAAGAAATACCATTGGGTAAAGGAAATCATCTCCCATTTTATTTACTGAAAGAGGCCAGTGACCACAAAGCAAAACACTGTGCATCAAAGTGACAGGTCCAAATTGCTCTAATCTCCACACTTGGCTCTCGGCACTGGGCTGGCCACAGCCTGTCCCCACCCCAGAGACAATTCATGTCCCCCTGCCTGGGGCAGGAGTGAGGAGGTGACTTACCCTGCCAACAAAAAACACCCACATGAGTCCTGGCTGTTTGGGATTATAACAGTTTTAGCAATTCTCATTTTTTCCTGGCTTGTAGAACCCCCAGCTTGGTGGTGCTGCTGTGTGGGCTTGGGGAGATTGGCTGGGCTGTGCTGTGGTGTCCCAGTCTTTCTCCCCCAACATAAATTTTGTGAAGGCTGCAGGAGTGCGAGGGGGAATGTGGGAGGTTTTTGCTGAGACTGGTGTTCTTGGGAGATGCCAATTCAGTGAACTTGAGTCTCTAAAGAAGCTTCTGGGGCTTGAGCTGCTCTGCTTTGGGCAAGATGTGGTTCACTGATGGTTTCACAGGCTGAGGTGTGAGGGGGGCTGCTAGCCCTAGGAGGGACAGAAGCAGGACTGTTAGACACGGAGAGATGGATTTGTCATTGCCAATTAGCCACGAGACCAAGCTGTGTGAGAACAGTCAGCTCTGTGGCAAGCACCATGACATGATCCCTGGCTGGGAGAACCTGTTCTGGCCTTGCCATCTCAGGAGAAGGGCTGGGGAGCTCAGGGTGGTAGGCAAATGTGGTGTGTCACTGAAGTGTTTCACTTGGACACAGTCAGGGATGTTTTTGGCACACTCCCAAGGACCATGAGTCAGGAGAAGGTTGCCCAACACGCCCTCAGGGTAGCCTGTTGCTCAGACAGGCTTGTCCAGGAAGGAGCACCAAAAAATTGCAGCAGGAAAGAGGCAGAGCAGGTGATGGATGTGTTCCAAATTCTCCACACCTTTCTCATCAGCAGCCCCAGAAGGGTTGAAAGGTGTTTGTGCCCATTTCACTGACTCACTGGTCAGCCTGGTCTTATGGTGCAGAAATGGTGTTCACGCTGTACAGATGAAAACTGTGTAAAATTGCTGCCAGTCTATTTCATTGTCTTGGGCTGTAAACTGTGGCTCAGGAGCTGCTTCACAAGGGCTTTGGTGTTGGTGGCATGAGGAGACTTGGGGGTGGTGCCAGGCAGCAGTGGAGTGGTCCCCACAGCACCAAAACTCACAGGTTTTAGTTCTAGTTCTGTTTTTCACTCATGGCAGTGCCCGAAATCCCCTGGCTCTGCAAACTGCTGAGTTTGTCCAGTGCTTCTGTTCATCGTCCTTTGTTGGACACAAGGATTTCCTACTTCACAGTGAGAGCTGAAAGACACAAGTAATTGGCAACTGTAAGGGACTCCGCTTAAATGGTAAGAGCAGTGTAAATATGAGATAAAAACTAAAAAGTGTGTTTCCTTCCATCTCAGTCTTGTGAAGCAAACCATGCCTGACTAGAAAATGAAGTCTGAAATCAATAACAGCTAAGCTTCAACAACAAAATACATGTATTTAATTAGCACAAAGGCACAAATTTATATCCATTCATAAGCAAGATGCTGAGGTTTCACTCCTGCCTCAGTGGCAGCAGTATCACTCTCCTTGTGCCCCCCCCCCTTGCCAAATCCCCTGAGGTGTGGGGATAGAAGCATTTTAGATTTAGCACATTTAAGATGCTGCATGGGGTGAATTTAAAAAAAAAAAAATCTGACAACTGTGCAAGTGTTAAAACTTTGAATAACTACTTTCAGTTCTGTGCTGGAGTGATAGGACAGGCAGAGCGTGGCTCAGTCCCCAGCATGGCAGGAGCAGTGGGAGGTCACTGCCTGATCTCAGTGTGAGCAAGGGACCACCTCAGTGCAAACTTCTTCAGCCCAGCTCTGCTTCCCTTGCTGTGCTTTAACTTCAGGGATTAGTTTTTTCACCATATTAGTATACATTTGAGTAGCAGCACAATCCCAGAAAGCAGCTCTTTTGTTCATACACACAGCAGGAGCAGAGATGTGTAATTTGCTTGTGTGGACTGGGGAAATCCCATCCCATGTTGTCTTTAATGAGATGTTCTTAAAAGCTGGTTTTTGTGCTGATGGCAAACCTGTGATCAGAGCTGGGGTCAGCAGCTGTGCACACAAGGACTTGTGTGCTTATTAATTCAACACAAGCATGTGATCATGAAGAAAAGCCCTCCTTCCCAAAACTTTCCCAGGACCTGTCTGTGCCCACCTCATAAACCTCTGTGATTCCCTTTACCTCTCCTGCTCTGGGGGAAAAGCAAAGCATTTGCTGTGACCTTCTACCTGTCTTAATTTTTGGCAGAGCAGGAAAATCTCTCCCCTGCAGCTCTGATATGGATTCTGGGTGGTTTTTTGTGTGCAGGATGGATGGGACTCAGAAGTTGGGGGTTGAGCTACAGCCTGTTGCTTGCACAAACTTGTATTCTTCATCTGTGGAGGAAATCCCAGTCCTTGTTCATCCAGACCATATTTTGGGGTGGTGCTGAGCTACCCCACTCAAATCTGACCTTTTCCAGGGGCTTTTCCAGGGGCTGAGTTCAGGATTACACCCTGGGGACTGATGCTGTCCCTGCTCCCTCTCTGAGCAGGTGCTGGGTTGGTGACAAATGGGCACAATTGTGGCACGTGCCTCGGTTTCAGCATGCAGAGCTGGTTTGTAAATGGAGTGTTTTGCTAATGCAACAGGAAATGGATGGATATTAATTGCTCTCCGGCAGTTTGTCATTTTTCCTGTTGGTTATTGATGAAATATCAGTATCCTGAGGGAAAACAGCAGAAGAGACACAAATGTTAGGGACAACCTGAAGACAGAGAAAAAACCCTATATTGGCTGGAAGCAGGAAATAAGCTGCATTTTAAGCTGAATTTTTTCCAGTAGATTTACCAATATCCAAATATTTCAGTAATTCTTGGCCTCACCACACTGCTGCCTCATACCACTGCTGAAAGATAAGCTTTTTCTGAAGGTCAAAACATAATTTCAATATTTCAGAGTGAGCCATTTTGGCTTTTCTTTGAATCACTTTACATTCCTTTTATTATGAAAGCCACAAATTTTGGGGGAAGAAACCCCTGAAACCTAAATCTTATTCAGCCCCAAGCTGAGAGCAGAGCAATATAACTTTAGTTTAAATAGAGAGCAGCGTTATGTCTGATTCTTGAAAGTTTTGTAACTTCTCTTTTTTGCCTTTTTCTTTCAGCACATCTGCTTTCTTTCTGGGGATTGCAAACAAACTAAAATAATAATAATCATACAATATTTTCTCTGCTGTGGATGAATTCCTTTGTTGCAGTGGACATGGTGGATTTATGGATGTTGGACCCAGCAGGCCCTTGAGTGTGCAGAGCTTAGGTGAAAAATGCTGGTACTTTCATGTGTGCTGAATCCAACCAAACATCATTAGGATAATCTTGGGCCAGCTCTGGGGAGGGGGGTTTTGGTTACCCAGGTTAGGTTTTCATTTATTAACTCCTCCAATTTAGCATAATAATTCTGAAGAGGCAATGCTCCTTTGACAGCAGTGGCGCTCTGTGCTACTTCTGGTTCAGAGGGGAGCAATGAGCAGCTACACACATTCAATTAAATTTATTATTCCCTATAGACAGCAGAAGAAACCAAATTGTTCATGTTGGATTCTTTTGCGCTTTACAGACAGAGTTACAACTTCTATAAAGATGCAGATCTACAACATCCTTTGCTTGGGGGAAAGTCCAGGGGAGAACAGAGTGCACTTGAATTGCTTTTGCTGTGAATGCATGGAAAGGTTGGGCCATAAAGGGAATATTAATGCTTTGCTCTGTTTGTTTGCACATTGCATTGCTCAGTGATGCTGCCTAGCTCTCAGCATGCTCTTTCATTTATACATGCATTTCTAATAATCCTCGCTCTGTGCTTCAGCCTCTTCTCCATTTTTCTTTTTTTCCCCCCAGTCCCCACATTGCTGGAGGTTGGAATAGGTTGGGCTGTCCAAGAGCTGCTCGACNCCTACCCCTCACCTCCGATATAAACTGTAATTTGGCTGACACCTGCTGCCAGCCACTTACATCCTATGTGCCATTAATATCCCTTGCACTCACTGGGCTCTTTATCCCTATTTTCTGCCTGCAGCTCCAGGAGAGATGGATGCATCTATGTCCCAGTTAAAACTGTGTTTCCGGGCAGGGGAAACTCAGATTCCCCGAAACCCAGACTAGGAGGAATGAATGGGTTTCATGGGGCTGGTTTTACAGGACCTCAAACTAATAGTATTCATTGCAGCCAGGATTTTGTGCAGGTACTGAGACCTAAGGGCTTTGTAGGTGATAAGAAAATGTTGGAAAACCTGGGGAATTTTTTTAAAATTATATATTTCCATGGGGAAACTGCTTTTCAGACTCTTCTTGGAAAGAGTCGCTTGGCATGTGTGGTGTGATGCCATTAAAGAAAGCCAAGCTCAGCTGGGCTTCTGGCTTGGGCTGATGGCAGAGGCTTCTCAAACAGGGACAGGCAAACACCAAAGTGACCACACAAGTGCTGTCCTCTCCTTTTGGGGTGTCTGGAGGCAACGCCAGCTTGGCTTTCCTGCCCCAAAGCAGGTGGAGCTTGGGCTCTGCCCTGGTATTTCTGCAAACAGAAAGGGAGCTCAGAGGGATCTCTCCCAGCCCCTGGAGTGGCACCTCGGGTCCCGTGGCTGTCACTGGGGCAGGTGACAGGCACACCTGAGCCTCGGGAAGGGACCCCGTGCAGCCCCCGCGCTGCTCCTGCCGCCAGCGCGTTCCTGACTTCAAAGGCAGCGACTGAGAGCTTTCTCAGAGCCTCAGCTTTGTTGTTTGTCTTCTCCAATGCTCATAAATTATCAACAAACAACCTCAGCTATCAGCTCGGTGTGGAGGACTGGGTAATTATGTTTGTGGTTCAAAATGAGGGTTGTCAATTTTAATTAGGGAAAGCTGAGGGCACAGGGAATTTTTAATGTTACTACCTGAACTCTCGGGTGCTGCACAGAAAATAATTGTAAATGAAAAATTAATCAGGGCTTTGTAGGGAGTGAAGGGGTGCTCCTTTTGCTCCTATTTTATAATTTTGCTTTCTTTGAATCAAATTTGGGTTTAGTGATACAACTGCCACCAAGTTTGATTTTAATTACAATAAGGAAAAGGTATAGGCATGTACAAAAGGGTGATTCGAGGGGAATCAGGTTGTTTAGAGCCCAACAATCATTAATATTTGAATATATTTCTCAGGTATGAGTTTCAGAGGCAAATCCACTACCTGAAGGGTGCTGCTCTCTGGGATTCTGGTATCAGCAAGAGAATCCTGAGCCGGTGTTTATGGCCCTGGCCCTTCCTGCAGGTTTCCCTGCCCTGATGCTCTGCCTTGGTAAAGGCAGGATTTGGGCTTTGCACCCTTCCTGGGCAAGGCTTAGCAGCATACATGGAGGAATCTCAGGACTAAACATCAGGGAGTGTCACTCCCATCATCTCTGTTCCTCCTAAAATCAGGGGAGTTTCATCCTTTAATGTCAGCAGCAGCCAGAGGGGCTGAGTCTGTGTGACTGCAGTGTCTGAAGAGCAGGCAAATGTCAGCTGATGGTGGGGAGCACGTCTTAAGTTTTAATCAGCAGGCCAGTATCTTCCCCTAATTTATTTTCCTTCATTTAGACAGGATTTTCTGTATTGCATGTGCTGCTGTGAATATTTATGACGAGATTTTTTTTCTCTTACCCTTGTTGTGATTAACTAATTTGGTACTTCCCAAGGATGAGCACAGTGAAGGTTAAACTGATCAGGCCCAATCCTTACCTGGCATTATCCTCTGAGCATCAGCAGGATGGTTAGGTGTGAATTTGGCCTCTGCATGTTCCCTAGGAAGGGTTGTTTTGCTCAGCCAGGCAACCCTGCCTCACCTCAACTGTGCTTGGTACCAGACTATCCAAAATAGTCTCAAGAAAGCCGAAAGATGTTTTTAGTGGGCTTAGATCAGTCCAAAGTGAGTCATCTCCAGAGTATGAGCTCCCACTTGCTGATGGAGTTGTAGCAGTCGAACTGCAGACAAGGAGTTGGCAATTGTAGTTGTCATAAAGAATAGTGGGAAAAAAAAAGACCGTTATGTTTTAATACTACACACTGCCATGAGGATAAGAATATGCTAAATTTCTAATTGGAAATACTTTGGGTCTCTTGGCCAAGTCCGGCAACAAAACCATTTGGCCCCAAGATTTTGAGACATAAGAATCTTGGGGACACGATTAACACACAGTTACTTGGTTCCTATTTATTATCTTTGCTCAATACAATTTTGTATCTGAAGATCTGGCCTATTTATGGCTCTCTTATTTCAGGAAGAGACAAGCTGTGAGATACTGTCCTGTAAATTGTTTGGTGCCCTCAATTATTTCTCTCCAGGAGCCTTCTTTGTTCAGCTGCTTCCCAGGCATGTGCCTGGCATTGTCTGGAGGGCAAAAAGTGCCGTCGTTCATCTGCACCACGGTGGAGAGCTTGTAAACTGTCTGACTGCAAATGGGATAGAGGGTGGTAATTAAAATGTGCTCTCAGAACACAGGAAGAGGCTGCAGACGAGTATTTATCGTCTCCCAGGCCTTCAACAGGCTGGTAAAACATCAGAGCACATTTAAAACAACAGCTTAATTAAATGGTACTACAGTCTTAACCTTGCCTGGGAAAATCATTGGCTCTATTTCCTCTAAATTGTGCATTTAGAGAAACGGAAGGACAAGAACCTGCACAGTCAAAAATTTGCTTGCCAAAAATACCCAGAAATGCAGCCAGGGGAGCCTTTGGCTGGGCTTTAGGAGAATGACCCTGGTTCTGATGGTGGCAGCTTTTCTGTGTCCCCCCTGCTCTCTGGGTCTCTCTCAGCCTTTCCATGCAGGCACAAAGCTGCTTTGCAAAGAGCAGAGCTGGCCCTGCCCCGGTCCCACCTGGGCAGCGCTGCCTGTGCCAGAGGCTGTGGGATGGCTTGGTCTAAATCAGACATTGTGGGGTATAAATGGCAAAAGGGTGAGGCTGAGCCCACGGTAAAACAGGGAGGAGGGGACACCGTGCTTCCAGTGCCAGGCTGGTGCCACCCTGTCCTGTCCCCTCAGCCATGCCCAGAGCAATCCAAACCGGGTTAAATCCCTGGGCAATCACTGCTCTGCTCGGGCCTCCAGACCCAGGTGACAAAGGGATGACACAGCTTCATCAGGTGGATTAAAAAAGGCTAATGATCCCAAATTGAGCTTGGCTTTTCTCTCTGTGCCCAGAAATGCTTCTGTTTCTCTGAGTGCTGTTCACTGGGCCCTCTGCAGAGCATCACCTCTGAGCAGGGAGCTCTGTTAAACCAAGGGAAGGGTCTGTCCTCAGCTCCTGCGGTCTGATGTGGTTTATTTTTGGAGTTTTGCACACACTCGTGGCAGTGGGCTCTGGAGCAGAGCCTGTGTGGTCAAGGAGAGCTTGCTGGCCACAGGGGACGCCCAGATGTGAGCAAGAGCCAGCTCTCCATGCCTTGGTGCAGTGCTTTGAGGGCTCTTGGTGCTGGCTACAAAGCTAATCCCAAAGACGACTGTAAAGAACCGCCAGCGCCTTCCTCCCTGTCTGTTTGCATTTGGGGGATCTGACCTACTTCTTGTTGTTTGTAACACAAAAGCCTCCCCTGTTTGCTGCCTTGCAGTGAGCTGCTGCAGGATTGCCCCGTGCTGGAGAGTCCCAGCAGCTCCAGGAGAATCCCAGGGTCCTGCGGGGCAATGAGCTTCACCTTGGGAAAGCCCTGCAGGGAAAGAAGGGGGTTTTACGGGAGGCTGAGTTAACTGGTGTGGCACCCAGGACATGTCCCCAGCCTGGTGTGTCTGTTCTGCCTCTTCCTGCAGCCGAGCTCAGAGCCAGCCCTCCCACACTCTGGGCTGTCAGGGTGTGCGGGTTGCTGCCTTTCTGCTCCCAAAACCTGAATGTGCAAACCCTCAGCAATAAACTCTCCAAAATCATGCTTTGTGTGGGCGCAGCCTTTCCCTGTTCCTGAGAGGACAGGGATTGTTAACACCCCTTGGCGTGGGGGACCCCCAGTGCAGCATCACTGGGCAAGGCAATGTGGCCAAGAGAAGAGAAGGGGGGGCAGAAATGCAGGAGTAGCTGCTGTGGCTGTGCCTCAGTGCAGGGCAGCAGCTGCTCCTGGTGTGCAGCACCAGCATCCTCAGGCTGTCCCTGTACACGTGTCCCCGTGGGGAGATCAGCCTTTTTTTCTGAGGACATAAATTTTGTCTTCCCTTCTGCCTATCCATTAGCACTCCCGGGCTGCACTCTCCCTGGGGCAGAAGAGTTGGTATGACCAGGGAAAAGGCACACAGGATCCACTGAGGGTTTTAGAACTGAGCCTGAACAGCAAGGAAACATTAATATATGCTCTTTCCCCTCGTAAATATTTCTTCAAAAGACACTGCAGCTATCTGGGATGCTCCTACACAACAGCAAGTCATAAATGATGTCTTTCTTCAAGGAGAGTAGACTGGAAGTTCAGTTAAATACATCAAATTAACTGTCAAAATAATCTTCCAGGAGTTGATGAGCCCACAGATTAAATGGCATGTTATTTCTTCTCTCTGCTTTTTTTATCTTAGGAAAAGGGATTTGCAGTATATTCCAGAATCCATATTTTAAATGAATTGCAAATAGTTTCTAGTAGACTTGGCCTATATGAAAAGATTATTACCCAAAACAACCCCTCTGTCAGGGGGAATGTAGGTTAAAGAAAAACAGGAATGTAAATAAATTTGAAGTCTTTACCGTGAATTCTGTAGGGGGCATGTTTATTTTCTCTTGAATCCCCAAGCCTGGCTTCCTATGCAATTAAAGGGTCTAGGTCTTTATTGTAAAACACAGCAGCATTTTGTCTGTGTGTGTGATCAGTAAATATTTGGGCTGAAACTGTTTAAACATAAGCTTTCAGTAATCTTTTTTTTCACTTTTTCCCCCCCTGTTCTCGGTCTGAGTCTTGGTTTGAATTTCCATCGACTAAAAATAGATGATTTTATTTGAAGAGCTTAGACATCTTGTTCATTTTGCTGTTTAGCTGTTACCAGGAAAGTCTAATCCTCCTTTGACTGATGTTCAGCATCACATAGTGAAATGGTGATATAGGATGTGCAGCAAGAAGTTGTTATTCTTAACCACAGTCTTCAGCTCCCTGAGCCCGCTGCTGACATCGCTCATCCACCACCTATTATATTGCATTGCCCTAACAAAACCTCCTGCCACAGGTTGGGAGCAAAAATGGTAACAAATAGATGCAAAAAGGTGATAAAAGCCAGCAGTGACAGAGGATATGAGGAGGCACAGGGCAAGGAGAGAGATTGGTAGCAGTCAGTCCTGATTTTCAAGATAACAGCCTGACTCTGAGGCACTGTTCCCACATTGTTCCTGTGTGAGCACTGACAGGGAAGGATGGCATGTGCCCAACCCATGGCTTCAGCCTTAGCTGTGATGTTTATCTGTGTTTATCTGGAGCTCTGAATTTCATCTCCCCTTCTAGGATGTTTTATAGGCAACAGCTAGTGATTTCTTTAATTTATTGAAAGGCCTGTAGGGTAAATAAGCAGGGACAGCAAAAGAAAGCCAAAGCTTCCGGAGGATTTCTCCATTTACTGTGCTGCTGGATGTTCGTGTCCAAGTTTAAAAGTAACATTAATTACAGGCATCTAGAAAAGGCCATAATCATCTGTCATTCATGGTGACAGGATGACATCTCCTGTTTGGATGTTTCAGCATTACCATTCTCAAGCTCAGGAGCCCAGGCTGTGATGGTAACTATTTCTGACAAGCTCAGGAGATGAACTGGACATTTGGGATGTGTGAGTGTGTGCAGAGGAAGTTGTGTGGCAGCACAGGTATGTGTTCCACAGATGAAGAGAAAACAGGTATTTTCATTATGAGCCACTTTTAGTCTGGATAAAGGGGGAAATAAGCACAGAAGAAAGCAAGCACTGAAGGTGGAGTACCTTGAGTGCTCTCCATGCAGCTTCTATTGCAGATTCACCACCACATCCAGAGCCCCATTAAGCCAGATGCTGTACCACCCCATGGCATTAAACTCCTCCAAATAGCCAGCACTCAGGGTGTGCTAAGTTGTTAAAATATGGCAGCTCAGTTACGCATCTTATTCTTGCTCAATTTCTGCTTTTATCTGGGAGCACATGTGAAAACAAAGCCTTCCCTTTCCATGGACCAGGGCCACAGGCTGCCCACTGGCTCAGTGACCCAATTAGAAGGGACCTCTGTGGAGCTTAACTTCATCTTTTGCTTCTGGAAATCTCATGGATTTTCTTGCTTGCCGTGTGAGTTCCAGGAGAAATGCTTGTTTGGAAAAATAAACAAACTCTAGTAGCTATTAAGAGCTGGTCTGTTTATTCCTTCCATCTATGGTGTTATGATTGCAGCTGTCATCAAAATCTTCCTTGTGAGTGCCTAAACTGAGTAAATTGGGCTGGAGAGCAGCAGGGGCAGGAATACCAGACCCAAATAATGGCTTCAGCATGCTGAGCCTCCCCAGTTCAGGACTGGTAGGCACCCAAGTGCAGACGAACAGATGGCCAGGATCGCATCTCAGCAAAGCAGGGCCTCAGAATGGCAGGTCTTTTTTTGTCTGGGTGGGTATTTTCCCTCCTGTCAGATCTCAATCTCTTGGAGAACTGACATCTTGCATATCCTTCCTGGCTTTGGCTTCTCTGTGTGTCTGAACAAAGTGGGTCTGCTGGCTCCTGCTCACTTCAGAGCTGTGTAGGGATGGGGACGCCCTGCCTGCATCGCTGCCCGTCCCCAAAAATGTCCCTGCCTGTCCCACAAAAATGTTCCTGTGCTGCTGTGGCTTATCCCTGCAGTGCACTGCACGTACTTCACAAGGCTGGGGTTGGTCATGTAGCTCAAGTGTGAGGGATGCAGCATCTTCATCACTCTTGATTAATAATGTGTCAAGAGAGACAAGAGCCACTTACCTGTGAAATTCACTAATGATGTGTTGGATTAATAATAGCACAAATGGAGAATAAAGAAGAAAACAAACAACAAAATCCCCATCCAACCCCAAATCCAAGTTAAATAATGTAAGGAGTGTCTCCTGTGATCATCTCGCTGTAGATTAGATCAATAAGAACATTGAATAAAGCCAGGAGAGTGGCTCTGAGCCCAGAGCTCTGCAGCACTGGCAGTATTCTCAGCCCGTATCATGGTTTACTACACAAATGTTTTCCCTGTGCATCACAAGCCATCCCTAGCTGGCTAATACACAGCCATTGTTGAAATAAATATTTCCTTCATTTTTTCTTGTTGGAGGAGAGATCAAGCAGTAATTCTTCACTGCTACCTGGAAAGAATATGCAAAGCCAGTTCTTCAAAAGGTCAGATTTACACCAGACACTGAATGTAGAAAGAAAAGGAAATATGTGCTTGTTGTCCCTTTGGGTGGATGCTTGACATCTCAAAGTTTGGTATGCAAATTATTTTTTTATACTTACAAAATAAAGTTTGTAACCTGGACTCTTGAGTAAGTTTGTAAGAATCTCTGCTGGGTCTTGACATGGCATTTCTAACTAACATGATGAATGCCTTTGTTTGCTGTGTTTATTTTTCTCCCTCAGCTGAACCAGTCTCATAGTGTTTATTGTGTAGTTCATTATTTATACCGCAGCATTCAGCTGCCCTCATCGGATCAGCTCCCTCTGTGCAAACACACAGTGGGAAAGTCCCTTCTCTAAAGAGCTTTAGCCATCGGTGCTAATTAGAAGACAAAGGTGCCTGCTGCTCTCCCGTGCTTTGTTCTCGCTCACAATAACAGGCAGTTTGTTTTCCATGGTGTCCCAGGAGACAATGGGATCGTACCTCCCACGGGTCCTGTGCCAAGAGTCACCGCCCCAAGGGTGCAGGTTCAGAGCCGCCCTGGAGGATTTGTCCATCCTGTGAACAGAGGAGGATTTGCAACACACTCCTCGCCTGTAGGATGCTGAAATTCTGGCATGTCTTTGGGTTTTTTTAACATAAAATATATGTCTCAGTCGTGGGAGGCTGTCATTCAGGTGCCTTTCAGTCAGGCAACCAAAGAAACCTGGTTTTCCTGACAGGGATGTGGCAGGAGGTGAGGTGATGGTAGCATGCTCCAAATACCCTGCTTCATTTCAAGGACTCAAAAGGACTTGAGCTGCAACTTCTTCCATCTTTCTTTATCTTCAACATTTCCAGTCTCTGTTTGGGAAGATATGAAGGACTGGTTTCCCACGTTTCTGATTATTACACAAGGGGAGTGCAATATACAATGAGAGTTAAAATGATTTATAATGTAGAACACTCCAAAGGATACACAATACAGGGAATGAGAGAACTGCTGGAACACAATCTTTTGGCAGTGCATGAAAGTCCAATAATGATCTTGGAAACCTATTGATTCAGGGATTAGCATGAAAGGCATCCAGCTAGGATGCTTTGTTCTGTTTTGGGTGGCATCACTGGAGACCTTGAGGAAGGTCAGCAGATCACACTGGCTCTCAGTCATTCCAGCTGGAAGCTGGGCAAGAAGCAAAGACCTCATGGAGGACCAGATGCTGTATCCACACTTACTGTTCCAGGATAAATAAAAGAAGAAAATGCTTTTCATTTGTTTGAGCAGCTGTTGTTCTCCAGTGAATCTTCCTCTCCATCATTTTCAAATGCAAATGGGCTAAGTAACTGTACATCTTTTGAATGACAAAGATAAAGAATAATTTAAATACATAATTCTACTGCCATTGAAATGGCATCAACCATACTTTGATAGTGCAGTCAGAGGGTTACGAGTGTAGTGCCACAGAAAAGGCCAGCTGTGCCAGCCAGGCAGGTTCCTCACTGCATTACACAAGGCTTTTTGAGAGAGGGCAGAAAAGCAACACCATGAAATAAGACCTAGAAGATCTGAAATTGTTTTAGTTTTAAAGTACACCTGCTGTGTCATTTGCTTCCCCATCTCCCTCTCAGCTATTTCTGCAGTGGTGGCCATCAGGTGTAGCTGGAAATGCAGGCTTGGCAGAATAAATTGGGTGCAAAGAATCCTCTGTATCTTAGAGGAAGACAAAGCCATGCCAAGCTGGAAGCAGAAAGCTGACACTGCTCCTATCCATTGCTCTGAGCCCTGCACAGCCTCGGATGGGATGGGGGATGCTGAGACCACACGAGATCCGGTCCCGTGGGCAGCCCTGGACACAACATTCCTGCCTGGCAGCAGCCCTGCCCTCACCCCGAGCTGCTCTGAGCTCTGCTCCTGCACCTCGAGCATGGAGAGCTGGACATCCACCACTGCCACCGGGCCCTGCTCACCTGGGGACAGCCCAGCAGGGACACCTCTGCAACTGGAGCCCTTCAGATTTTGGGGCAGTTTTCACAATACACAAAGTCTGACTGCAAACTGTACAGCTCCTTAATTAATGACTTGCTGGCTTCCTTCCCAACTCACAGCTCCTCCATTTAGACTATTCCAGTCACATACACTCTCAAAGCAGCTTTGGCTTTTACAAAGGCAATCCAACAGATGAATAAATAACAATAAGCTCCAGGTGAATGCATTCAGGAAACTTCTGATAGGAACTAATTTATTTTACTTTATTATTTAGCGAGCCAATATATAAAATTACCTATCACAACAGCAAATGAGCTGGTGCACTCACTTCCTATTAGCTTTTGGTTGCTGCTATTGAAAGGTTCAAGTATATTTTTTGAGAGGGAGTTATGTAAGAAAGAGGTTTTTTTAAAAAGACAAGATATTTTCAGGGTTTCCTGACTACTGAAATAGCACTGCATCATCAAGCCTTTAAAGTATCTAAGCTTCATCTTGAAAAGCTTACACCCTCGACTGGTTTTAAGGAAGACATCACTGAAAACCCCTTCACAAAGATTACAGCTGACACCACCTGTCCTCAGGCACAGTGTGAAACATCCCACCACATGGGTGAAGTGCTCCCAGGGGATGCCTGTGCCCCCCAGGAATGGAGCAGCAGCTTAGATCTCCCTGCCCTCAGCTCTGGAAGCAGAGACTCATCTCTAACATGAAAAGGGAGCAGGACACACAGCAAGAGTGAAACCCAAAATTAAACACTACAAAAGCAAAATATTCCTTGCACATACAGTCCTTCACTTGGGAAGAGAACAGAGTGTGCATTATCCCTGCCAGCTGTGCTATCTCTGAAGGGCACTGGTGTTTTCAGGCAGTTTCTGGGTTTCTCCCTCCTGCCAGAGGCTACAGCAGCATCGTGTTCAGGTTTGTGTGACAGCAAAACTCATCCCAGGCATGTGGGTAATCCTAGAAAGCAGGAGGACTGAAATGAATCTCCAGTAGCTTGGCTGTCCATGCATCACACCACTGACTCTGCTCTGACAACACAGTGTGGACAGACTCCCTGGAGTCAGAGGAAACCAGACAGGGCAGCAGAAAGAGCAGCCAAATATATTCCCCTGGCTGTAAATAGCCACTACTGCATAAAATATTTTGGTGGATACGGTGAGTTTGCATTCCTGAAAAACACAATTGTAATGGTAAGAGTGAAAACGGGAAGAACAGTGGACTCACTGGTTTTGGATCCCCAAGATGTCCAGTAAAGGAAAGCAAACCTTCAGTAATTCCAACAAGAGTGGAGGTTTTTTTCATCTTTAGACATTTTCTGTTGTATTCTGATCTCTCTTCTAGACAAAAGAAACAGCTTGAAATACTTAGGCCCCATTCCTGAAAATGAGAATCAGTTAAAGGCTCCAGGACCCGGAAAAATGTGTGAGTCCTTGCAAGAGCCATGACTATATTTCTATATGGTCATACCCTCTGATAAACTTGTTTTGTAGAAAGAAAAAAAAACTGAGCAGGGGCAGCTCTGAAAATTTTATGGTGGGTCCAGACAGTAAAGAATTATTAATGGAAATCTGTCTATCGCATACTGGGAGATACTGAAAGTTGAGTGTGTCACACGCTTGAGCTGCTTTATTTGTACAGTCATTTATTCAGCAGTCATCCTGGTAGTTTTTCTACCCCTTCAACTTTGTGAAAATGTAGAACATGACACAGTTTCTTTACAAAGCTTTGTGTGGTTGTATAGAAATTAAACTCATCATTACTTTAAAAGGCAGCAATATGCAAGGAATGTGTTGATATATTTAAGAACTGGCATGACATTCTGTTCAATTTTAGAACATTTAGCAGTTAGTTCATCAAGAGATGTGAATAACCTGAAGCTAAGCATTTGGTCAGTAAAGGCAAATATACAATCCTTGGAGAGAAAATAAATTGAGAAGAAATTAAGAGCTTAGTAAAAGAAATCCATAATGGTGTATTTTCTTCTAATGGATTTAAGAAGGCACCTAAATCACTAAGACTGACCAATGTGTAAAAAAGAAAGTTCTCAGATATAGACAAGTCAATTTTAAGACAGGGTAGGTTAAATGACTTTGAGTACTAACAACATCCCCAGGGTTCAAGGGGATAAAAAGAAAGAAGCATACCCAAAGCAAATAGAATATGGAGTGTACTAGAAAGAGCTACCACCAATTCATTTCTGGGGTTAATGGTAATGCAGAGCAATGTGATGTATGTCTGGGAGAACCTGTGGAAGAGAAGAATGCCTGGCAGGGAAGGGCAGTGGGGAAAAATTTCTCCTCCTCTGTTGCTATCAAGTGCTTGTCCATCTCTCCACATCCTTCCTAGCTCCCGAAGGCGCAAATGCCAAGCTGTGCCTGGCTGTCAAACTGTCTGAGTAACCAAGCAACTCCAAATATATATATATACATATATATTATATGTCTTCCTTTCCCTCCCATATATAAATATAGGCAACAGTGCCCTTGCTTGGATTCTTGGATTCTTAAACTGGTTTCCTATTTCTTTGATTCCCTCCCTGAGTACAAGCTGGATTTTTAATTTTTTCTTTTTTTTTTTTTTTTTTTTTTTTTTTTTTTTTTTCCCAAAAAAATTTTTTTACCTTTTTTTTAACAACTTTTTTTTTTTTTTTTTTTTTGTCAGTCACCAAAAAATATGTTGCTACCTTTTGTGAACAACTTTCTCTGTATTTTAGCTCTGGTCCTTACCACCCTGAGCTCCACACAAGCCTTTCTTCCCAGCCCAGCAGAGCCAAGCTATAACTAAGGTGGTTTTCTCTGGCTCTGCAGCACAGCAGTTGCACTTGCAATGATAATTCCCAAGACAATTTAGCTGTGCTTTGAGGAATTAGTTAAACCTCCAGCTCTACCTAGAGCTGAGGAGTTTGTGGGGGTGGGGATGCTGCATGAAAAGTAGGCAGCATGATACAAATATAGAAGCTGTCAAGGGAAGCTTATTTCAAGCATGTCCCCCCAAACCCACCAGTCTATTATTTCAACCATAAATTTGTCCTTCGGTGTTTGTTTTTCTTGTCTTAGAGTCTGAAAGGCCTATTTCTAACATTGTGAAGCCTCAGCTGTCATATCTGCTTTCCTCTTATTGCAAGCTATGCACTGAAGCACCGTGCCCTTTCATATCAAATACATCATTAAAATAGAGCCTTTTTCCCATCAGAAAGAAGCTCTGGGTGCAGCTATTCAAGCATTTTCTCTCGCAGCCAAGCAATCTAAGACATTCCCACCTTCCTGACCTGTTTCTGCCCACACGTACAGTTTCCATCCCCTCACATGGACCTGGGGGGGAGTGAAAGGGGGTCCCCATGAATATGATCCCTGTGGATTAAAACCAGTGCTCTGAAAAGGCATGGCTCAGCACATCAGAGGGGGGCACTGACCCCTGCCATGGAGACGGGCAGTGTGTCCTTGGAACCACATCTTCAGACACAGCTAAAGGCACTTTCTGCTGCTTACAGGCACTTCCCGAAGCAAAGCCTACAAGCAGTGAAAAACCTGACCTGAAACCTTTATAGAATTCTCCAGCAGTCAGCTAGAGACCAGATCCATTTATTTATCCTTAATGGCACTCTCTTTAGTCATTTCCCCGAACAAAATTAACACCCTTAAATCCCCAAATCATCTTCCACATTTTGCTATGATTAAGCAACGTGCTGTTATTTATTTATTCCTCTTTGGAAACAGCAGAGTTGCTGTGAAAAGAAGAGCCATATTTATTTTCAGGCATTTTAGATTCATTACCACCCTGCACTTGTAGATACATATGAAGATTTATACCCTTGATACAGAAAAACCCATTTAGTGAAACAAAAAACACGATCATCTAAAACACAAACCAGGGTGAGCCTCCAAAGCTGCACGGCAGTCTCGTATCCTCCTTGCAAACACAAACCTAACAAACAACTACAGCCCCCAGCATGCCCCAAATCCGATGGCATTTCTGGAACCACGGTGACAGCTTGCATGAAGAAGCAATTAACCTGCCTTGGCAAAACAGGGGGGAGTGGGAAGGATCATGGCCACAGCTGCTATGAATTCCTGAAAATTCGGTGCAGCTGCCAGCTTGCAAGATTACCCTGCACTTTCAGCTAGCGAAAATTTGCAAGCTGTTTGACATACTGGTTGTCAGGAGGAAAAGGGATGCTAAAAATGACTTGTGGAGGGCTCGGTAAATCCTGTGATACCCCAGGAAGGTGCTTAAGTGCAAAAAAGCACCTGTGTGAGCAAATGCGAGTGGAGCGTGTTTGCTTTGGAGAAAACGCTTTGGGTTAAACTCGCGAAGGAGCAGAACAAAAGCTGCAATGTGTCACAATGGGTGCTCACATCCAGAGCGCACTAATGAGCTGTTCCACCTAATGAATGAACCCGTGTCGGATGTTTTGGGGACAATGCCAGCGAGCTGCAGCTCTGTGACACGCGTGCTGACCCCTGCAAAGGGGTTTTGTGCTGCTGCCAGGCTCGGGGCCAGCCTTGCCAGCCCAGCTGCCATCGCTGGGCACACCGGGCGTTCCGAAAGGGAATGGGCACCAGGCCCATCGCTGCCACACTGCCCATGTGGCTGGGCGCTATTTAAGGGTGTAAGAAAGTTTAGATTATGTCAACCTGAGAGTTTAGGAAGAGAAACAGCCTTGCCAGTACTCATCCCCTCAGCAGAGAAGGGCTGGGTTAGTTGGATTTGCATCACCAGCTGCATCTGCAAAGTCAAGTCTCTTTCAGCCATTCCTGTTCTTTTCCCTGGGGTGAAGATGCTGGAAGAGAGGTAACTTAACTGGAGACAATACATCCTCTTGATTCTCATATTTTTGCAAAACCTTGAAGATAGAAGTACTCATTTGTTTTTTCTCCAGTCCTGTCAGAGTGAAGGACTTGTACAAGATGTACATGTACGTCTATAAAAATCTTCACCTCCTCTTCTTCTCCCCCACACATACGGACTCACTGCGGCACTGGAAATTCTTCAGTTGCTCGGTAAAAAAATGCTCTGAAGAGTGATCAAAGGTTAATGAAAAGTTCAGCCAAGGAGCAGACCCCAGCAGAGACAACAGTTCTTTAAAGCTTTCAAACAACTGACAAGAAACTATCAATAAATATTTGTGGTCAGGGATAAAGAGAAGCATCTTTTTGAACATATCCAAGCATGAAACCTCCATGGTAGTTACCTTATAATATTATCCCTGCATGTCAAACCATGTCATTTTTATGAAGAAGACTGATTTATATATGACAGCAGCAACTTTTGACAGCCCTCAGGGGCTGTGACTTCAATAGCTAAGATCCAAGTAGTAGTAGAACTGTAGTCTACTACTCCCATACCAAATGGCAGTGGGAGGAAGATGATTGTTGTGTTTTTAATCCTGTTACCAGACTTTAATAAGTACTGCCTGCAAGTACAGTCAGTTTGCTTTCAGAGCTCAATGAAAATGGACTTTGTGGAGCAGTGCTTTTTTCTTCATTATTATTTTTACTTTTTTTTTCTGTGTTTCTCATGTTTTAAAATAGAACTGTCTTGAAAGTAAGTTTTTGCTTAGATGCCTGGGAAATTTTTAAGGACACTTATTTATATTTTGCAAATGTTCATGTTATAAAATGAGTGTACTTGTGTTGTTCATGCTCCTTGAGCACCGGCAGCCCCACTCATGTGCACTGGGGTGCCTCAGTGGCCTCAACAGCAAGTGATGAGAAAGAATCATCACCTCATGTGGGCTCTGATTTGTGTTGTAACACCATGGTCAGAGGGTGGGGGCTCGTGATGGGGGAGTTATCTCGGAGAACTTGTGCTGGAGGAAAACATTGATTCACATTCTCTAGGGTGGTTTATATGGTGCATGTTGATGGACTGGACAGAGACCTTAATATCTGTAAGGTATTTGTAATGGGAGTTTATCATTAAACCTATCCTGTTATTGATCGAAATGGTAGGGACAAGACACCCAGATCCTACTGATTAATTTAGATATGTTAATTGAGTGTGTGTTCTAAACAGGGCTTGATGCACTAGTGCCTTTTTTCTTGCCTTTATTTTCCTGTCGCCATGGTGCTGTATATGTAAACACGCCTTCTTTAAAAATATCAAATATGAAAGCAGATTTAAAGCATTTTAGAATGTAAGTGCTGGGATCAGAAAAACATGTGTGGTGTTTTGACATGAGCTGAAAATATATCCAAAGGCTCCTTTCCAGCACACTGACAAAATATATAAATTAGCCTGGCAAAGGTCTGGCTCCCACCAGAGCTCCCAGTTCCATGCAGAGCCCTGATCCAGCAGAGCAGCCAAAGCCACTGGCACGTGGTGAATAATCATTTTTCTAGCAAAGATTGTACCTGTGGCTGTCACAATAAGGTGCACAGGGAAGGCAGCAGCTCACTGCCCCTAAATTCAGTGATAAATTAGCATTGCTCTGTGCTGGCTGCTGCAGTGGTGGCTGAGAAACCCCCACGGTGGCCTTGGCTGTTCCACCAGTGGGAAGAGCAGGGGCAGAGTCACCCGTCAGAGAAGAGCAGGGAAAGACAGCACCTCCTCAGGAGGAGCCCTGGGCACCACATCTCCTATGACCCAGCACCTCCCTCTTAAGGAGTCATTCAGGGTTTCTGATTTTAGGCCCAGCTTTACCGGCACTGACAGCCCTGGCCCTGGTAACACCAAAGTCACCAAAGCACCGTAAGAAGGAAAACATTAGGAGTGTGATTCCTTTTAGAGCATTACAGATTCTGTGATTTACACTACTAATTCCTATGGATGCTCTGGAAAAGGCCACTTAAAGTGTTTCTCAAGCATGCCAGGAGTGCTGGTGCAAAGTTCAAATTCAAAGCATTAATTTTATCTAAAACGATTGTATCTAAAGCACAAAGGGGCCATGTGGTCTTTAAAAACCACTTGAAAAAAGAAATCTTCCCCTAGAGAGATCAGCTTGTTTCTCCCAGGAGTTCTCTACTCCCTGGCAGATCTGTGGTATTGATGGGACACTCATTCACATCTTGCCTGTTCTTAGAGATGCTGAAGGAAAATCTCCCAAAGGAATGCACGTGGCTGCTCTAGCCCTTGTGTTCCATCACTGCACCTTGTTTGTGCTGTCCTGCAGCTCAGGCTGGTGCACTGCTGGCAATAAAATACCACAGCTCAAGCTGGAAATCAGGTCAGCTACCATGTCTTGGTTTCAGCTGTTCTAATTGCTCCACAGGACAGCCAGGCACAGAGACCCCAGAAGCAGACCCCAGTTTGCCTTTGGAGCCAATCCCCCTGTCCACATTGCTGGATCTAAAAGGGGTTACACTTTGCTTCTGAGAGTTATTAATTGGATAAATCACCCCAGGTGTAAACAATCCTTCGCCTGGGTCACTCCATATCCCTTCCAGTAGCTGGGGATGGAATGGGAACATCTTTCAGCTGATGAGGAGCCCTGAATCACTGCCACTGTGCCCTGTCCCCATCCTGCCACACAGCTGCCCAGATGTTCTATAGCTGTGCTTTAGTGACCTCACAGTTAAGGGGCTGTAGCTGCTCTCATATGTGTCTGAGGGGGATTTCTGCCCTTATTACTGCTCTGTGCACTGTCTGAAGCTCTCTTACAGCACGTGTGGCTCTTCAGTCGTGGGTAAGCAGCAGTCCTTGGGTTAACTTGGTGCTGAGAGCTCTCACTTGCAGTGTTTCACTCCTGTGGGTTTTGAAGTGGATGAGATCAAGTGGGTTGTTTTTGCACAGTTTGCTCCCAGGCTCTTATCCCTGGGACCATCTGCCATGGAAGCAGGTCTGTGTCCCGGGAAAGGCAAAAGTGGGCTGAAGTTCTCCCATTCTTCATGGATGGCTGAAAAACATGAGACTTGTGTTTACTTTTTGTTATGATTGCATATCATCCACTGTAAAACTAACCACAGTTACTGGTTGTGGGTTACTTGGGCATACAAAAAGCTCAGTGACATATGGTCAAATTAATTCATGTATTACTTGAATTTTTTTTGTCTTGCTTCCACTGGCTTCTTGCCCGCAATCATTATATTTGAACTTTGATACAGTGCCTATAAAATAACGATCCCTTGGGAAGTGGGTGAATTTATATAACTCCTTAGCAGCTCCTGGGGGGCAGGTACGTAGTGATTTTCCAGAAGTGCTCAACATGTACTGTGCTGACAGCTCTGAAAATACAAAAAGTTGAGCAGATGAAGAAAGATGTTTGATCCTGAGGTAGGGAAAGTACTTGACCTTTTGTGTCTGCTGCACCCTCCTGTCACTGTGAGCTGTCTCTCACTGCTGTGGGATGCATGACACATTTACGAAGAACACGTTTTACACCTGAAATAAGAAAGGACTTTTTGTGGCTTCTTTCATAATACTCTGAACTTCTAAGCTTTTCAGGTCTTCCCTTTAGTTATAATAGTTTTCTCTTGGTGGAGTTCATAGCAGTTTGTGGTGGTTTGTGCTGATGTAAGAGCAGACAACTTCTATAGGACCAGGACTTTAGGGGGAAAAAAAAATATTTGGAGAAGAAGTAAATCTTCCCTCAGTTTGTTGAGACTCTGTAAGTTTCTTGGGGGTCAGGGTGGGGTGTGTGGAATTGGCAGTGAAGTGTTTCTTGGTCTGTAACTAGTGACTGCTGGGTGACCCAACTATTTGCTGTAACTCTCCTTGCCTCATTTAGGACCTCTGCCTCACAGCAGAGCATCCCCAAGCCCCAGAACAAAGGACTCAGTGTCTCACTGTATAGAAATTACTTTCTTCCCACATCTGCATGTTGCAGGTGTAGGGCAGCCAGGCAGGGGCTGCCTGGGCTCTGTGCCCAGTAAACCCAGGTTTCTTGCAAATGTGGAGGATTGTGACTTAAAACTAACTTTAATGAAATGACATCAGAAAGTTAAAATGGAGGTCTTTGCCTAGAACCATAAAATAATTCTTGTTTTGATGCTAGAAATGGACCTCACATGAGATGTTCAGTCCATTCTTCTGCTTAGGACAGGAAAAATCTGTATTTGAACAACAAAGTAATGTGTGATAAGCACCAAAAATATTGGCTGGAAAAACACAAGTAATCCATCAGAATCAGGTACTTGTGAGAACTCTGGACCTCAGTTAGACATGTGCATGTTAAAATTCCAGCTGGCTGGCAAGGACTGTGGGAGCATCCAAAAAGTTTACCTCTTGAAGCGCTTGCTTTATATCAGCCTAATCTCTCTGGACAGTAAATATCTGGTGCATTCTCTGTTCTCATAATCAGGTTGCTTTACCTTGGTGAAACTGAGAAGACAATCCAACCTTTGTTTCTGATGGTTACTTTTCATAAAAGATAATCTATCATCTATCTCCAGCAAAACCAATTATGTTCTTCCAGATTCCATTTCCAGTCATTTCACAGTTGTCTTTTGTACCATGTAAGTGGAGCATAAAGCCTGTAGTAAGTGCCAATCCTGGTAAAGTGAGTCCTGTTTCAGTATATTATTGTTGATTTGCAGTGTTTCTTGCTGTTACTATACATTTTTGTCAAGGAGGATGAGGTGGATGCTCTATTACCAACTACATTACAGGTTTAGCATTGTACTTTCCACTGACAACAAATGTTGTAGTTGGGGATGCAAAATGGCTTCCATTATAAAATTCTGACTCTCTTTTCATCGTTAGGCTTAGGATGAAAATTGTCTCCAAGCAGAATGAAAGCAATAAGAAAATAAATAATTTGCCCTGCCACAGTCCTTTTATTGTAGAATTTGTTTCAAGTCCTCTTGCCAGTTATTGAAACTTTTTCATAAGCATGGGGAACTGAAACAAGATACTCTGCAGATAGCAGAACCAATACAGAACAGCTTCTCATCAGTGAGCAGGAGTTACTGAGCTGCTTTCAGAGCCTTTCAATGGTCCTGTGAAGCCATGGGTGCTGTCATATTCCAGCTCTGTTGTACCTCTGCTAATGAGTGCCAGCAGATCCAGGCTGGCTCCACACTGGGGCCGTGGTTGTCCTGGAAGGCCCACAAGGCACCCCAGGACAGCAGTGTTGGTAGCACTGTATGGCATGTAGAGCAGCACTTACAGGGTTAGGAGCGTGGAAGAGATGGGATTGAGAAGGATGTGCATGAAAAAGTGACCTCTTACACTGATGAACTTCCTTGGGTCCTGGGCTTCTGATAAGATCAGAGCTTTCGATGAATGGATCGTTCCCATTCACTGTTTCATTCATTAAGAAGAAAGGAATCAGTTTTGTTGCCCAGGGCTGCCCAGTGCCACTGCTGAGCTGGTTGTGGGTGGTGGAAGAAGTGGCTGGATGCTTCCACACTGCTTGGTTGGTGTGCCAGCTTTCACTCTGTTTCTAGGACGGCTTCCTTGGCAGCAGGGTCTTGCTTTCACTGCACCAATCCAGGGATCAGTGTTGTCTTCCCAAAGTCAAGGGCAGGGAAAAGGTAACTGGAGCAACAAGGAGATAATTCTTTAGCAGGGGCTAGAGGGCAATGGGAGGATGGGTGTGTGGTCTGCTGCAATAGCAGGGAGCAGGGACTATTCCTGTTCTCACTGACCTGCTCTGACTCTGGGAAACTCAGGCTGCTTCAAGTCCCCATTTGCAGGGAAAAGGAAACACTCCCTCACCTTCACCAATGCAGCAAATATAATAGCCCTTATCTAAGGGATTTTCTTCAATATCATGGTGCTGCTTATCCTCTTTCCCCTCAGCTCTGGCTGCACAGGCAGGCTTAAAGGAGGGAGGGGATCATCCTTTCTCCCCTCTTCCCTCTTAGTCTCCTTACCAAAGAGAGGAAGCACTTTCATGAAGGCAAGGAACTTCTGTACTGCTCTGAACGTGCTTGATCCAGAAGAGGCTTTGTTAGCTGACTCAGCTTCAGCAGCACTGAAATGAAATTAGCAGGTGTTAAGCCTGTTTTGAAATGCTGCATCACTATGACCTGATTCATAACAGCCTAACTCTTTTAAGCTGCCTCTTTGGCCTTCTATGATTAAAATTTTGCCAATACATCATGTTGTTCCATTGGTTTTTCTTATGCCAAAATGAAATTCACTTTATTGCATTAGCTTTGGTGGCTGGAGAATGCTTGTTATTGAAGGCAGTCAGAAATCTATCGTCCTGTTCCTGCAGAGAGCACGGTGTGTGTAGCTCCCTATGGAGTTCCACAGTTGGCTCACACCCAGGGATGTGCAGAGCTGTGCCTTACCCTCAACAGTAACTGACCAGTGCCAGAAAGTTATTTTATCTGGATTGTTTTGTTTGAGACTTCAGACTCAAAGCTTGCAGTACTTTCCTGGCCTGTTAAAAACTGGTCCCCTGTTTGAAAATCAAGGCTTTGCTTGCCTCTTGTGCCTTCTGACTGGCTATGGAGGTGCAGACAGAACCATATTCTCTGCTGAGTACTATTGTGGCAAATAGCAAACAAAACTGCATTTTTATTTTGTTTGTAATACTTAGGCTGACAAGCCTCTTTCAAGCTTTCCTCATGTAGTTTGTGTGGTGGAGATTTCTGCCTGTTCCTTTGCTGCAGATGCTCTTGGTAAAAGAGCTTCTAAGAAAACTACTGGGTGCAATGAATTGGGACAGTTCTTGGAATTGTCAAGAATACTATCACTCCTCTTGTAACCTTCACCTTCCTGGGCTCCTATTTGACTCCCTCAATTTGTTTATTTAGCCCATATGTTTCCAGGGCAGGGCGTGGCTTGTTTTGTCCAAGCTGCATTCAGCAGAGCCCTGATCCTTTGATAATGCAGCAATAAATCTCTTAGAGAGTTTCCTGACTTGACAATTGCACACTGAGTCCCATCCTCAGACATTCAGGAACCTAACAGGCTCAAGTATCTTGGAGGTAGCCAGCAAGACAAAATGAAAACCAGGTCAGCTTTTTGGGAATGGGTGTTTTGATGCTCTGTCACTCAGCAATTACAGGAAACTAGATAAGCAAATTTTCACTGATATCTGCTGATAATCTGCTTGCTGGCTCTGATGACTAAGTGAGGGCTGACTCTCCAGGATGAAGGAGAATCCTACTTGGATTCTGAGGTTAACTCTAACGTCTGGTGTCAACAGAGATGAGGTTCATCCATCTGCAGGCCTGCATGTCACCAAAACTGAGTTCAAATATGGTGACTGAACTTTATCCTGTTCATTAGTGCCATCTAAGCAATGTGCTGCTTATCCCACATGCCTCCGAAAAATGCTATGGATCCCCTGGATGGTAGAGCTGTTGAAGTGCCATATTCTTTCTCTCCTTCCCAATGCAGCTGCTGAGTGCAGTGTTTACACCCACAAACATGAGGAAGTGGCAGCTCTTAGCTCTGCTATATCCATTATGAGGGCATGCCCTGTTAGACTAAAACTGATCTAATCCCATTAAAATCCCCAAGCTGTGCAAATTCAAACTGCCGAGCTCTTTGCTCTGAGTTCCTGAGTACATCTCTGAATACACGAGAAAAAAGACACAATATCCATTACTGACATAAAGCACAGACTGCGGTGAAACTGAAATTTCACTGCTCCTACAAGTATTTGTGAAGAGATCTTTTTTTTAGCAAAGAGTTTCTTTGGCTTGCTGTGATTTCCTCAGTCCGTGCTATTTTCATGCAGATATAACAATTTGTTGTATAAGCAGCATTTGCACGTCCTGTATTTTGATACAAATTGTCTCACACCAGAGCTATCCTAAATGGTCATCACAGTAAACAAAGCCCAGTCAGTGTGTGTTGGGTGGAAGGAGCAGATTTGCAGTGAAACAGCTGACAGGGGAAGAGACAGTGTGAGACTGCAGCCCTGAATCGTGTCACTGACTTCAGGCAATGCAGATCAGCAGGAGACAGGACTGCAGCAGATGGTCTGAGTTTGATTAATCAAATGTCCTGAATTAAAGCCTGATTGTTTTTCTTTTTAAAAAAGTAGGTTAAAAAATAAAAGCAAGCTGACAACGTAAATGCATGCACTGTCTATCGCTGTTATTAATTTCAAATAACTGAAGGCTGAAGGGATCGTTGTTTTCCTGACAGATCCCAGCACATGGAATGCCAGAGTGTTTAAAGAGATTTAAAACAGTGTGGGGATCAAGCAGAGGTACAGTAAACTCTGCATCCTCTGGAAAGGTTGAGCGTGATGGGCTGGGGACCTGGTGAAGGACAGGCAGGATTGTGCTAAAATACACAGGGCCCCACCGGTCTTGGGAACAGCTCTGGGCCACAAAACTCTCTTCAACCCCAGACATTCACCACCCTGGGTTTGAATTCAAGGTAGTTGAAGGGCTGAGCCTCCAAGTGTGACTTCCAGAGAAGTAAACCAGATCTCTGATCTTCATGGCTGAGGCTGAATGTTTATTTTTTTGCTTCTAAATAATGCACATTTCATTATAATTAATCATCATAATGCAAGAAATGGGGAAAAATTACAGAAGTGGTGAAAATTATATTCAGCTCTGATTTTTTGTCTCTGAAATAGCAAAAACCACCCAACATTTTAGGAGTGCAGAATTGAATTAAAAGTATAGATTGATCATAAGTCCTCTTGGCTCTAAGCCAAGAGTGGAGCTATTAATTTGACGCAAATTAATCTATGCAAATTTGCACACTGATTTAATGAAGAGACAGACATGCAATCATTTCATTACTTCTCAGATTTTCAATTAGATTGAATTCAGTAGCTGGCCACCATCATAGTCGCAGAGTTTTGCTAAAAGGTTATTTGATGAATATTTATGAATTTGTGGCTCTGCTTCAGCTGGGCTTAATAGCAAGTATGATACTTTCTGAGTACATGCAAACGATTCTTCAAATATCCTAATGCAGTGATTGATTTACCTTTTTTTTGTCTTGACTGCTCTATCTTTAATCCCAGTTATTACTCTGGTGTTCTGGTTTGAGACAAATGACTTGCTTAGGGGTAAGTGACTGTTTTAAATTATTACAAACACTGTCTTGTTTCATGGCTATTTCAGTGTGAGACGTGATGTTCTAAGCAGCTGGAAATGTGACAAATCTCACTCAGAGTGCAAACAGATAAAAATTGAGACAACCCATAATATTGCCCTGGGCAAAAAAGGTGTCACTTCTACAGATGTCTGAGATTAGAGGGATGGATTCCCTGCTCATGGAGTTCTATAATGATATTCACCTTGCAATCACACCTAAGGATGTGTTCAGCTGGAAGTCTGAGGCTTCCCCACTCCAGTGGAGCTGGTACCTTCTTAAGCATTGTCCCAGTTTGAACTGGTGGTTCTGAACCTTATCCAGCTTTTTCTGAAATTAAAGGAGCGAGAAAATAATTCTCTAAATGGGAATAGGAGCAAGTTCAACGTGTTCTATTCCTGCCTTTCATTGTTTCAAGTTCTGAGTGTTTGTAAGGATCCAGATTAAAAAACTGAATGCACAATGCATTCATGTACTGCAGGACCATTTTTGAGCTAGTGGGTGTTTGCGGAAGGTGAAGCAGCTAAAGCTTTAATGTGAGCACACATTCTGCCTTCAAGAGTTTCAGAAATGTTCTCCTCTGGAGTCATTTAAGGCCATAGATGATTTCCAGCTTCAAATCTGAAGGTTCAGTCACTTAGTTCCTCCAGGCAGCTACTTTTATTTTTGATAGACTTTGGTTTTCTTCTTTCCATTTTTCAACCTGCCTGTTCACAAGACATTAGCTTGGAGCTGGACCAGATCTCTTCTGGAGACAGCCAGAATCAGCAAGGGCTATGCAAAATATTGGCTGCTCTGAGGTGGCTTTTACATCCCGATCTATAGACAGAATGTCAGAAACGTAGAGTAGGGGGAATTCCATAAAACAGGAGAAGTGAGGGAAAAGTGATCCCATCATTATGAGCACTCTGAATCTCCATTTTATTATGTTTATTCACATAACCTCTTACAAAACCTCCAAAACCAGAGTATCTTCCTGTAACCATAGGTGTGTTGTTCAGCATCTGGCACAAGGGACTCATTGTGTGTCTCTGCATCTCTTCTCAGCTGTGCTACAAATAGGATTTCCTTTGGCTGTTCCCAAAGTCAGCCTGGACAATTCATAGCTGGTAGTTTGGATAGGAGATGGGGAGGTTGTGATGCTCTTTAGTTCCCAAAGAAAAAAATTCTGATGTCTGAGGTCAACATCTTCCTGTTTAACACAAACTTCAAATTTTGCCTTGGACTTGAGCCCTTCACTGGTGCAATGCAAGCGAAAGCACGGGTAAATGTGAAAGGAAAATGGCTGTAATTTGTGAGCTTTCCAAAATGAGATCTTGAATTACACAAGGCAACATGGAAATAAGCCCTATATTTTGTCCACTCAGAATCTGAAAGAGCTGGCTAGCAAGAGTGAAAACATACAGATGTCTTAGTAAACTGTGAGGGAGGTGACAACGGTAACTTCAGAACTGAGCCAAAACTGATGTCATTTGCACCTTCTGCCAGGCTCCTCATTGTGCCAGTTAAACCAGTTTTATTGCCCTTTCCTTGACACCCACATACAATAATTACTCCCACATAACTACAAAACTGGCTTATTTTACCTGAGCAAGAGTATTTTCTGTATGAAGAGCCAGAAGAGCAGGATATATCTAGAAAGACAAGAAGTGGTGATAAGGAAGTGTTGATGGAAGGAGGCTGCACCTCCTTTTAGATTTCACTCTCCACTGGAGCCAGGGTGTTAAGTTCATTCCTACTGTAACTTACACTATGTTATATCTTCCCACTGACCTCTGTGTGCTATCCAGGCTATGAATTAAATCTTGTTTGTGGTGGAGGAATTTAGCTGGGAAAATGGGAGAGCAGCAGACTTCAGAGGATTAGGAGGTTAACAGGACAAGGAAGGCATGTTCCCATTCTGCTGAGAGGGAGTCCTATTCTCTTTCAGTGGCAAGGAGATTGGTCACTATTCAGTGATAGCTCCTGAAATAAAGAATATTTATAAATTTTTGCGATCCCTTTACTCAACAAGGTCAAAAGGGTGCTGCTTTCATTGCAGCCTGTTTCTTGCACTAGATAAACACCTGCAGGTTATGTCAGGCAGGCAGAACTCATCTGCTCTGTGAGGAAATGCTGCAGGATTTCAACACAGGCCAGGACTGCCTGGGAAGAAAAGCGAATTCAATATAGGCTTTGGGAAAGTTTGTAGCAAATGTCGTTGGCGGGGATTGCCTATCAGTCATGTAAACTGGAGTACATGTAAAGGAGGATTATCAAACGGGCAAAGCAATTCTATCACCAGCAAGTGGCCTAAGGCTGAACCATTGCAGGGAGGCTGGGCTGAGGCGGGGCTGCAAAATTTGACTCTGTTAAGAGGTTTCTTATTTCCGCACCAATTTATTTGCCTGATCTATGTGAGTGTCTAATCCTCTCCTACTTATTTATATTCTTCCCTGCTCAGGAGAATATCCTCCCTGAGCTTTTTCTTTAATGTAACAAAAGGACATTTCATCACCAGCCAGAGATGTGACCATACAACTTGGAGAGGTGTTGCTGCTTTTACAGCTTTATTATTTGACAGTGCGTGATGTTTCCACACATAACTGGAGAGCTTGTCGAATGCCTCATTGCCCTCCTGAAAATCGCCTTTCTTCTGAGCAGTGGTGACAAATGACCATCACAGGTCCCATGGAGCAGGAGGGAAACTGTAACACTCAGTAGAAATTAATTTCCTGAAGCAACAGACTAAACCACACATTTGCACAGCCCAATACATTTCAGCCCCTGGCAGCATTTCTGCCTCCCTGTGGGAGCAGTTGAAGTGTGTCCCCTGTGTTGATCCTGGAGCTGGTTTCCTTGGCTTTTGTGGCTCACTGGAAGGATGTGACATGTCCATCATGGCACAGAGAAGTGTCCCCTGCAAGCCCTTCCTCCAGCACTAAGCAAACAACAAATACCCCAGTCCCATTTTCCCTTTAAAAAGCAGGGGTGTGCAAGAAACAGAACCAGCCCATCTAAGAGACTGGGAGAGTTTTGTCCCCAGTCCTGTTACTGGCCCATGCTGGTGTTTCTGGCGTGTCCTTGCCCTGAAGATGGGCATCTTTTCCTTGTGCAGGCTGAGCCATGGGGCTTGGATGGGGCCCCCGAATTGGCAGGAGACATCCTGGGAGCTAAGGAGGAACACAGGAGATCTGTGTTTCCTCATGGATAAGGCACCCCTGGCTTTACCCAAGTTAGCTCCCTAATGCCATTTGTGGTCCGTCCTGTTATTCCTGCCACAGCTGCCTTCAGGAGGAGGGCACTGGTGAACTCCACAGTAAAGGAAATTGCAGACGAGGAATAGAAAAAAGGTGCGGGCACAGTGCCGAGAGGCTGAGTGTGGGGGACTATCCCCTGGAGGGATCCTCCCCAGGAGGAGACCCCTTCACCATGACAGACCCCTCAGGCAGGGCTGGGGGCTCTGTCCTGCCCTTGTCCCCCACTGTGCTTTCAGCACCGCCTCACTGGGGCTCTGGAAGCTGAGCAGGGCTGGCTGGGCTGTGCCAGCAGCAGCTGCTGGAGCAGTCATGGAGAAGCACTTCCGTGATGTAACCATAACAAGGGAAGTATTTTATTGAAATAATTTTTTTAAAAGTTTCTCCTGGTGCGTGGCCCACTTCTGCGTGGAGGCGTTCCTACTGCAGGGTCTAACCCTCTGCTGCTCCTGGCTCTTGTCTGGATTTTGGGGGTGTTTCTCTCATGCTTTGGCTGCAGGTAACACTGTGCCTGCTTTGTTGTGCTTCCCTTGCACCCCTGTGACCCTGTCCAAACTGCCCCTGAGTGGCGACATGGCTCAATTTATTGTCTTGTAATATTAGGTCTCTGGGCCATACTGCAAATAAACCTCAGAGGGAAATCAATATATCCCACCCTTAGCACATTGATTTACACCACCTTTCCGATGATGATGGCTCTTGTAACAAGTGCAAAAGGGCTTTTAAAGTCTTACCTGAATGCAAATGTGCAAAACACAGCAGTGTGGGGTGGTGAGGAATGTGTGGTCCTGAAACAACCTGCACAGGGTCACGCAGGCTCGTGCAGGGTTGGCTTCTGTGCATGTGAGTGTGTGTTTGAGAGATGCAGCCCACAGTCTGGGAACAAGCAGTAAAACAGTGGGATGCTGCCTCAGCAGGTGGGCTAGGATGGAACTAAGATGGTGACAATACATGATGACAATAAAAAATAAATATATAAATAAAGCCAGCGACAGGGTTTGAACCTTGAAGCACTTTGTGTCAAGAGGAGAGCAGAGCTGAACACAAAGAAGCAGCACCTGCCGTGCTGTGCTTTTGAGCTGTATTTTGGTGCCAGGCAGCTGAGTGCCTCAAATTTTTTTGTGTGAGATGCTCAGTCAGATAGTTCCAATGCCAAAATATTGGCCTTTTAGCTAACAGGGCTGCAGTGAAGCTCCCTGCTCTGAGTTGGACAAGACAAGGGGAGAGGCTTCAGAAGCAGCTGGGGTCAGATCTGGGGCTGCAGCAGAGGTGGGTCCTGTCAGTATCAGAGCAATGTTCTCGATACTTGCTCACACCCCAAAGCACTCCAGTGACCTGAAAGCCACCCAGGACTGTGACTCTGCCTCTTGTTTCAATTTGCTGTCTAGAAAGTATAATTTGTATTGTTACATGTTGCACGAAATCCAGCCATTGCACCGTCACAGCAAACCTTTGTGGTGAGCTGTGTTTTGGAGAAGTACAGCAGCATCAGTACCCCATGTCCCATTTCCTATGGCAAATAATCGACCACGTTCAGCAGCTGAAGTCACCAGTCAGAGGAGTTGTAGGGGCTTCACGAGGTGCTGCTCTGTGCCCTGGCAGAGCAGCATCAGATCGTCTGTGTAAGCAGCCAGAGACAAGCACTGGCAGCGCAGTCTTGAGAAAATGCTGAGTGCAGCTTTTTGCTGGCTAAAAAAAGGACTTGGAGCTCTCTCCTGCTGCTTCGTTCCTGGTGTGTGAAGCGAAACAAGGCTTTGTACATAATTTGAAAGCAAACGGGATTGTGTCAAAATATCAGACTTCACCATTAATTATTTCTCCAGACTGGAATGACCCATGGGAGTCAAATTTTTTAGCCAGCTCCTCTGGGCAGGCAGATAATATCATTAAATGTTCTTATCTGATGGAAGTGAGTATCACCCCCTGGATGGCACAATGATACACCCCAGAAAGAAGCTGACAAAAATAAAAAGAAATAAATTCTATTACAGTTGGAGCTGAGCAGCACATGAATTTAAATAGCTACTTTCAGTTGGCTACTTGGTATATTAAGTACATAATTTTCCTGCTCCATTACTCCACTGTAAAACAATCACTAATGAAGATGGAATTAAGAGTTTGAAAAAAATGCTTTTGAATATTTTGCAGTTTGACTCAAAGTAGTTCCTTGTCTAAAAGGGTAGATCTGATAGTTCATAGATCTGCAGGGATTGCTGATATGCACTATATAGCTGCTTTAAAGGTGTCAGCATTTCAGAGCTGTTGGGCTGTACATCTGCATTGCTGCAGTCTGTGAGTTCCCATTAGGGCAGTTTCCAGTATTTTCCAAGCTTCATCTCCAGTAAAATTGCAGGTCCTTGAGGAAGAAGGCACAGAGGAGAATAATTTCATATGTGTTTATACATTATCTACCACCATAGGACTCCAATCCTAACTGAAGTCTTTGGGTACTGCCACAGCATAAATGATCTTCCAAATGACAAATAAGACTTCCAAATGCTGTTTTAAAGCCCTTTAGGAGGTTGTGTAGCATGTCTGAGTCCTACTGTACTAATTCACTGGGACCAGGAATTTACTGTTGATAATTTCATAGGATGGGTGCTTGGCTCAGAGTCTAGCTTGGCTGGACTTCAGCACTGTTGTCTTTCTCTTGAAATCCTCAGACTTGATGAGAGGTGCAAAACCTAAACACAAGCCTGGACATTCCGCACCTCTAAGGCTGTATTGGTTTGTGTGACCTCATTGGGTCCTCAGATGTCCTTTGAAATGTGACCTGCTGCGGTCTGAGCATCTTCCTGTGCCCAGCAGGAGTGCAGGGTTAGGATAGCTCAGAATCTCGTTCATAGGCAGACTCACCAATGCATTTTAATGCTGTTGGTTCAATATGTAGATTGTTTGTTTCTTGAAGGAAAAAGAAATTATTCTGTCTTAGGAACAGGATTTATAATAATTCGTTGTAATTTGGATAAAATTGGCACCCTTCACTTGAATGACCCTCAGTGCAAAAATACTTTCACTCACTGAACATCATGATTTCCCATCAATTCCCAGAAAAAGCACTGCTCAATCAAGGCACCTCTACCTTCATGGCAGTACAGTGATATTTGCCATGGTCAGTAACCTGTGTTTCTGGTGTACATTTGATGTTCCAGCCATGGTCTCATATCATACATAAAACAACATGGATTTTCCCAGCAAGAAGCTCTGCTGTACCACAGATCTGCTGTGCAGCTGCCTCTGTCCCCCAGTCCAGCTCTCAGTCCAAACAATGCCTTGGCAAATACAATACTTGAAATAGAACAGTTGTATGTTCATCACTCCAGAGTGATTATATCCATAAGCTGCCACTGCTCTGAGCATGTACAAGGACAGGCATGGCACCCACCAAAAAATGGAACAAAAAGCCACAGAGGCTTTTATGCTTCCAAACACTTTGGTTGTAACTTGGATATTGGGAAATGCATTACACAGGACAATGCATGATCTCTGCACTGAGACCCATTTCCATGATTTGTCTCTTCTGTATTCATGAAGAGCTCTCTCATTATGGCTATTTCTCACATTTATTTTATTTTATTTCTAATTACAGTGATTTATGATAGGGTTTTAATTAACTTCTCTTGTCTGGACCCTACCTATATACTTAATTGAGCCTTGCAATCTAGGCTTCACACTGGTGGAAGTTGTACATGGAAATACCCTTGCAACCACTAGCTTTAAATTAATCTAAGATTAGATTCTGGGATGGAGTAGCTACTGAAGATGATCTCAGCTTCTGTGCTACAGAGGAGTGAATGAATCGTTCAAGGTCTCCTCTAAGCCCTGGTCTCCCAAAACCAAGTTAATGCTCAGTGGTCTTCAGGCTCCCATTCCATGGGTTGAGCGTACTGTGCCTGAGGATACATCCTGTTGTCCAGCAAGGCTGGCTCTGTGGATGCTTCTTTCACCTTCATGGCACTCAGCATGGCACTTCATCATCTAGTGAGACCTCAGATGTGACTTTGGAGCGTGCTGGGACCCCCCGGAGCAGAGAGAGGAGAGCAGCAAAGTGCCGACAGTGTTGGAATGTGGATTCCCTGAGAGGCTGCCGCGCATTCCAGCCCAAGAGAGCCGTCTTGCAGTGCAGCCCTGGCTGCAGGGACGCGGCAGTGCCGTGAGCTAACTCTGATGTGACATCAGACTTTCAGTTTAGTATGACAGCCCCTCAATTTTCTAATAAATTTGGGTCAACGCTGGTCTTTTGTGGGATAATTAAGGTTGATCCATTCTGTAGGGCAAGCAGGAAGAAAATTCATTACTGTGCGAGGAAGTCAAAGAGGGCCAAGGTGGAGAATATCTGTGTTCCAAGCACTGCTGTTTAGTGCTGCATCCTAATTGATCAGTGAACTATGTAAATGCTGAACAGGTCAGGCTCTGCATTTTATAAAGTGTCAGAAGTGATGAGGCTTGCTTTGAAAAGTTACCTTGCTGTGCTGCATGCTGCCGAGAGAATAGGGAAGCTGGATCTTTAACAATTGTTCATTTTTAATTCATGACAAGTTCTTCTTATGATCTTTACACTGTGCTCGGCCTGCTGAGCATAGTGATTGCCCCTGTAAACAAAATACCTGCCACACAAATACAACAAACATTCTCCACCCCTTCTCACCTCTTCGCCCCATCATGCTGGTTGCTGTGCAAAGCAATGGCAGAGCAGTAATGGTTTCCTACAGCTGCAAACCACCAAGCTGCTTTGTAATAAGATTTATTGCCTTTTTCTTGGGGGCAGGCAAATTCTGGAGCTAAAATCAAAGCCCATTGAGACCATTGTTTCACACTCCCTTTGGTGTGGACTTCCTTTCCTGTTTTTTTTTTAAAGAAGAAAAACCTGATCCCAAGCACAGTCTCCATATTCCTTCTACCTGCGCTCCAGGATTCTGGGTAGAATGTTGCCGTGACCACCACTGCCCCGAACAGTCAGAAACAGGAGCATCTCACAGCGGAGCTGGGTCCTTGTATGTCACTTCTAAGCTGGAATTCCAACATGGGGAGGAGGAGATCTGCTATAAATACAGGGCTTTGATTGTGCAGCTTTGACTTGCAGGATTGTGCTCAAGTCCCATAGCCTGAGCACTCTGCTAGAACAAATTGCTCTGAGAGATCTCAATGTTTTTCATTTTACTATGACTGGAGGAATGCCAAGTTTTTTTCATTCACTTGTAGCAAAGAAACTTACCTGCCCTCAGGGCTTTACAAAGTGCAGTGAGTTAGAATCATCCAGGAATGAGAACTTCCTATGAAACAAGCTGCATATTCATTTTTACAAGTGGTGCAGGAACAGAATTTCTACTTGTTTCATTAATCACTTCTGTGACAGGCCCTTCACCACTCCTTCCTATCAATGCTAAAGCTGGAAAACATTGTTTTTCACAATGAGAGAGGCAAGAAGTGGATCTCTAATTATGAATACTATTACAGAGCAGAAGCAAATCACTCAAGGCTGTTTTAAGTATCATGCAATGGAAATCATCACTCAGGCTCAGACAACATGCATCTGTTACTGATATTAGAATTGTTAATGTAAGCATGTCATGGTTTTCCTTTGTGATAAGACTGTGCAAATAAAACAAAAAGAAATAAATTCAGAGGATGCTTGAAATTCTGGTTCCTCTAGGCAGAATTCCTCTGGTGGGCCCTGGGCTGTTCACTGTTTGAAAGAGTAGAGTGGAGGACTTGCATCCTAGTCTGGGGCAGGTATGCTGTGATTGAGGTCTTGTTATGAAGAACAAGGAATTTCTAATCCTGAGAGAGGAGGCTGAGGCTCTCACAGGACAAATAGCTCAGATTTTGCTGCTCCATGAAGTAAGAACTGAAGACAGAATGTGATTATTGACTATAAATTCAGGAGGAATAGATAGCAGGAAGAAGAACTCTGTTGTTGGCCCATGTACCTGTAAGTTTGCCCAGTGCTTTCTCATTGGATGAATGGATTATTGAAAGATGTTACTTCTAAAAGACTCTGGTTTTCTTCTAGTCTTGGACCATAACAGCATGTTTGGGACTAGAATAGAACGCTTACAGTCAAGTTGAGAGAAATTTAGTTTCAGTGTGAGGAGCCTTCCAAGTATGAGAGCTGCTATGTGGGAAAAGCTCACAGTATTCAGGCAAAGCACCTGAAATAGCCATAAACTGCCTTTTGATTAGTATCTGAAGGGTTGCCTGACACGGGAGCATGTGGTAACTGAATTGTGATGGCCCAAAATCCTCTGCAGTCCTAGGGGAATGCGAGCTGAAATAAAGAGACTGTGTAGCATCAGTGATGTGGGGGAAAATCTACATGAGGAACATCAGCAGATTTACTAGCCAATGGTTTCTATTTAATTATTGATAATAATCCAAGTGCTTCTTACTCTGTCTTGTAGTATTTTGCAATGTTTTCCTCTGTGTATTGAATGTCTGATTTACTAAGGAACTATATGCCTTGGAGTTGTGTAAGAGCAATGAATGTATTCATCAGCTTTCATATAAAGCATCTGTAAGATCTCACTGAGGAGCGCTTCTGCAAAGAGTTAAGCTGGGGGATGAAGGGGAATGCAATAGAATTATACATAAGATTGGCACATCCATCTAATGTACTACATGGGCTGTGTCATAAGGTTGGTTGTTTTGTTCTCCCTCTGTGCTTAGAACTTACAAAAGCATTTCAGAGATTCTGCATCAATATCTAGGGTAAGATTTCATCTCCCGCTTAGGCCCTGTACAAAGGAGCCAGGGTCTCAGCGCTTTCTCCTTGGCTCTGCTGTGGAGAAAAGCTGCTCAGCACACTCAGCCAAGAGGAGCAGGGCTGCATTTTGGGGAGTTATGGTACAAAGGGAGTGCAGTGTTTTGAATTCTGCAGCAGTTTCTTCAGTAGAACTGGTGTCGGATGGCACAGAGCAGGGAAACTTTGTGTGAAAAAAATCTATCTGAGTGAATTACAAAACTTTTGTCCAGGGTAAACAACCAGGGAACACCAGACTGTTTTTAAGTTAACCCCTGCCAGTGGACTCACTGAAAGTATCAGGAAAAACTCTTGTCTTCTGTCTGCACTGCACTGTATCCTTGCTTTGTACTGGTAAAATGGAGATTCCTCACCTAGAGCCTCAATGGTTCATTGTGCTACAAAATACCTGATGTGTGAGGTGGGGATCGGTCTCTTCTCCCAGGTAGTGAGTGATAGGACAAGAGGAAACAGCTTCAAGTTGTGCCAGGGGAGGTTTAGATTAGATATTAAGAAAACTTCTTCACAGAATGTGTGGTCAGGCATTGGAAAAGGATGTCCAGGGAAGTGGTGGAATCCATGTCTCTGGAAGTGTTAAAAAAATGTGTCAATGTAGAGACATGGCTTAGTGGTGTCCTTGGCTGTGCTGGGTTAATGGATGGACTCAACAGTCTTAGAGATCTTTTCCAAACTTAGTGATTCTATAACATAAAGAAATTGAAGGTCTAAATTCTTCCTTGATATTCCACTGGAAGGCATAGCCCAGGATGGAAGGCTGATAAAATAGGATGGAAGACCTCTCTGGGCCTCCCTGGAGGAATGTGTGTGCTCAAAAAAACAAGTAAAAACCCCTTCCCACATCCTGTCTGGGTCTGTTCTCTGAACTTAGTCTGCTCTTACTGATAACTTGAACTTTGGACAGACTTTGGATAAACCCTTGCAAATGGGAATATATTCCCAGAAATGACACAGCATCACTCTTGTGAGATGCCACTCACCAGGAGGAGTTAGGGGCCATTGCAAACCACTGGATGCACACAGGATGATGTTCTACACTGTCCTCAGTTATCATCCCTCTCCCGTTGTAAATGCATCTGAAGGGTGCGATTTCCATTTAGAGTACATTATAGAACCAGGTCAAACATGAGGAATTCCTTTCTTTACCTGCCTGGTAACCTGACAGACCATGTAGTTTGATCTTTGTGAAATTATCTGACTAGACATGGCACTCTTCAAAAGTAGAGGATTAGGAACTATTTAGACAAAGGAGAAGACAGGTGTACTAAAACATAGTGATAAGAAAAGTTGCTTACCCTAGATTTACAGGAAAAATTAAATTAAAGAGGAAACTGTTACTTATTTGACACTGAATGTGGGAATTATTGGGGGAAGTGTTACTTATTTGACTGTGAATGTGGGAATTATTACTAATTGCAAGAGTAATTTCTTGAAAATGATGCTGTAATGATTCTTTCTATTACAAGCGGTAATGCTGTCATTACTACATTACTCAAACTCAAATCCATGGGGAAGCTCTGTAGGGTGAGCAGTGATTGAAAGTTCCACATTAAAATAATTACACTCAGTCTTAAATTTAGAATGTGTGATATATATCTAATGTTCTCTAGATTTCTTAGGGCTCCTCTTCCACAAAGATGCTTCTCTTATCTGCACTGTGCTCTGGTTATTTTGTTCCTTTTATACTAATTAGTTGTTCAGGACATGTTTAATGATTATATTCAGAAATGAGAGAATTTTAACATTCATACAATGGTGGCAATTGAGAAATGAATGGCTTATTTCTTATCTATAAGGCTGTGTGGAGAAAAATTTGTCAGTCCTATCCAGACTATCCTGGGTTTGCTGCCTCTTTGAGGTAAGATTTAAGCATCTCAGTGGAAACATCCCATGGCAGTGTGAGAAATATGACAGAGGTAGGTGCAACAAATGCTACTCCAGGTCTCATTTTGATTTCTGTAAGTGTGTGGGAAGGGTGTGGGAAGGATCAAGAAGAGTCCTTCTGATTAGAGTAACAGAGAGTTATGGAGCTGGACTTGCACACAGGCTCTCTCTGCTGAGTGTCTGCCTCACTGACCCCAGGGCACCTCCAGAATTTCCTAAGGAGGGCAGGGCAAGCCCTTCCCCTGGTAAATACTGTTAATTCAATGCCCCCAGAGGTGAGGAGCCTGCTCGATCTGGAATTTTAACTGCTATCATCTGTACTATTTAGGAGTCAATTCTTGGACAGCCAGCTGGAGGCACGTGGCTGTTGTGTGCAGATATCTCTTGGTGTGGCAGAGACCAGGGAACAACACCGACATGCAGTGAGAAAATAAGGTGCTTTCCTCACTCTTTTACTGTGGTGTTCCTGGTAGCAACTGGGAGCTGAGCCACTGCTGTGCCCTGCCCTGGGCTTGGCTTCCAGAGGAAGGTCGTGCTGACCTGAGTGTTGGATGCCTGGGGGATGCTGATGTAGGAACAGCTCTGAAGGAGAGTTTTTTTTCTGGCTTCTCTGCACCAAACGAAGGGGAAGGAAGCCCCCAGACCAATTTTTGGTTAAGTTAACTGGGTGTAAATTAGACAGTCATGGAAAAACACAACCCACTTCAACCAGAAGATGAAGGATCCGTGGGAGATGGACTCTCTCCTGCTTTGGAAGCACTTGCAGAGCTTCTGCTCTCTGTTTCTCCATGAGGTCCTGAGCAGGGGCTGCTGGGGGGCCTGGGGTCCCACAGGAGGGTGATGGCTGGCCCAGGGTGGGCCCTGGGGGCTTCTCCCTGATCTCACTGCTCTTCACTGCAGTAATGATCTTCCTCACTGAGCTTGTCCCAGTTCACTGAAGCTGGGGACTTGTCAGGACTCTCCTCTGGCAGAGAAAATTTAGTCTTTGCTCTTCAAACATATTCTCTTTTGTAAAAGTGTTCAGAATGTGTTTTCTTTTTAAGTGTAATTTTGAACACATTAATGATATTGGCAATTACTCAAAGAAAAACATGTAATCAATGAATGCTTGCTAGTCTTTGGGGTGATAAATTTTAGAAATACAGTCTGTGCTCGCCTGGAATTTATTGCTTCAGGCAAGGTGATGGCTGCAGCAGTGCCATTTCCAAAGACTGCACTGTGCATTTATTTTCTCATTAGCATCTAGTTTCTATTGTATATTTTGAACAAAGGTAACCTTGGAGTAGGAACACATTCCTTTCTGTCAGGAAGAACTTGTGATGCTGTTTCAAAGGTGCATGCATGATTGAGCAGCAATACATCACAAGAAGCTCTGCAAAGAAGATAATTCTCCATGGGCTGTAGTTGAAGAAAAGAAAAATCCATTTTTTTAGATTACCGTACTTTGTGTGGGGGGGAGGGTTAATTTATGTGTGTTGTGACAAGCTCTTTCAGATGGTGAGTAGACTGTTTGTCAACTCATAACTATCATTCTCCAAAATAGCAAAGATTCATTGATTTGCATTTTAGTAGGTTTTGATAAAAATCTATATTCCTTTTTAGAGGAAGGAAGCTGTTGTCAGTGAAAATTCTTTAAAAAGCAAAAATTCAGAGTGATTTTAGTAGTTCAGGAGAGGAATTTGAAACAGTGACTCTAGACTTTAACCACAGCATCCACTGTACAGTATAAACCCCTTGGTTTATTGCTGCCATTTAATGTCCACGATGCAGACAGACTACAGAGAGCTGGAACCTCATTGGAGCTGCATTTTGGAGGATGTGGTGGGGAAGAGAGGAAGGGCAGTCCTGTGGCAAAGCCCTGAGCTGTGCCCTGGAGGAAGAGGAGGTCCATGGAGGAGGGAGACGTATCTGTGACCGGGAACATCAAATGTCAGTGGCAGGCCTGGAAATGGCCTCTCAGCTGCTCTTGTTTTGAAAGCATCTCAGAAACATTAGACCCAGCCCAAGAAGGTAACCAGGAGTGGTGCTTTCTGTAGTTTGGACCAGAGCTGGGATAATAATCCCTGCCCAGCACAGGAAAGACCAATTCACATCCCCTAGAAACCACAGGGCGTAGTTAGAACAGGAAAAACACCGGCAGCAGAGCCAGCTATCGACCAGGATGCTAATCCCAGCACTCTCATTTTACAAACCACAAGCTGAGACCTTTAAGAGCTCTGCTTAACCCCAGCCTTGTCTGCCCCAGCAGAACTGTGCCCCCGCATCTGAGGTGAGCACTGATGCAGGGGAGTGGCTTCTGCTAAAATCCCACCATGGGCTCTGTGTGCTGTCTTTCCAAAACCTCTGGTGTTTGGAAAGTCCATCAGTGCAGGGGCAGCCCCCTCTAATGCTGCCAGGATTTTGACTTCATGTGCCCCTGGTGCAGCTCCCAGCGCCACCTGCGCTCCGGGCACACCCTGAGGGATGAGCTGAGCTGTCCCAGGAACACAGAAGCGCAGGTGATGAGCTGTGGAAGGAAAGCAGAGTTTGTTCAGGCTGCTGTGGATGGCTTTGAAGCACAGCTGAGCTGGCTCTGTGTGCTGGGGACGCTCTGTGCTGAGTATTAGGCTGAGGACAAACAAAACTGCCCAGGCTCATCCTACTCCAAAGAGAGAGCTGAACCTGGGGAATTCCAGAGATATAAGGGGCTGCACCAGCCAAAGCAGCTGGATTGTGGCTTTCAGCTCTTGGTTTGTGGTGTTGGCCCTCGCTCTTGTGTTTTTATGATGATGGAGATGGAACTGACACCCTGGAGTTTCTCATTTTCAGGATTTTTCTGTGATGGCAGGTTTGAATCCTCAGCCTTGAGAAACGCTCCGGGGGAAAATGGTCAGTCCTGTGCCAGATTGTGGCTAAAGGTTAAATCTCCATCAGAGGAGTGAGGGGTTTAAGGATAAACCTCTGATGATCACAACATGGAAAGATGGCTCTTGGCCTGAAGAGCATTAGCTCTGCAGTCAGCTACAGCTGGGCTGGCTCAAAAGATCACATTAAATCTATGCCTGTTTCTATTCATAAAACTGATGGGTTTTGAACATAACAAACTTTAATGTGTTTGAAAGTGCCTTAAGTTAGTAATGATGAAACACAAAGAATCATCCAAATTTCTTCTGTTTACTTCTATAGTATAAACAGGTTTATTCAGTAATTTCTGCATGGGGTATTCAACATTTTTAACTGACAACAGAAATCCACATATGGCTCAGAAAAGTGTTGGCATCCTCTTGTGTGAAGTTTGTTAAAATTATATGATAGACATCTTGTTATTTAAAAAATCCTTTTCCTTTCAAACAAATTTATTCTGTGGTTTTAAAACTGTGTTTTAAAAACTAATTGGACAAGGCCAAGGTTATAATTAGATTTATACTCATGCAGATTAGTCTGCTAAGACTATTTTGTAACACTGTGTCTGAAATTGAAGTTTGTCAGGATGTCAGAATATATTTTTTTTTAATTGTCATCTGCTGTAAGTGACAATTGCAGTTGTACCAGGAATTTTTCATTATCAAAGGCAGAGATGATCTCGGATGGGGGGGGGAATCTGTCATTATCTACCTTGTCAAGCTGGTTTGCTCCCTTCTCTCCTGGAGGTGATGCTGATGGCCAAAATCGTCCTGCTGGTGGCGTTTGCAGGATTAAGAAGGTTAAACCAATATTAGGTCACTCACCAAAGGCTGATTCGTAGCTATTACCAAGTGCATTCAGTAGTCATATTCTTTCTACCAAAGCAATCACATCTTTAAAAGGAGCAGAAAATAATTTATTTAGGACATAAGAATTTTCAGAAATAGCCTAAATATTTATTTAATTTTTTTTTAAATGGGAATTTAAGTTCCCCCTTTCCCTTACACAGAAAAGCATGCCTTTGTTTGCATCATTTCATGGCTGAGAGGTGTCGGGGCCCTCTTAGAAAAGCACAAATGTTTCATTCAGCTTACCCTGCACTTGTAACTGCTGCCAAAAATTCCTCCTGATGCAAATCCTGCCTATTAAAGAAGTTGTCCCTCGTTAGACACATGCTATCATTTAGCACGGGGAGGTATCAACGAAAGGCAGGTGTCCCTGTTGCTAACAATTACACATTTGGGTAATTAGAGTTCATCCCTGTCCTGCAGCTGGAGCTTGTGCACAAGACTCACGGGGCATTTTTTGAACCGGGAATTTTCCAGTTGTCAAACCTGAGTGGTTTTGTGGAAATGCCCTGACTTCCCAGAGCTCTGACAGAGCATATCCATGTCTGAATGGCCACTGTTTCCTGCTTTCCAGAAGCCCCAGCCTTTCCAAAATCCCATACAAATGGAATAAATAATAAAGGTTTTCAATTTCATTAAAAGGCTGGGGGTCTTGGACAAAAATTATCCTGGAAATTTTTGTTGTTTTTTTCCTTGTTTTGCTTATTAAAGTCTTGTTTTCTGGTAGGCTTTCTTTATCATCTAATAGAAAATGTGGAAGAAACGTGCCTTTGAGAACAAACCGTTTAAATGACTTCCCCAGGGTCTCACATGTACTCCAGAAGCAGAATTGAACTTACAGCTCCTGAGTATTAGTAGGGCCTTAACTGCAGAATGATCTTAGTCTTGTTATGGGAACATAATCTCAGCTCTACGCTGGCTGACATAAACCTCTAAAAATAAAAGCAAAGCTCTAGCTCAAAAATGAAATAAAATGCTGGAATCCCTTCAGTACTAGTGAATTATTAATATTAACCATTTAAAGAGAAATGTTGCTGTTGTAGAGGAATACAGCACTTTTTTTGAAGTATTTTCAAAGGACAAATGTTTATATTCAATAACCAGACTGCAGGGAATCATCTCTGAGAAAGCTGCTTTGAGTCTTTACCCATAATTTGCTAATGAATTTCAGCTTAAGTGCAGTTAAAATGTAAGAGTTTGACTAGGGAATGGATTGAAAATAATAATTTTTCTTCTTCCTGTTTTCTCTCTAGGCACTTGTTAAGAAATGTTTGAATGCAATGAAGTGTTAAGAGACTGAGAGCTTGTTAAAATAGCAGAGGGGCAGCTGTTGGAGGGGAGGCAAAGAAGAAAGTAAGGAATGCATCTGAAAAATCTTTCCTTCCAAGGAAGATTAAAAGCACTTCAACTTGAAGAAAAATAAATGTCCTTTCAGATCTTCCTGTTACACACTTTAAAACCAAATGAGCCAGAAAATTTGTTTGGCTGCTTCTATGAGCATCAGTCTTTTATGTCTGCATTGGGACACCGGACCTGGTGTGCACATGCCCAGGCTAATTGCACTGGTAATGGTCCCATGCAGCAACTGGATCCAAAATTGGATGGATATTTAGGAATAATGGATGTACTCATAGTAACTGGGATTGGCTAAAACCAGGATAAAGTGCTCAAATATGTAGGTTGCAGTGGGTGATACATCCAATTTTGATAAGGATGTTTTGTGCTAAAGACTTCTCTTTCCTCAATAATTAATCAGCTTCTATATTTATTGCTCAATAGCCATCACTCAGCTCTGGTTTGGCATCTTCAGGGATGGCTTCTCCCACCGCTTCTGCATTCCCTGCAGTCTTCCCAAATGCTGTAACCGATGGGGTCAGGTCAGCTTTAATGATGGGGACAAAGCCAGCAGCTCTGCAGCAGGGCAGGATCTCCATCCTGCTGTGTGCTGGCCCGGGCTGGGCTGAGCCCAGGCCGTGTCCGTGCCCAGCAGCACCAGCCGGGCTCTCGGGGTGAGGCAGGGCAGCGGCTGAGCTTGGTGCTGACCACACCGAGGCCGTGGGTGCAATCCCCACGTGGCCATTCCCTGAGGATTGGACTCACTGATCCTTGTGGGTCCCTTCCAGCTCAGAATTTTTTGTGATAAGGATCTGTGATAAGAAGCCTGCAGCTGGCATAACACAGTGACTGCGGGGCTGAGGGCAGGCTGCAAGTTCTCACTGTTGGTCAACCCAAATAAGAACCAGTTTGTGTTTGTCTGCCAAAACTGACACAGGAGCAGGTGCCTGGGATGTCTCTGTGTTTGTCACACACAAAAGGAAGGGGCAGGGTCCAGCCCACTGGTGCCAAACAGGAAAGGACTGCTTGGCCTCTGCCCTGTTCCCTTCTGCTCCCTCTACCTGCTCTGTGTTGGATCTGATGCTTTTTGGGCACCGCATGGAACGGAATCTATTTGTTAACCCAACTGAAAATTAACCTCCCTCCCCAAAAGAGGTGGTCTTTGGTTTGGTTTTGGTTTTCAGTTGGTTTGATTTGGTTTGGTTTTGGCAGAATTGCCCCAGAGCTGGCTCAGCACAGGTTGCAATGAATTCAGAGCTGAAGGAAGGCAGAGAGCAGGACCTCTGCCTTCAGAGCTGCTGTCTCAGCTATTGCTTCCTGCACTGGGAAGCAGAGTTAACAAGGAAGATTTGTTTACTGTGAAGTGTCTTTGTTTCTGTGAGATTATTACAAGTTATCAGGACAATCTGTAGAGCAGATATCCCACACTGAGAGTGGATCTCAGCTTGACTTTCCAGGAGGGTGGCAACATGCCTTTGTTTTCAAAAAACTGTGCTAATGTGTGTGCAATGTTAGCTTGTTTCATGGTTTACAGGCATGGATATTGAAAGAATTCAATTAGATTACATGTGATTAAAGACACTTTTGCTTTTAATCAGTGTGGATTAGGAGGGTAGGTTTAAGAGTTTAAAAGGGGGAGCTAAAAATATGGAAGGGGACGTATTAATATTTGAAGTGCTGACAGCCATTCATTCAGCTGTAAGGCTTTGGGATCCCAAGAAGTCCCTGTTTCATCTCCCAACAGCATACAGAGGGGAAAGTCTGTTTACAGACGCATCATGTTCTGTGGGAGACTTAGTATGAATGTTTGCCCTGGACTTTCAGTATTATTCATATATAGCTCTTGTTTAGATTGGATTTTAAGCAAGAAATCTGCCTCCATTCCAGTTTGGTTGGCATTTCAGTGTTTGCTTGTGCTGCTAGCACAGGTTGAGCTGATGCCTCTGAAGTCCTGTGTGGGATGTGGGGATGCAGCAGGCACAGGGCAGAGCTGGGCTCCTGTCCCAGCCCAGCTGTGTGAAAACACACGCACAGATCACCAAACCGTGCTGGGACAGCCCGTGCTCTGACCCTGCCACGCCCTGGGAGTCAAAGGAAATATTTGGCAACGACTTTGTAACCAGACCCTCAAATTAAGGTACCCTGAACTTTAAAACTCGGCAGAACCCCCAAAGATTGCTTGGCTGATGTGCACCTTGATAGGCAGAGATACAGGTATCCAGGAAACTAAAAATATCCTGGGATGTATTAGTGTTGCTGGCTTTGAAAATAATAGTGGAATATTTTAAGGACTGAACAAAGCCATTTAAATTTTCTGTCCTGACTTCTGTAACATCAGGTGTTACATTCTGTAACATCCTTACATTCTAATTGAGATAAAAATATATCTTTTAGCTATAAGGACCAATCTGTCACATCCCCCGAGAGGGCTGCTCACCTACAAATTTTCCGTAGTCTTCGAAGTGCATTTTGTTGTGCTGATGCCTCTCAGTCGAGTTGGCAAGTCCATAAAACCGGCTTTGATGTTCAGCCTAATGTGCTAAATTGAGCCTGGACACTGAAAACATTGCACGAGAAGGGCACAGAGGTGACCTGGCTTAAAACTTGGCTTGTCTTCACCTTTAAAAAAAAAAAAAAAATCTAAAACCCCAAAACAGGCAAACAAAAGGTCCCAAGCAAAGAAAAACCACACACAAAAATCATTGCTATCTAGTTTACACATGATCCCTGTATGGTTGCTATAGTGTTGCTAACACAAGGGGATCATCAAGAGTACTGCTACTACTTTTCCGGTTGAGCAACCAAATAATCCACGCTGGTATACAAGCAAGTACTTTTTAGCACACAGCTGAAAATGGCTTTATCAAAATCCTCAATTAAAACAAACCCTCCCCTAGCCTCGAATATGAAATCCTATTCATTGGCAAAACTCGTTAGCTTGTCAGTTTGTTAAATATTCCCAGGACTCAACTCACACTGCCAAAAAGGATAGCGCAAAACGCAGAGTTTTAACAAAGCCATTAGAGGGATGGAAGTCCCTCTTTCTCTTGCTAATGTATTTCCAGCGCTGTTTTGCATCCTTATGACTCTGGGGAGTCTGCGGAGTGCGCGATTAAGCATTATCACCGTGATTTCAGAGCCGTCCTGCTACACCCAGTGATAACTCATTTTCCAGCACTGTGCACACCAATGTTGCTGTCAGAGCTGTGAGCCTGACCCTGGCACCTGCACTGCAGGGGAAGGGAATCCAGAAGCCAGCGATGATCATTGTGAGCACTTGTGCACTTGGTAAAGCCAAACAGGACTATGGACTAGAACTGCAGACCTGCCCTAGGCTTGGCAGGCTGTGCAAAAGAAGGCTGTTCTGTTACTCCAAGGCATTTTGGTTTATGGTTATAGTTTTCTGTGGGTTCATAAGACAGTCTTGTGTTTTCCTGGAGGCACCATTTTAATTTCGAGGGCAAATCATGACCAGTGTTGGATTTGTCTGTTTAATGAGATTGCTCCAGGTAGAAGTTGCTCTCTGTTAATTAAAACATTCACTTACACTCAAACCTGAAGTTCTGTTTGGAAGCAGGAGAGCAGCAGCTGCTGGGTGTGGAGGTGAGAGGGAAGCTGAGGTTGCTGGGAAGGTGCAGCTTTGGGGCAGAAAGAAGTACAAGAACCTTTACTCTCTAAATCCCTGCTCTTTCAGTCTCCCTGTTGGGCCACCTCACATGCAATGAAATGATGGCTGAGATGTCAATTTATCAATTGAGTATTACAAGGGGCTCTGCTGATTATAATCCCTAGACACAAAACTGGAGACCTAGTCCCCATTTCCCAAAGAGGGAGGAATGTTTTCATTACTATGTTAATTCAATCTCTCCTAGAATAGTGATACTTTAATTGCTCCTCTGTTTTCCTCAGACATAATCCAATTCCCTTTGGCCTCCTAGTTTATCCACACATTAATTGGGTTATTGCCTTGTAAAACAGAAGGGCAAATATATAGCTTAAATTTTGTAACAGACAGTTAATAAGCACGACTGAGATTTTTAAAGTGCCCTAATGCAATTAGGTGCCAGACTCCCAGGAATTTCAGAGGGATCTGGGTGCCTTCCTGCATCACACTTCTTGGAAATTCCCATCCCAGATACATAAGGAAAACTATATTTCTTTACTGTATATTGAGTACTTCAGAGTTTCTCCTTTTCAACCTGAATTCTTGATTCTACAGTCTTTAATCCTGTAAATCTGCTTTTGATTTAATCTAGTAAAATTCCTTTTGATTTCCTTGATTAAGGATTGCAGGGTCAAAGCCTTTGAAGTACATCTGAAGGCTTTGAAGTATAAAACAGGCAGACCCAGGATTTGAGGGACTAGTAAAGGGACACACAGGTTCTCACATTCAGGACTGCAGTCCCTGTCAAAGGTGACTGCTTCCTGAAGCCTGTGGCTGCAGGACAAATGTCCGTGCCCTGAAGTCTGAGGGAGCTGCTGAGTAACAGCCTTGTTCAGCAAGCACAGAAAGCTCTGAAGTTTTCCCACCTCCCCACACCACCTTGCTGTGGAAAGGAGCTTATTCTGTCACAGCCAGGTCTGTGCTGGTTACCCAACAAGCAGCTGTCTCTGAACCCCTCCTGTTCCATGGGGGCTTTTGTCCTGTGAACTTCTATTAACTGTGTCAAGAAGCACTGGACCAGGACAGCAGCAGTGAAAATTATGAGAAAAAACTGGAGGACTGTCAAGAATTGCCTTAATTCATTTGGACTCAAGCAGTGTAGTGGAGCACCAGGACTGGGCAGGCTGTGAAGATCTTCCCCCCACCTTGGCTGTTTCAAGCACCACTCCCAGCAGCAGGATCAGAAATAACCTTCACTCATAATCCAACCTTGCAACTCCTTCAGCCAGCTGTTCTGGGAGGCAGCAGGCTGCAGCAGAAGGGGAGATGGCTGCTGGACCCTCCCATGAGCTCCTGGTGACACCAGGCTGGGGAAGCCACGAGCAAAGAGCCACCATTGTGACAAAGCCTTCACCAAGGAAACGCCTGGGCTTGTTATTGTCACTGACCTGGCGTGTGAATCAAACAGCATAAAAAGCAATAGGGAATAATCAAAGGGTGAATACTAATGATAAAAACATTACATTAAGTCATGGAATATCTACCCTGCCCTACCCACAGTGCACCCGTGGAGAGGCAGTGGTCGATTTTCTTCATGCTAGCAAGGGAGAAATAAGAATCACCAAAGCAACACAGGCTTTGGTCTCTCTATTGCTTCAAAATATGGAGTGAATAAAATGGACAGGGATAATTTTGCTTTGATTGGTTTTCAGATAAAAACACTTTCCATCCAACATTACACATTGTAGGTGTTATAATGGCCAGGGAAAACCAGACATTTCACAGAGCACTACAGGAGTTACTGAAAATCAGAACTAGAAATAATTTAATAAGTTGCAAGTGGTGGGAGAGAGCTGGGGACAGGTACTTGTCCAGTTCAAGCAGGGACTGCAGACCCAGGGCTGAGCTGAGCTAGAACCTGTGAGTCCTGGTGAATACAAAGCAAGACTTGTTTTGGTAAAAAAATTCTTTATTGGAATCTTTCTTATGTAAAGTAATTTATGGATTTAGAATCAGTCTCAAGTGATTTTCACTGACGTGTGAATGTGGGTTTTTCAGGAAGTGCCATGTTCCTAACCTCAATGGACAGAGGGATAATGAACATCCTGGTTCATTCGGGTGTGTCATGGAGTGGGGCACGGTGTTTGCTTTTGCTTCTGACTCTTCCATGAGGAAAACCAGTCCTGTTGCTGTCTGGGCTTCCTTGTGTCTCTTGAGAAAAAATTACTTATCTCTGTAAGGTGTCCCATGTAAGAATCTAGACATGTGCTGTCCTAGGGAGGCTGATCAAAGCCTCTGGAGGGGCTGCATTCTCCATCAATTACAGACAAATTCACAATATTTCAAAGGTACAGTTGTCCAAACAAGATGAGAGCTTCATGTGGAGTGTTTCTAATCTGTTACACTATGTTGGCTATGAATGTCATAAGTATCATCTTAAAATCTACAAACAAATCTTGTGTTGCATCTTTCCCTTCCAGGAAACACCTTTAATTTAAACAGAAAAGTCTGGGTAATTAAAGCAAGCAAAATACTGCAGTGAGGGATGTTCCATCCAGCTGTGACTGTGCTAAGCACCGATGTTTCCTTCTCCCTTCCCAAGAAATTAAAGGAGTTAGAGTCTCGTTTCAACTCAGCTCCAGTTCCCAAAGCTTTGCCCATTTTGCTGTGGCCAGAGGCATTCTGCTGGGTGTTTATGGAGAGGGAAAGGTTCAGCTGCCCGGGCTGGATCCACAGACAGCAGCTTGGGAGCGCCTGAAGCAGCCTGGCCCCAGCTCAACCCACGAGTGGAGCCGTGTCAGCGCGGCTGGGAGCGCGGCTGAGCTTCCACGGGCACTGCTGCTCCTCCTGGAGCCTCCGCTGTGCCTTTGCCCCTCCTCGGCTGTAGGGGCTCAGCTCGTAGGGCTGAGTGGTGAGTTCTCCCCTGGGGAAACTTCCCTGCCGTTTCGTTTGGAAAATAATAAAAATGAAACATGGAGATTTTCTCTGCAGCGTAGTGGATTTGGAAAAGACAGAAATGACTGCAGCAGTGCTCTGTTAAATGCCCACTGCCACAGGGGGAGAGATGCTGTGGCTGCTAAATTTGGTGTGGATTAAAACTCCCTTGTAACGCAGGGCAGAGTATTTTCATTTTGAGCTTGGAGTCCAGCCAAACCAGAAATACAGAAATATAGAACAAGCTGTGACTCTGACAACTGCTCAATCCTGTCCTCCCATCCCTTCTCCCTGTACAAAAAAAAAGCAATACAAGTTTTGGTCTCAAGCCCTTGGTCTTGCTTTTCTTTTTAGCTGAGCACTCGTTTCAGGTAAATGCTGTCACCAAGCTTGTTCTATTTTTTGAAAACCCAGAAGCCCATGGATTCATTTTAGGAGATTTTTTCATTGCAGGCTTCAGAGTTTACATGAGGTCCCAGGATATACCTGTTGGGTTTTTTAGTTACAAAAATAGTTTAAATAATGACTTTTATAGCATCATAATCTTTATTTGTTGTTGGTCTTTTCTAATATCTTTCAGGATTTATTAGCTGTGTATATCAAAAACACCCTAAAATCTGATAATCTGTAATACTTTTACTCAGGCTGTTGAGTTGATTGCTCTGCATGAGACTTGGTGACATCTTAACTACTTCACTGAAGCTACAGCTATAAGATGATCACTGCTAGATTATTGGCATTAAATATAACAGTAGCCACAAGGACTTAAAACTGTTGCATGCAATAGAAAGGGGATAAAATATATTGATTACGCTGACATTTATTCACAGTTCTTTAAGACTGCACTGTGCCCAGATGAACCGGGAAAACACTGATCTTGCTGATAAGAAGCTGAGCTCCCATCAGTTCTGCACTAACAGAATCTCACAGAAAGACCCTGAGATGCAGGAATCAAAATACCACTCAAGCTGCTGCTGATGTCTCTCTTACCTAAGTGGGACATGGGCCTCAAATTCAAAGAGGTAGAGGGAAGCGTAGCACTGATTTCCTCAAACTGATTCTGAAATGACCAAAAAGTCATGGGGGACTGGGCATTTCGCCCCAATGAATTTCATGCTTTGCTCTTTGAGAAATATTATCTTGGCCCCATTCCCTGTAGAAGAGCTATATGGATTAAATGCTCTAAAACCTTTAGGATCGGCAAGAAATTGCCCGGCACGGACGGGAACTTGAGTTCTGCCACTAACTTTGGATAGGCAGTGTAAGATCTCAGGGATAAATGAAAAGGCTTAAGGGAAACGTGGTTCTTAAAGAGCTTTATTGCTTACATTTTGTAGCACTGATTTTGATTAATAGCTCTCTAATGCTGGAAGCACCACATTCAGATCAGAGGGAGTTACACACACAAGCTACACAGAGACACCAGAGTTCACACTGAGGGGCACAATCATAAAATAATTTGTGTGGCTGTAAAAAACAGGACAGTAGGAATGGGAAAGAGGGCAAAGGTGTTAAAAATGCATGTATGGGTTATCTTTCAGCTCCATTTCAGTGAGGCTCAGCCGTGATGCCTGCTGTGCATTCAGAAGTGTTGGTCCATGTCGTTAACCTGGCACTCTGAATGGAGTTGCGTCTGGGGTGCTGAAAATCATGATGTGATGCAGATTGAACCACTCCTTTGTGTGCCATGACACAATTCCCCTGGTCCAGGGCGGAGAGGTCGTCTGACTCCCAGGGATGTACAGACTGTGACTTTGCCATCTACAAGTGCTCTGTCACTCTGAAAAATCAGCCATGTGGCTGGCATGAGATGTGAATTCCCCTTTGCACCAGCTGGTGCAATGCAAGCCTTGGGACTGCTCTAACTGGAGAGATCTGTGAAGGTGGCAATAGCAGTTGAAGCTTTATCGGTGTTTTCAGAGGTGTAGGTAAATTAACTTTAGACTCTTTGACCTTGAACTGAACAGGACCACTCTCTTTACAGCCTCAGCATAAGCCTTATCAAGACCACGTGAAAAAAGCATTATCACCTTTTGGAACAGAGTGGGCTGAGGGTTGTGATCCTGAGGTGTCACACAGAGCAAATCCAGCTCTGCTTTCCCTGGCCACAGACAGCCCAACTCCTGTGAGATTAATGAGCCAAATTCTCATCTCAGTTATATTTGTGGACTTGTCCCACAGCCATCCTATATAAATCTGTCTTACCCTGTTCAGGAAAGCCAGCTGGGTTTTGGTGCAAATTAAGTCAATGGGAATGCTGCCATTGACTGCAGTGGGTTTGGGTTTCATTTGGGGTTGAGAGCTTTCAGTCTCATTTAACTGTTTCCTCCTGGAGAAGGCAGTACTGTCCCAAAGCTGGAAGAAATATTTGGCATCCTCTAAGCCAGGCAGGTCTCATGTAAAGGTGCATTACATTTCCCATAAAAACTGCTGCAATATTTGGTTGGCCAGGATGCTTCCCTTTCATGCTGAATCAAGGGCTCTAATAAGCATGATGACAAAATATGAGGAATTCTATGTAATTATGGCAACGGCACCACCTGCCTCTAATTAAGCTGCCAAAACATTTGGTCTAGAATGATGCAATGAATAAAAAAAAAATTATATCCAATATTTTGGCAATGCAGCAAGAAACCGGCTTTCCTCACATAATTAGCTTTAACAAAGTGTTGTTAATCTGATTTTTGATTAATAGACTATTTAATCTTATAGTAGGCTGACAAAACTCTGATCTGCCTCTGGTTTAAGTTTTTTCCACCAAAAAGGCTAAGATTTGTGAGAGTTTTAAGAGATATACTTGTTAAGAAACATTAGATTTTCTTATTATTTTCATTGGTCTTCATGAGAGCCCCAAAGGTTACATTCTCTGAATTCACTGAACTTTTAAGCCTTTCATTAAATTGGAAGCCAGAGGAAAAGCACATTTTTTTTCCCTCTTCCTAATTCCTTGTACAGAGAAGTCAGTGCTATGACTAATTGGGGGGAGGAGGGGTGCCCAGAAACCTGACATGGTCTGCACATTTTAGAGCTGCTGGTCGGCTGGCAGAAAGTATCAGCTTTGTGGACTGCTGTGATGCCCTGGGGTGTTTGGTGGCTAATGGTCTCCCCCTAGAAGTGCTTCTCCGGTTGGATTTAGTGACAATGAGGAGGGGAATATAATGTGTAACAACAGCAAAGCAGCCCAACCGCTTTTCCAGGACTTGTGTAGCCATTTGGGTTTCAGAGCTGTTAATGTAACCTGGCATGTTAAATCAGACATGATCAACACTGTAAAAGAGCCAAGCATACCAACAGTACAGATGGGTGGCAGATAATGAAAGCAGCCATGGCTGAGCAGTGCAAAACTGCTGATCAAACCACGTTAATATCTGGGTCTTATAATTGTGAAAATCAGCATTTGAATAAACCAGGATGCAAACAGGTAACTGAGTATTCACTGTTATCCATCTTTTAAAAGTGTGGTTTTAGCAACTTGCTTGTGTCTTGCCCTTGGGTGCCTTAAATGAATGATTTTTCCACTGCCTTGTGCCCCCTGTAACAATTGGTGACTCCATGAAGTGGGTGTACACAGTTTCTGCCAGCCACAATTTGATGTCTGTTCTCTCACCCTGTTGAGTTTCTTTCCCAGGGCAGTGTCTGGGCTTGATTATCTACTCCCACTCCAGCTGCAGAGTCTTGATGAGCTTTAAAATTCAGAGGAGTTTCAAGAAAGTCCAAGAACTTGGCAGCTCCAGGCTATTTGTAAAGATGACTGTTAATTCGAAAGATTTGTTTCAATTTTCTCATTCTGAAGTAATGATAATGGCAGTGTTCTTGTATCTGGGGTGTTGCTGGGCCGGTGCTGAGATTTCAGCATTTGAGAAAATGCCTTCTGACCTTTTGAGTGATACTCCCTTTAGAGGTCAGACAGCCTTTCCGTCTGTGTGCTCACACACCCTTCAGAGCTGGGTGCAGAGGTCCATTTGTTATCTCCAGGCTGCCTTTGTGCAAGCAGTAGGTTGGTTTTGTAGCAAACCTTAACAGGTTTGCTAAATAAAAACTGGGTTGATGGGTGGTATCCTGACCTGCAGCATGAAACCACCTCCAGATTGCTCCTCCTGCCCGCACTGGAGATGTGGAGCATCTCGGTACAGCTCCCTGGACAGTGCTGATAAGGAGAGACAATGAGGGCCAAAGGTCTCACTGAACCCTGACAGAGAGTGTGAACCAAAGCCCTGATGGGTGAGTGTCCCACACGGTCTGCTGAAGCAGCAGGAATTTGAGGTTACTCACTGTTCACTGGGGCACCAGACAATAATAAAAGCCAGGATCTCCATTGATTCCCAGATCTTGCCAATACACTGCCCTGCTCCTCCAAAACAACAGCAACAACCCTTAAGTGACAACCTCATCTCTATTACACATTGGACTGGCATATTAAATACTTATGACTTCTTTTTTTTCCCTCCACTCTCTATCGTATTTATCAAATAAGTTTTCAGATGCAGATTTGGGAATACCCTGTGTTTACTTTTAAATGCACTTGGTAACATTTGTTTTCTTAAAAGCTTATCCAAGAACTGAACAAATGGGCTCCTGAGCCAGTCTATAGAAGGAGGTGGCTGGGGTCAGTTTAATATTTGCCATGATTAAAGTACACACTGCTGAGTAAATACAGAGAGGAATTATATGTTATTTGACTAGCTGCTAATTACAGCGAGCTCTTCCTGACTGTGCTTCCTTTTTAAAAGATGAAAGTCAGATCCCTCAAAATTCTCATATTTAGTTCCTTTGGAAAAAATGGTCTGGTAAATAAAACAAGTATTACTGCTCCAGTTTGTATCATGCTTCTTTTGCATGCTAATCTGAAGTTCCCCTGAGATAATTTGACAAGAAGGCCATTAATGCAAATTTAAGCGTGACCTAGAAAGGACTTATTTTTCATGTACCACATTGATTCTCTGCTATTGTTATTTGTTCTCCTTTGTTTTAAACTGCCTGGTGTTTTTGAGTTGCCTTTCCTTCTTTTTATTTCCCTTTTTCCCCTCATGATTATAGTAGCATAATTCACCTCAGAAGACATAGGTTGCTTTCAAATAAAATGCTCAAGTAAGATGTAAATATGTTGTATGTAAAGGACAGAATTCATCTGGCAAACACTAAATATAGTTTGGAAAAACTGTTTTTGAAGGCAATTAACAAAATTTGACTTTAATTTCTTTTATTTTACTGGAGAACTTGTGTGTAAATTTGCATTATAAATACCTCAGCTTTCCCAGCAGATGTGGTCTCAAAGCCCTCCATTGCCCAACCATGACACCTGGCCAGCAGAATGAAGTAAATGCTAGCAAACCCAGAACTATTGCAGATATAAGGATTAAGATCTTATTTTCAATTGCTTAACTTTGTTTCAGTAATTTCGAGGCATAACATAACTTTTGGGCACTCCATATTCATGTAAGTTATCTATTGTATAAGAAAGCAACGAACAGAGTCAAACATTTGAGAATCTCAGCACTTCTGTGTTTGGTTGTGAGGAGTAAAAATGTCTCAGTTACCTGCCTCCCTTCAGCCCTTTACAGGTCACTTCAGGGCTCTTACTATTTTTATAACATAATATAAATGGAAATAAAGTTTGTAACCTTTCCCAAAAGGATCTCAGAGCTCTGTGCCATCTCCTTCCACTAAGTCCTTGAAAAATACACCATTGCTCATTCAGTCAGGAAAAGTAGATCTAGCTGGTTTCCAGATAAAATGTGGCTTGTTGGTCCGTTGTAGCAGAAACCTCTCCATCTGAGTCAGTGGGGTTTTTCTGCCCTGGACTGAGAATGGCAGAAGGAAAACTTTTACTTTCCCTCTAGCTCCCGACTAGGGCATTGCTGCTGGTGGCCCCGGGAACGCGCACCCAACTGGCTCCCGGCTTAGTTAATATTTCTGCTTTTCAGGTCGATACGTCTGCTTAATATTCGGCTGGAGAGAATGCAAAACACTTCCTCGTGTGGCGCAATGGGGGCAGCGCTCAGTCCTGCGGCGGAGGGAAGCGGAACGCCTCGGGGCTGCGGGGCGCTGGGAGCGAGCGCTGGCGGAGGTGCGAGCCCCGCTGGAGCCGGGGCTGCCCTGCCCTGCCCTGCCCCAGGAGCGGTGCCAGGCAGCGACACGGCTGACACCGTGCCAGCTCCGGCTGCCGGAGAACGCACCCAGTGTCCAGCCCGCTTGACCCCCTGTCTGAGTAACTTGTTTTGCCATTTGTCACTGCCAAATGTTTCTTTATTCTGCCTCAGTCACTTGGTTTGCCACTCATTTGACTCCCTGCATAATTAACTTTGCCAGCCAATTGACTCGCTGTGTAATTATCTTTGCCAGTCGCTTTGGTCTGTGCATATTAATCACGGTGTGTAATGGGCCCCGGGGCAGGCTGCAGCTCGGTGGGGCTGGCAGCAGGTGCTGGCCAGCCCTAACCCAGCGGCACTGCCGGGTGCACGGAGAGCCCAGGGGCTGGCGGGGCTGGGCCGGCAGCAGGGCTGGGACAGCTGCACGGACATGCTGCCACTTGCTGCTTCTCTTCCCTGACCCGAATTTAACTCAGCTTCCCAGCAGTGTCCCCCTCCAGACCTGCCCCTCCTCATTTAATTGCTCTCATTTCGTATCTCATCTGCCTGCCTTTGTCGGCGTCCCTGACACACTTCCCCATATGCTTTATCACACTCTGCTTGTGCAGCCTTAGCCCTTTGCTCCCCAAACAACCTGCAAGGCGTCCGCAAATTCTTTGTTCGGCTTCAACTGGGGGGCAGTTTCTGCAGGATGCCTTAGAAAAATTATCTGACTTAGAGTGACAAGTGTGAAGAGCAGTTGCAGACAGTTTATACATCCTCCTCGGGGAAAATAAACCTGTTAGTGTGTGCCATATGCTACAAAGAAGTGGCTCTCGGCCACGCAGCTGAAACACTGGAGCCCTTCCTTGACTCTTTGTCTGCTTGTCTATTTGTCTTCAAAGCAGGAGCCCCTCACAGCTGACACGTCTTAAGTCCTGTTTACCAAATAGCTGTGGACTTTGTAAATGATGCAGATAAAAGTTTTGGATGTTTGGAATAAATAACATTATGTCTAGATTAATCATAGAATAATGTACTTTGGAAAATTATCTTGCCTGGTTACCATTCAGAGAGGGTTGTTTTCCTCCATTGGTGCACTTTGCCTTTAAAATCTCTCTGCTCTGTGCTTTGTTCTGCCCCTTCTGTCCAACTTCAGTCTAGCCCCTGTATTGCTTGATTAAATTTCGTACAACTTCATTCCCTATTGGATACGCTTCAGCTCTAAAACCACAATTCAGCACCAAAACCAAAGACTTCCAATCTAATTTTCCCTGACGGTGTTTTCTAGTTTGTCTGGACTGATAAAAATCCATTGCTAGGATTCTGGCCTCTCTGTATCCTTTTGTATTGACTGGTTATTTCATAGTCCAGTTATCCTCCTTGCCTAGAGGACCTATAACAAATCCTTGTAAAGAGCTTTTTTAAATCCTCTCCTATTGTTCAAAGTTTTGCATCTGTACGTAACCAACAATGTCGTGCAGAGCTTATTTTTCTGAAGTATCAAGGAAGATAAATCCCCAAATGCATTTCTGAGATACAAAGGCACAGGTCCGTACAGTGCAATCAAGCGCGGTGTTGTTATGTCACCTAATTTTAGTTGAGATGGCTCCACGAACTGGAGCTTTCCTGCTGCTGGAATAGTGTGGCTCTAAGCTCAGGTGCTTTAGCCCTGCTGTCCAGCCCTGGGCAGCTTTGGTCAGAGGTTTCTCATGGAGCTGGACACGGTGCCCTGTGGGGTGAGTGATGTGAATGTTTTGCTCGTGTCGAAGGGAGGAAAGTATTCCCCCTTCTCCCAGCTTGTGTTTCAGTCTCCAGCCTTTACATTCCCTGACATGTTGCTTGGAGAGCCTGAATTATTGTTGGTAGTGGTTTTGTTTTGCAAGAGTTCCTTGGCTGACTAATGCACAGACAAATCATCTGTCCTGGCTTGGTCTTCCCTTAACTTCCGCATAACAAAAGGAAAAGGAGTGATCCCATCTCAGCTGTCCTGGGCTCTCACGCTTGCCTTTCAGTCTGGGGCAAGATAAAGGAGCTCTGCTGGGAAGAGATCTGAAGTTCACAATCTGGAGTCTTTCTTCTGAGGCTTAGCAAGCTTTATTTTTTTTCCTTTTTTCAGAAGAAAAAAAAATAGAAAAAAAGAAAAAGAAAAAAAAAGAGTTTATGTGTGAAGTATGACTGCTGTTAATTACTATTTTTTTCCTGAAGTGTCTCTGCTCTGCCTCTCCCGACAGCTTTGAGCTGCAATAAACCCACCCAGAACTGCACCAAGAGCCAGTTCTGACTGGTGCAGACAGCGAGGCTGCTGAAATTCGATTTCAGCACAGGAAGTGACATGACTGGAGCAAATTCCTCAGCTTGATATTTAAGAGCAAATATAACATCATTGGTGGTTTGGCTGGGGCTGCTGTTGTTTTGGACTAGCCTTGGGTCAGCAGGAACCACGGTGACAGAGGGGATGTGCTAATGCAGCCCCATGTCACCTGCTCAGGGACAATGTGGGGGACAAGGGCACAGCTTTGAGTTTCCCCCAGCTCAGCCCCTGCCTTTATGGATGTACGAACTCAAGGCTCCATGCAAGGAACTCCAGCAGAAAGGAGGAAAGAAACACAGTCCTGGCAAGGAGCCCTAGCTAAAGATTAACCTTGCTGACTAATTGAATGCTGGGTATGAAAAATGTTAAAACAAATAGACTAAAAAAACAGGGCTGTGTTTTTCCCCTCCCCTGGCTGATGGAGGGCAGTGTTGCCACCGGTTTGGGCCAACATTTTTGGATAGTAAATAAACCAGGTCTCCTGCGATTCGGTACTGAGAAGTTAATTCAGCTCTATTAGGAAAGTCTACAGCACAAAGTGAGCCAATAACAGCTTTGAGTATGTGTCCTTAAAGCTATGTTTCACACCCACCCAGAACACAGAGATAACAGTGTTTACTATCACTTTGTAACTCTGGATGACTAAATCAAAAAGTAACGAAACGCAGCTGCCTGCTGCGTTCCTGTTTTCTCTTTTATTTATTCATCTTTCTGTACAAGAGCCCAGGGTCTGTGATCCCCTCCTCTGGGAAAAGCAGGAGTAGGCTCCTCTGTGGGGAAAGCCTGGCTGCAGCTGGGGAGATGTGGAGGCACAGAGTGCTGCTCCCGGGGGGTTTCAGCAGCAGGGACAGAGTGGGCTTGGCTCAGGACCCCGAGTTCAGCCTCCCCTCGGAACAATCCTGCCACCCTCCAAACTCAGTGCAAGATCCCTTTCTTTACCTGTGGTGAGGACAGATTGTCAGAGCAAGGGAGGAAATAGAGACAACAGTAGAGGAAGGAAACAGGAATGCTGTTGGAAATCATTGCCCTTTAAAGACCTTTTTTAAGTCTATCTATTATTGCAAAGATGAGCTTTCTATAAACTCCTGAATGGACAGACAGAGCTTGATGTGCAAGAGAATGGGCCTGAGACAGTTTTCTATTATCTGGGGGATTTCTGTCTTAATAGAAGCTTTCAGAGCCAGCATGAGAGTTGAGCTCTAAAATTATGCCCCCACAGGAACATAGTGTGTTCTGATGGAAAAAGCAAATAAATTGTGTTTTATGATATTGGACACACACAGTATCATTCTTCTGGTTCTCAAGTCATGCAGACTCCAGCACAGACATCGAGCCTAAATGTCTTCTGTGGCAAAAATCAAAATCACTTTCTGTTCTCACTGCGAAAATACTAATATTGGGCAATACCTGGTGAAGGTGGCTGCTGTGTTCATCTCACAGAGCTCTTCAGAGAGTTTTCTTCCCCTCTCTGCTGCTCAGCCCTTTCTACCCTTACACACACATTTTTCTTTTAATTTTTCTTTTGACAGTATCTACTTACTCAACCTGTAAGTGTGAAAATCAATGTTTACATAATTTGAACCAGTTCAAACTAATTAAAGCAAACCATCACCTTCCAGGCTGGGCTGAAATAGAGAACAGTCTGTGCCCCAACACACACACACCTTCAGTGCCCTGCCTGTCACACAGCAGGATAAAATGGTAACAAATCACAATGTCAACTTAGATGAAGTTCTGCTACTGCATTGCTACTCTGTCCTGTGATTTCAGCCATCAGAACAGAACTCCCTCCACATTCAAACCTGTGGTTTATGAAATGGATTTTGTACTTACAGTCTTGCCACTACTTTATTTACTTTACTACTTTCTTTATTTGACACTTGTGGGTGGTGCCTCCTTTGGGAATGCTGGCTGTAGCTTCCATTACTGACTGCCCTATTTATCATAATTCAACATTATTTTATTTTTTGCCAATGGCAATCATATTATAGCAACGGATTATTTACCTCCTTTCAGCTTAAATATGATCTATATATTTCAGCCCAGCTTAATGGCTCTTACATTTACAGTGCATTTTTTGAAGATTTTAATCAGATGTATGCTCCAATAATTCCTACAACAATATTTATTTTTCTGCCAAAACCCAGGATTCAATAAAGAGGCTGCCTTCATGTTTTATAGGTTTTTAAAAGGAAAGAATCTTATGAACAATTGTTGGTGTTATTTCCGTGGTATTTTTATTCTGCAGTTGAGAGAATATAATTACTTTTCACCTTGTGTTCTGTTTTCTTTTTGCATTCCACTTCTGTGCTTGGGGTATGAATCATGTTTTATTTCATAGTTGGAGAGCAGGCATGGGTGTGCTGCTGATTCCATGTCTGGGCTGTATTTTTGGTAGAGACACTCAGCTGCTACACATCAACAAAGGAGTCACTGAAGCCAAGTTGGTTTAGATGAGCAAAGGATGTAACCTTTGATCTTCTTCAAGAAAAAGCCCTTGACCCTACTCCTTTGAAAAATCTAATTTCAAACAAAAAATACATGACTGTCAATCAAACACCTACAATTCCGTGGGTAAGGGTTTACCCTTGCAGGCTTTTTTCCTCCTCCTAGGAATGCAGTCTACAGAATTCAGATAAAAACCTGATAGCTGAGAAAGACCCTTCAGCAAAATGTTTGTCCAGCAGTGTTGGAACTTGCCCCTAGATGATGAGATGATCCACCTTTGTCATTCCCTCACAACTCTCACACAATTAAGCAGCTGATTCCAGCACTCGTTGGAACTCACAGGATTTCCAGGCTGGATCTGCTCCTGCTCACAATCGGTTTCACGCTGTTGGGGCAGCGTGAAACTGGGCCCATCTGTCCCAGGTTACCTGCCCATGTTCTCTTCTCCTTTCCAAACCTCAGGCTGTGGCACTGATGCAATAACTCTGTAGGCTCAGCCCAGCTTTCCCTTGAACCTGCTCTGTAATTAACTCTGCTTTAGGTTCTTATCAGTAGATTAACTTACTGCAGAAACATTCTGCATTTCCATAGCTTCCAAGCCACATAGGAACTTGGCCACAGCCTTGGCATCACCCAATATGTCAGTGGAAGTCTTAGAAGTTTTCCAGACATTTTAATCTTCACTCCTTCTGTAATATTGTTCCCTTCAAATAGATGTCATTCCACCCACAGACACTTTGCCTCGTGGGGATCTACAGCAAGCTGGGTTGAGTAAAAACCCATTTCACACATGGAGGAAAACACAAGAAAGATAAGGCCTCTAAATATAAACCTCCATTTAGAGGACAATAAAGCCCGTGCTTAAATTCATTCCTGTTGTAATTATTGGTGTTATGAGAGCTATAGAAACTCCAGCCTTATTTGTACTTGAGGTTGTACGAATAGGTAATGAAGAGGAAGCGGTGTGTCCTGAAAGACTGCCTGGCAATGTAAGGATAAAGGCAACAGGGAGATGCAAGCAACAGACAGGAGCACGGGAAAGTTGACGAAACCTTTATCTACAGAGGGATTCACTGGCCAAAACAAATTACCTGTTGAACAGCACTGTGATCTCTGTGGCTATTGTGGCATATCCTCAGCCCTAAGCATGTATTTAAGTCTAATTGAAGAAATTAAAGTCTAGCATGTGCTCCAGTGCTTTGCGGAATCAGGGCCATAATGCTGCCACCAGGCAATTTAATGCTGGACAAAAATGAGCTAAAGACTCTGATATCAGTGACATTCTTCAGCAGCTCCCAAACTGGGGACGTTGTGTCCAGCCAGCAGAACTGAAGCCCCTTTCTGTGCTGTGATTTTCAACTCTGATTAAACCATCTCAATATACATTCCCAAGGCCACTGATGTAATAGATTCCTTCCAGAGAAAAAACAGCGTAAAGCAACGCTGCCAGGAAACGGGAGCCCTCACACTTGGTGCCTGTATTTATTGTAAATATCCTGACTGAAGTCTTTTGTGTGATAGTTTGAGAAGCAGCTTGTTGTTGTCACCCTCTTCAACTGCACCATTGTCCAAGTCTCAAAAGAAATTGGGATCTCATCTGTGGTGAAAAAAAATCCATCTTAGAAAAGGACATGAAGTATAGTAAAGACAAAAATAGCCTGAAAATGGGTTTTCAGTGGGAAAGTAAGTTTCCTGGAGTCCTTGTCAAAATAATCTTCATCAACAAAGAGTTCTTAAATGCCATGGGATTTTCAGCTTTTTTTTTTCTCTAATAGTAGATTCAATACATGAATGTTCATTCCCAAAAGTGGTGCTCTCCCTGACCGCATGGTCACAACATGACCCCTGCTGCAAACAAATCCAGGAGCTTGGCAGCCTTCTGTGCAAGGGCCCAGCTCACCTTACCCTCAGTCACTTCCCAGAAGCAGCAGAGCTGAAGGGGAGTTTTGCAGCTGAGGAGGATAAAACCCTTGAGTGTTTGTGCTGGGCACTCCACCATGGCCGTACCACAGGCTCGAGAGCTCTTCTGCTGGAATCAACAAGCTCCTTGTCTCAGTACTCCAAATGTGCAAGGCTCCTTTATGTTTTAAGCAGCTAAAATGCAGGCAAAAGATGCATCCAGTTTTTTGGCATCCTAATAGTATAAAATGTCATTATACTGTTAAACATCAAGGAAACTGGGCTTGGGCCAGAGCTCTCCCCTGCTGAAAGCAGTCAGTGACTGCAGGCTCTGGCATCTGGGCAGGTCAGCGCTGCCCAGAGGGGCACATCTGCTGGCTGTGCCTGGCTGGGTGTCCTCAGCCACAGAATCAGCATCCACAGCTGCCTTCCAGTTACTGCTGAAACTTGGGAGCTTTCCCACTCTCCTGATCTTCATTAAGGTGTCAGAGCCGAAGACAAGGAATGCCAGGTAAAATGTGGGCCATGGATAGGGATCAGTCACCACGAAGCGCTCCAGACTTTGACCCTGGGGGCACATGGGGACACTGTTCCAGGGATGACAACTGCTGTGGTGGCTGTGGACAGCCACACCGCCCTGTGGCTGCTGACAGGCCTCACCTGGGAAAAATTATCCCAACACTACCAAAAGAGCACAGCTATTTACCAAAATTGAGAGGGGAATGTCTTAGTGAAACCACACAGCTCACGGGGTGTGCCTTTCAATTTGTGATAAATCCCTCAGTGGAAACATAGTCAATATGCCACCACAGTTATCCTTCTAATTAGAGTGAGAACATCCCACACACATTTCTCAGTGTCCACTGCTCTTTCTCCCCTTGCAGTGCTGGCTTTGATGTAGGAGCTCCTCATGTGATTTGGTTAAGGGCCACCTTGGAGTGTGCTCCTTCCCCCTCCAGCCACGCCAGCAGCAGAGACCAGCAGGATGCTGTGACTGGGACTTGCTGAAGCCAAACTGCTGATAGAGTTTTGGGCAGTTCTGTCTTACTGGAATCAATTCCCCTGTTGAGCCAATAAAATCTGGATGTTGGAGTTAGCACAGAGTGGAACACTGAGCCATGTGAGTGAGAACCAAGAGGGTGTGTGTCTTTCTTAACTCAAGCTGGTGCCTGTCAGAGGACACATTTTCCTGTCACAAAAAAAGTATGGAATTCATCAGCTGCTGCTGAAGAAAATATACCCCTTTGCCACCTTTTTTTCTCTCTACCTGAGAATCACATCTGCATGTCAAATGATAGTGAGTGATAGATAACCCTACCCTTCTTTCTTCAGCCTGCTGGCAGCAGAAGAAATGTGGCTCAGTTGTCTAGAGAGACAGAAGTGATGAAGATGTAGAACATCTGAAGACCAGGGACTTCTCTCTGGATTCCTTCCTTGGTGTTTTATAGATTCTACCACCATCCTCCCTCGCCTGTGGGAGAAGGTTCTGATGTGACAGGGAATGATGCTGCACCTTTATGTGCTAGTACCAAAAAGTTCTTTTGTAGGAAGGCAGAAATAAGCAGAGACTGGGAGACCAATTCAAAAATATTCTGGGACTTTTGTGGGTTTGTGATGTTTCTTCATTCTCCCAGGTGTCTCATTAAAAATGAATTAAAATGAGACAATTAGCTGCTACAGAGAATTTACAATGCTGCTGCATCAAAGTACTTTGGACCACTCACTAAATAACAGCCAAGTAATTGGTACCTATCTCTACTGCCTGTCATAAAAACAATAGACATGGTGAGGGTCCTGGAGAGATGTGGTCTTTATTGAAGAAAGAAAATGAATGCTTAAAAACGCTAATTATAAACAACATTTATAAATTAATATGATTAGCAGTTGCTTGACTGGTTTTTTCTCTTTTCTTTTTTTTTTTTTTTTCCTGCTTTCTTCCACACAGTTTTGTTCTGGTTGGCTGCAGAATGGGTTTCCTGGTGAGCAAATAAGGAAAGGCAGAAATAATATTACTTTCACAAAACTATGGTCAAAATGCCCTTGCTCTTAAAAATGGAAGCACGTCAGCTGGAAACCACTGCCTGACAGTGGCTGCAGGAGAGGTGCAGGTTCTTCTGTCTGTCCCCTCTAACCTTGCTGCTTCTCCTGTTTGTTCTTGAGCAGAATTCAGGTCTTTACTACTATCAGGCCCAAAATTAAAGGCCAGCATTTCCCACGTCAAACGAACTGTGAGTGCACCACCAGTCCCTGTGTGTGGGCACACACAGCCTGGACAGGTCCCCTCTGGCACGGGCATGTTTGATCCCTGCAGGCAGAGCCACCAGCCTGGACGGAGGCATCCTGCCAACCCTCTGCTGGGAGCCAGGATTTACTGCTTTTCCACCTCTGCAGAGTGGTACAGCTGCTTCTGCCTCCCCAGCTCTCTGCTCTGCGGGATTTCACCCCAGGAAAAGGAGGAAAGAAACAGAAAAAGCAGTAAGGCAGGAGAGATTTTCTGATTAACTCGTTTTCACAGGCTCCATTTTTATTTGAGACTATACCAATTCCAGTTTTCATAACAATGCATTTTTCCTTTGACAAGTGCTTATTTCATTTCATATAGTTGTCTAAATAGTTATCACACTGCTAATGTTTCCAGCCAGAAATTATTCCCCAGTGTGCCAGACCCAGACCTTCCAGTAATTTGTGTATGTAAATTTAGATTATTATTATTATGTTCACATGTAATACTACAGGTAACAAAATGAAAGAGAAGGTACAAATTATCTGCATAAAAATCTGCATAAAATATTCACATAGGGAGACCTAATTTTTCTTGTTTGTAGAAATGTCTGAACATGTAAGATCTATTAATCAATCTCACTTGCACCCATACAGCTCATATTTATTGTGTGAGTCCTAACACCATCTTCCAGTAGTCCATAAAATATGATCACTGCTGGGAGCTGAGCAGAATTCAGAACTGTATGATTATTTGGTTGCTACTCTGGGTCTAAAATGTCAGGTTTTTTTCCTGCTATGAATTTTTCTCATTTGACGGCCAACTCAACTATAGTGATCTGGGAATTAGCAGCTGATGACTGTTCTGCACTGCAGGATGCTTAATGCAATTAGCAAAGTTAATAAAATGTTGGACAGGTGCCTTATACTGGGAGGGGGGGGAAAGGCGTTGTTCTTATTTGTTCAGGATCAAACAGTTACGTTACCTTGTTTCTTTTAAGAAAGCATTTATTCTAAAACTGGGATGAAATAAAGAACAGAATCAATGACTGACCTGTTACTGGTTGAATTTTACAGTAACTTTCCTGTTTTATGCTTCCAGGAAAATACAGGTACAATGCTTTCAGGAAACAACACCTACCTATTTGCAGAGGGGCACAGAAACAAAAAGTACACTGAAAAGGGCAAAGCCTGAAGACGATTACCCTGGAATATCTGGGGAACAAGTTTGAGCTGGCTCTGAACCATCTACCTTTAATAATGGGTGGAGGACAGGAAATATAAGAGAGGTCAGAGAGGAATAAGTCCACTGTTCCTCCTCTCTTTGAGGGAGTTGATCCTTGGAAATCGCACACTTATCAGCTTAACACCTGGAAAGAGGAGAGGAACTCAGTCACTGAGAGAGAGCTGGAAAGCACTTATCTGTTCAACTGGGGGGAGCAGAAGGCTCCTGCTGAGAGGTCGGCCCATGAAGCATAAGAAAAGCAAGGATGCTGCCAATAAGGTAAGTGTGCGAGTCTGCTTTACCTTCACCGCAGCTCACAAGCTGGAGAACTCCCCCATTTGAGGTGAATGTTCTCCTGTATCTGCCCTTGAGGGAAAACTAAACTAGGTAGTTCTCTGAAGTAATTTCTGTGTTGGTTTTAAAGGAAGATTGGGAAGTCTAAGTGAGAGCTTGTAATTATGATAGGCTGTTTTTTAAAATTAAAAAAATTAGCATTTAAAGGAAAGACCTTGAAAAGAAATTGCAGAGTCAGTCTGTCAGGTAGCTTGTCCCCTGTTTCGAGTCATGTTGTTCCAGGTTTTATTGCTTTTGTGCTTCCCTCACTTCTTCTATATTTATACCCTTCTACGAACAGATTCTACTACGGCTGAAGTGAAACTAGAGGAAAAAATAGTCTTAGTTTCTTCATCCCCATCCTTCCTCCTAAGACCCCCATTGCAGAGGCATCTGTGCTCAGGGCATACACAGAGCTGCCACTGACACTACACCTTCCCCATGCTTCACCCTCTGGGGGTCAGAACCAAATCAAGAAAAGCAGATATATGAAAAATAGTGGCTGGAAGACAAAGCATTACTTATATCTCTGTGATTGTGTCTGATTCCCCACCTTCTGAGCACCCATGGGGCTATTAGAAGGTGAGCAAAACCCCAAAGAGGCCGAGCTGAATGAAGGCAAGCCAAGGATGCTCCATGCCCTGCCCAGCTTGTGAAACCCTGTCTGCTTTGGTGCCTCAGAAATCTGCAGAGCACATGTGTGAAAACAAGGAGCATTTTACTGTTCCTGCTGAGGCAAAGGCAGAGCTCCTCGTGCCGAGACCAGGATTAATGCTGGTGTAGCTCCAGTCTCTGGGTAGAGCCACCCCTTTGCCCTTTCCATAGGAACAAAATTATTCTCGGTTCACAGGTGTCACCTTGGTACCACTGGTAAGTATAAAAGGGGAGTGTGACAATCATTATGGGCTTGTGCTGCAGAGTTGGTAATTGCTTGAAAGAACTGTAGTCTCTTGCCTTCACTTAAATTGATTAGAGCTGGTGGTTAAGACCCTGTACTGGGCAAGAGGAGTGGGCAGGACGTGCTCTCTTTTGGGGATGGGGGAGCTGACTTCCAACCTGCATTTTGTGTTAACATGCAGGAATGCCCATCCCCTCAGACACTGCCCGAGCTGACACATGAGAGAGGTACAGATGCGTCAGCTCACTGCAGCTCCCCTCTGCAACCCTGGGCTAAAAGAATTCCCTAATCCTGCTTATCTGAAGTATTTACACACCTTGTAGTGTCCAGGTGTCAGCAGGAATGGCATGGCTGGGTTTCAGCTTTGAGTCATCGGGTGAAGGCAGTGTGGTCTGGGGCCTGTAGTGACTAGAAATCATTACCTTGTGCTGGCTGCTTGTACTCCACAAGATGAATTTGTGGGCTTGATCCATTTTCCCCACATAGATGCATAAAACGCCCACACATCTGGCTTGTATTAGCGTGTCCTCATTGGCAATTTCCCTAAAGACAAACCAAGCTGGGGAGAACCGGGGTGCTTTAATTATCTGCAGCTCACCTGGCCCATTGAGAGCACATACAGCGACGGAGCTGCACAGGGGGTGCTGGTCCTGCTCAGCCGGCCAGGACATCCTGTGCTGCCATCCCAAAGCAGTGCTGTCCTCCTGTTCAACAAGATCCTTCCCCTACGTGTGCAATAACCTTTCGGTTCTACAACCGCGGTGTTTCATCCTCCCAGGCTACGGGCAGCCCAGTTAGAAAGCATGCCCGTGCTTTCTAAGGAAATGTACTTTAAGAGAAAAGTAAATATACGTTGCCCCTCATCTTCACCTGCTGGGAGCCATAAGCTTCCACTGAAATCCCAGGTCTCCGAACGCAGGGTTCTCAGGAGCGGGGCCCTGGACATGCGGGGTCCCCAGGGCAGTGCCCGGGCGCGGCCCCGGGGCGGGCGCGGCTCTGCGGTGCCGCGGGGGGATTCGATCGGCGCGGCTGCCAAAGCCAATTATCGGGGAGAGGACGATATAATTATATTAGGGAACATCTGTACTTCATTAAAAGCCCTCGCGGGGCGGATTCGCCCCCGGCCACGTTACGCACAGGCGCTTCCAGCCGCTCCTCGCCCCCCGTTCCGCGCACCGCCGCCGCCAGCCCCGCTCCGGCAGCTGCGCCGCCCCGGGGCCGCGCC
>VZTX01031489.1:0-77140 GCA_013400915.1 Pardalotus punctatus | reverse complement strand
CTCTGGCCCGCAGCGGGCTCCCGTCCCCCCGCCGCCCCCATGGACGGCAGCGGGGGCAGCAGCAGCCGCGCGTAGCTCGGTGAGTGCCGGTGCCGTCCCCTCCCCCGGCCCTGCCCGCACCGCGCTGCCGCACCGCGGCTGCTGCTCCTCTCCTGCGCTCCTCCGGCTCCTTCCCTCCGCCTAAAAACCACCCCCGGCCGGGCTCCCCACGCGTGCTGGCGGCGGCGCCGGGGCTGGGCTGCGTGGACCGGCGGTGCCACCTGCTCCCCGCGGCGGCTCCGGCTCCCCTCGGGGCTGCTCCCTGCCGCCGGGACGCGGTTTGGGGGAGCGCTCCCCGCTCGTGCCGCGCCAGCGTCCTGCCTTCCTGTCCATCGGGAGTCCCGGGCTGGGGGTGCACTTGGGCTCCCGAGCACTTGTTTCAGGGTAGGACTTTACCAATATCAATTTTGGAGTTATTTTGTTTCGGCTAAATTTGATTTAAATTGACTCGGCGGTTGTGGGAAGCTGAGAGAAAAATGTCAGTTTGAGGATTGTTTTCTTTACCTTGCGTTTAAAGATCTTTCTCTGTATATTTGGTAATGATTTCTTTTTGTAAAATAATTTTGTTGTGCTTTGTTAACTCCTGGAGTTTAACATTCCTCCAAGACAGACAGGCTTGCTAGAGGCTGAAATAATCAGCTCCAAGGCGCAGACAGTGCCCTTGGTCGTAACAGGTGCAACGTGCATATTCTTATGAACAATGAAATGGTTTCAGCATTCAGGTTTATTTGTATGCTCTGCATTTCTGTGACTCCGAAAAAATTGTCATGCTGCGTTATGTCAAAGATGTGCTTACGGCGTGAGCGTGTCCGCAGTACCCAATTACCAGGACAGGGGAGCAGCTGCACAGACCTCGTCAGTCCGTGGTGGCTTTAATACCCAGGGTATTCCTGGGCGACATCGCATAGCCTTGGGTGTTTCGGTGGCTTGTTTGAGCACCCGCACTGGGCACTGCTCCCTCTGGCACAGCATGAAACACTGGGAGATGATGAGGAAAAAGAAGTGCAGAGGAGGAACCATTTACGCTTTGATTGTATTCTCTAGACTTGATGGTCCCTGCCCATGTGTCGAGCAGGGTGGTGATGGCACATCATATGATGTTACTGAAACCTAAAATACTGGCATTTATATTCCACAGGAGAAATTTCCTGGGCAGGTATTTTCCAGATAAAAAGATTGTCATTGTTTTAGTAGCTTCCTGGGCTCCTTATTTAATGCAAACATCCCGAGTGATACCACAGTTGGGAATTGACTTAATGGGAGTCACTCATACAGTTAGAGCTGTAGATCAGAAGGAAATTAGACTGGAATTTAATTATTGTTCCCAAACCAGTGTAGCTGAAAAGGTGTATTCCAGCAGTCCTTGGCCAGGTTCAGCTCTTGCTGTGGGATACCTGTGCTCTGTGGTGCAGCCACTGGCACCTTGTGCCTGGAGGTGTGTCTGCCCTCCTCAGCATTGAAAGATGCTCCTGGCTGGTGCCCTGTTTCTCAGGACTCTCTTAATCTCACCTGTTCTGTTAGAGATGGGAGAAGGAGTGGACTGCCTGTGTGGGATGGAGAAGGATGACTGGGTAAAGGGAGTGAGGATGGGGAGTGCATTTCTTTGTTACCCTCTGGCTCATTTTATGTTTCAACAAAGAAGTAGTAGAGCAAAGGAAGAATTAAGGCTCTAGCCAGGAGAAAGTGCCTGGTAATGAAGTCCTGGATGATATAAATGGAGGCACTGAACAAAGCAAAGGCACCAGAGATGTCTAAGAGGTCTGAGCTCATTGTGAGAGATGCCCTACACTGCACAGGCTTGGAGTTATGACTTTTCCCATCACCCGAGACAGTGCTTCTTCGTCCAGGAAACTGGTGAGAAAGAAAGTCATGGAGGTGTCTGCTGGGGCTTTCAGTCATCTCCAGAGGGTTTCCCCAGTGCTGGGGTCTGCCAGGTCATGCTGATAAGATGCAACAGCAGTGAACTTTGTATTTTTTTGTGGTGTCCACAAACCTGGGGGCAGGCAAGCATCTTGCAAAGGAGATGGAGAAATATAACCAGGATTCCTAGTGGTGTCTTAACGTCCCTTGGACTTCATACACCCTCAACCAGCAATGTAATTCCATCCCTCGTGCTACTTGGTTTACAGCAGGTGAAGGTAGGGATATGTTCTGCCTCCTTTGAGTCAGGGCATTTAGTGTAGTTCTAATTCAGCCAAACAAGGAAGATAAACACCTTGTTAACCTTTTGTAAGGTGTGACTAGTACAGCTCCCTCTGGTTTACTAAGGTAAAAGTGCTGTGTGCTCTTAAAATACAGCACACTTCTCAAAAAGCTGTTACCTAAGAAAATGGTTCTTTTATACCATCAAGTCAACTTCCCCTAATGATGTTTAGTTGAAAAGATTTATAGCATTATTTAATCGAACTTGAGGACAGCAATCTTAAATGATTCTTTAAAAATCCTTAGGAATAATTAGCAGCCTTATTTAACTTCTTGGACGATTTGTGCTGGTGAGAGAGTGATTTGTCCTTTTCATGTTGCTGGCAAAATGCGATGTTGCTGTGAGTAAGCTGGATAATGTTTACGGGTCTGCTACAGCAATGAAGCTCTGCATAGTGGCCCTTTGGTTGCCTGAGGCTTTTCTTGCTATACATGCTGGTTTAACAGGGCTTTGCAAACCATCTCTGGAAGCAGCTATATATTTATGCTGCAGATGCTTGTCTGGTCAGGGCTGTGTCCACTCTGCAGCTGTGGTTGTGGCTGGAAGTGCTCTGACCTGCAGGAGTGTCTGTGGCTGCGTGGAGCTCGCTGCATCCCAGTGCTGCACATCCTGCGCTTGCTCTGCGGAGCTCACCTGTGCAAGGGGAGCTGTGTCCTCACTCCACAGACCCGACCCATCTGCAGGAAAGGACTCAGGATGGCCTGGGCCAAGTTGGGGTTGATGCAACAGCAGACACTCCTGGGAGCTCTGGCCAGCTGATTCAGGAGATTGGTAGCCCCGAGCCATTAGCTAGCCCAGGAGTTTAGCAGTATGTAAATTGAGTCAGATGTTCCATATAGTGACGATGAGAGAGCAGCGTGCGCTGAAAATGAGCAAGGTTATGAGGGGGATCCATTGCCTTTTGCTCAGTATTCCTTTCTGATGCAGAGTTATGAGAAGATGCTTTCTAGGTGCATATGGAATTTGTGAGGGCTGGGGTGGCAGTGCCTGTCCTCTGAGGGAGGCTTCCTCTTTCACAGTAGGCAGTTAATAAATGAATGTATTCATTTGCAACTATAAATTTCCTAGTCAGAAGTATAAATCTGTGTGGTGAATTTCTTAATAAACTTCATTTATTCTGTTTTCTGATTTCCTTGCTCAAGGAGTGCTCTCCCTGTATAAGAATCAGGTCTCATGCTCTGGGGTGCTTCTTTCAAATATCACCACTGGTTATTTTAGAAAGGTTTTGCCTAAGCAAACTCGCTCTGGACACTTTCCCTGCCTGCAGGTGTCCTCAGGGATGCAAAAGCTTAGCAGGTGTATAGTGAAGGCCTTTCCTTTGCTGGCCAAATGTTTGCTCATGTCCTAAATATAACTTCTGGGAATTTATGTTTGTTTTGGAGCTGGGGAACACTTTTCTCTTTTACTCTCTTTATAGATTCAGAGAATTTAAGCATATGATTAACATTAAACATGTGAATATTCTCCGTGGACTCATTTTTTGGATCAAAGGCAGAGTGCTCAGTCTGTTGAGAGGATGGAGCCCACAACCACTAAATGCAGGGAGCTGATCTGCTGCTATGCTTGTCTAAAAGGAGTATATGATATGAATGCTTTGGATTTATGTCTGTCTGTGCCCCAAATCCCTCTGCTAACTGCTGTCTTGATGTTCCTTATCTACAAAGTGCTTACAAGCATTAACAAACCTTTGTGATGCTGCTGAGACATGTTGTTATCCCCCTTTTCCATAAGAGGATGCTGAGAGAGTTCAGTGATCTCCTGAGACCACTGTGGGTTATGGACAAAGCTGGGCATTGAGCACGGAGCTCTGAATTCCCAGCCCAGTAGGGCGGCAGGAAGGGGCAGCAGCACAGCTCTCTGGCAGTGCTGGGTTCAACATTGCCATCTTTCACACTGTCAGAATGCTTCCCAGATTTCCATCCTGATACAGAGGCTTCTCGTATCATCTGCTGGATCAGGCTGCAATGCAAAATGCAGCCTGTCTGCAGGAGTGAGCAGTGGCCTGTTAAGGGAAGGAATCTCTGAGCAAATTGTGTGTCCATGCTGGCTCTCAGCCTTGCTGGGTGCTACAGGCAGAGCTGATGGCATCAAGATTCCTCTAATCTGAGTTTAGAGAAAAGGGAATTTTTCCATCTTCTCTCAGTACAGTGGTTCTTGATTTCTTGCTGATTTAAAAATACTCAGAGTGCCTCTACAGAGCAGGGAGCCTGAGTCCGTGCATATAAATATAGACACGCTAGGTGTGTGTGCCTATGAGCTGGCAAATGAATCAGTTTCCAAATCTGAAGTTGGCGTGGTGTCACTTTTGGCTCCGAGGTGGTTTTTTTTTTCTTCTTCCTGGTTTTATTGTGTTTCACTTGCTTAAATTAGATGAATATCTCAAAAGAGAAAGGGCAAACTTCAAACATGGAAGGATGGGCTTTGCACTGATCTGTAGAGCTCTGCTGCTGGTCAGTACGACTGTCCTGGACCGCTGCAGGATACCAGGACATTGGGAAGCTGTGGTGGCCAGGCAGGCTCATGCTGGGTCCAATAAACAGTGACAAAGGCAAGCTTCTGTGTGTTTTGAATTTTTCCTTTAGGAAATGAGATTCATCAAAATCCAATGTTTTGTAATGTAAGTCAAGTGACAAATTTGCACCAATTCTCAAATCTTCCACAAGACAGCCATCTGCCATACCTGCACACACAAATGTGAGGGACAGACAAGCCCTAATTGGGAATTTACTACCTTTATGTGCTGGGTGAATGAACCATCCTGAGCTTTTGCATGTATATAATGGCATCTTTGCTTTTTTCCTTTTATCTTCTGTAGGGAATCTGTGTTCTTCTGAACTAATGTTCCCTTCCATAAATGACCCAATCAGCCTTCATCACTGCTCGTTAGATCAGAAACTTATTAGTTAATAGCAGTACTGTTCTTCCTTTTAGTCCCTGCTACAGCTAAGCTCATGGCATTTACAGACAGACTTGTTAGTCATTAATATTCTTTGTATTCTTCATCTTTGGCTTCAGAAGAGAAGGCCTTTCATCTTTTGCCTTGCTTTGTTTTTTAGAAGAAGCCAAGTTTGACTGGAGGAAAAAAGAAACCAAAAAAACATTTCTCTACTGCTTTCTTACAAGCTTCCAAGCAGTCTCCCCTGCTGACTTTGTACTTTCGCAGTAGACAAACATTGACTTTGTTTTCACAGAATATAGCTGATTTTTTTTTTATTTTTTTTTTTTTTATTTTACCTTTTTGGTTATGCCTTGGTAGCTTGACAGGACAGGATTAATTAGTCAATGACGGCCTCGTTTGCTTAAATTCTCATTCTTTACTCAATTTTTCCATCAGGTTTATTGTATGTGAAATCAAGTTGGTGTAGAGAGAACGTGAGCATGTGTCTAAACTCTAGAAAAATTGTGATGGTTTTCCTGACTAAAAGATTACTGAGATCGATCTGTGGATTCTTGTTCTTTTCTTTAAAAGAAACTCAAATGCTGATACCCAGGAATATGCTTTAAGTCTGTGTAGTTGGGGTGACATGTGCGTGGGCAGGTACGATAGCAAACTGTGTTTCTCAGATGGGGAAGGCTTTGTTAACATCACCAAATTCTCACTACTTGTAAGTGGTCAAATCCTTTGCTAATCTGCAGTGCTAACTAAAAGGAAAATACAGAGAGCAGCATTTGTTGTCTGTGATCACATGAAATCGCACACCTCATTTCTGAAGAGCAGGATCAAAAGATAAAAAACTTGGTGCCTGGGTTATGTGTTTTGTTCTTGAGGTTCGTTATATGCTTTTTTGAGTGTGCCAGTAGTTCATATCCATTCTGCTCAGGTTTCCTCACTCCCAGCTCTGATGCAGAACACATCACAGTGTGATCATTAAGTGTGATTACTGCATTTTTGACCTATTTAAAAGTGTCTGGCTGTGAAATTCCAAAGATTCTAATTTAAGCTATAAAACAGATTATTAATGTGCCACCGCTTACACATTTCGTGGCTCATTTCCTGATTACAGCAATTCTGAATGTGTACGTGGAGGCTGCTCCAATGTGTGTGTATAAACATCCTCCACCATGTACAGCCTGGTCACCTGGCTTGGGGATCACATTCCACCACGTACTGTCCACAGCTTAAAACAAATAGAAGAGAAAGCCACAAGTGCAGGAAGTTGGGATGTTCCACATCGGTGCTGGCAAAAGGCCTTGATGCTTCCTGCAGGGCTGGAGCTCCGGACAGGGTGTGGGAATAAGAATCATGAAGGGGTATGGAAGCTGGGCAAGAGAACAGGCTTCAGGAATGTCTTCAGACAGGCTCCTGCTGTGCTCTGTGGACTGGAGAAGGTGCCCTCTGAAAGCATCAGGGCTCGATGGCTGTACCTGGATTGCTGCCAGGAGACTTCAGCTGTACTGAAACTGGAACACAGACAAGATGCTGTGTGTAGTCAGTGGATGTGCAGAGAGAAAAGATGGCTGTTGAGATCCTCAGTCTTTTCCATCACTTCATTCAAATCTGTCAGCTGGTTCATGGAGCTGAAACTCTGCAGAGCCTTCTTATCTGGGTGTGCAGAAAGGAGTTTGGGGTTGTGGTTACATGGGTCACTTCTGATTCAGCCATTAGGATGACCCAGTATGGAATAATTCACCAGGGTTACAGGTGCAGCTGCAAACTGGGTCCAACAGGGAAATTCAGGTTGAAAGATCAAGAGCAGGTGAAAGTGCTGTAGAAATTCTCCTGTGGGGCACTTCTGTGCACTTGCATTGAGTCTTGTCCTGGTGAGGACATAAAGAAAAGCTTGTCTTGCTGTGTTTCATAGGATTAGTTACGTGCTGAAAACTGCACCTGGAGATTTCTTTCTGAGCTGGGAGTGTGTGTTAAGCTGTGTGTGGCTGGCAGAGTTTGGTGCTTTGTTCCAGAGGGGCTGACCCTGGTCCTACATGAGCTGCCAGATATGGATATCTGGCTCTGTGTGAGATCAGCAATGAATTTTATACAAGTTTGGGATGCAGGATGAAAGCAAGGTCTGGAGCAGGTGCAATGCTCTTCTGCATCAGGAATGGGATTTGTGCTTCTGCTCCTGGCATGTGTGCACTCTAAACAGCATTTCAGTGTAAATTGCTTCAGAATTTTATTAAGGCAGAGCTGCTGTCATTCATTACTCAGTTGCTGGAACTGACTTGGATCCTTTGGATCCTTCTGTGTGTCTCCCAGCTGTGAGGTTGCTAGTGAAGCTGGCTGAGTCCTGGTGGAAGGTATCATTGCGTAGTGTACACAGCTGGGAGAGCATCAGCTTGTTGTTTGCAGTTGTGTTATTTCTTAATGTGGTGTAGTAAATTATAAATGTACACAAACACCTACGGAGTGTTTCATTCCTGAGCTGCCAGACTGCAGTGTGCTTTTTGAAAGTGCTGGTTTGGGGGTTGTTTTTGTTTTGTGGGATAATTTCATTATCTGATACCAGGCAGTTCCTAAAAGTAAATCGATCACATGAGGACCATGTGTCCATTAGTAATTCTGCTAATAAAAATTTGGGGTTTTTTTTCATTCCATAAAAGACTTTCTGTACCACAGCCTTTTTATGCTTTATGGCAGTTATTAGCTGTTATTAGGTCATTTTAGGAAGGTCATTATTTGCTAATGGGTGTGCTGTGGGGCTTAGAAGCATGTACCACAGCATCCTGTAGGCACATAGAAGTTTTGAAAGTGTAGATTGTTAGGAAAATGTGCAAGAGGGTTGTATAAATAGGGAAGGTTACAAGGAGTCCCTCTCGTGGCATTACTCACATGCCTCTCTTGCTGGGCTGTAGCAGTGCTAACAGCGATCCCATTTGTGTATTAAAGCAAGGATCTTCTGAAGTGGAACCACAAATGACAGCAGAATTATGATTAAAGGGCGGTCAGTACTGATGGCAAGCCCAACATAACATGCAATCCGGGCTGTGGTTAGGAGAATGTGCCCATCTAATAAGCAGCTTAACTTGGTGTATTACTGTGAAATAGAAAGAACCATGGAATATGTGATGTGAATAGCAGGCTGGATTTCCCTGTCACTTCGTATTTATGTTCCTGGAGCTGCCCTGGTTTCGCCAGTGTTACTTCTGAATTGCACCCAAGGGAATGAGAGGTGCATTTCCACTTCTCAGCACCTTTCTTTTTAATCTGCAGACTACTGTAATTTCTTTGGTTTAGCCCTAGATTTAAAGTTTTCATATCAGATAAAATGTCTGCTAAATATCTTAGTAGTAATACTAATTGGTCCAAATGTTTTATTTTTCCGGATCAGCTGCAAACTGATAAACTTCATCCAACTCCATTGAAGAAAATGGGCGTTGTTCCTCTCTCGCTAATTGGAGTTGAATTGGGCCATTACAGGACAATTCCAGGAGAGATACTAGCAAATACTAAGGCTTGATCCGCAGCACTTTGCAGTCAATAAATCAGCAATTGCTGTCTACACGGTAACAGGTCTAGCAGGGTTTGAGTGTCTTTGAGATTGAGAGCCCTCGTCTTGAGTATCACTTCTTTAAGTTTCCTGAAATCAGTTAAATTGAGATAAAGCCAGGGACTTCTTCATGTCTATTGTAGTTGCTCAAAATTTATGTTCCTCACTGAGAACAGACTGTGCTCTGCTGTGGGTTGGGGAAAGTGGAAACTTTTTCCCCTTGGATTGTAAATAGCTTGCTGAATATTTGTATTCTAAAGGTGCTCAGCCACTGAAACGGTATTTCCAAACTGCCTTAAATTACTTCCTGGTCATTTCTGTTACAGGTATCCAGGTTTTACTTTTTGTGGGCTTCTACAGGTATGAAGTTTCCTTTTAAGATTGTTGTGTCGCCCTCTCCTCCCCTCCTATCAGGATTCTTCTTTACAAGCCACATCCAAATATCTCAGTGGTGTGTTGTGGAAAGAAAAGCCTGTTGGACCAGGCTGTGTTTTTGGGTGTTTCAGCGAAGACCACGAGAAATCGGAGCTTCTGTCCTGCACACCTTCTATCTTGATGTTTTGACAAGCCCCGTTTAAAAGCTCTTATGGCAAGTGATTTTTATGAGCACGTGTGGAGAGGAATGTGTAAAGTGCCTGACATGGTAGGGGCTGGAAGATGCATGACAACTGCTTTGTGTAAGATGATCTGTGTTCCGAGGAACAAATGGTGCATTGAGATGACAAATGGAGCGGCAGAGGTGCAGCTGGGCTGTTCATAGCAGCTCCGTGGAAGGAGTTTGTAGTCCTTACAATTTCCTGTTAGCATTGAGCTTTCCGATGAATTAATGATATAATTCTCATTGATTTAATTAAATCAGATTCCAGGGTCTTGATTTGCAGAGTTTTCTGGTAGTAGTTTTATAACTAGGCGGACAAATAAATGGCCTTTATTTTCTTGCTTGCTGGGTGGGGTGTCTGTGGATAATTACTGCATTTATCAAGGCATCCTTCCATGTTGGAGACAGGCTGCTTTCCACTTGTGATAGACAGAAAAAGTGAGATTATTGGCTGCTGTGGGATCTGTCAGAGCACAAGAATTAAGTGCGGGCACCCTAAAAGCCAGACTGGTCCCCTGCGTCCTTCATTGCTCATCCTTTGGGCCATCCTGTGCCTTTGCCCTTCCTCGAAAGGAAATACCGCACAAACCTGGCTCTGTTCCCTGCCCCAGGGCGTTACTGCTGTCAGCAATGAAAGCTCAAGTGCAAGGACTTGAAGTTTCGGTACCGTCCCAGCTTGGCTTTTCACCTGGTGAGACAGCGTGCTAACGTCACATTGCTCTGATTAGTTTTGGTTTGTCTCACGCGAGTGTCTGTTGGCTTTTGTCAGGAGATCAGGAAGGAATTAAGGCTTCGTTCTACTTTATTGCTCCTCAACAGTCAGATCCTGACAAAATCGCTCCACCCCAACTAGTAAAATAACAATTAAGAAGACTTAATTAGAGTCAATATCTGAATTTTGTTTATATCTGTATTTTTAGTTCTACTAATTACTGTGCTGAATAACAAGTTTAATAAGATCAGCTTATAAGATGAATGACAATAGAATCATGGGAAGCAGAGAATGTTCGGGTTTTTCCCTGCAACAAGACTGGAGGAATTTGTACCCATGGGTTAGATTTGCATAGCCTCTGACCCTCCTCCCCCACTGGTATTTTTTTCCTAAAAACAAAGATGCTGTCAGCCCAAGTCACCATTTCCCCAAGAGGGTTGTTTACCTTTCATAAAAAATAAAGGAGGACTGTATAAATACTCTCCGTATGCTGCTCCTGGACTGTATTAGTGAAATATGTCAGTGTTTGTGGCACGTGTAGCCCCATGCTTCATGGCACCACTTGAAAAATGCAAGACATTCGTGTGAGTTATTTGGAAGACATTGACAAACCTATTTGGCAAAGCTGTGTCCTAAAGAGAATTTCCAAGCGCACAGCAGAGACAGACGTGTGTGACCAGGCGTCGCCAGCGCTGGGGGAGCTTCAGCCCATGTGCTGCTGGAAGGATGGCTGTGGGGCTTTCCAGTGTGCTGGGATCTCCCAGTGTGACCTGTGGGACCAAGTGCTTGCAGGCACCAAGCAGATGGCCATGATGATCTTTTCTGCATGGCTTCCAGAGATTTGAAAGCATGCCTGTTGGTTTAGGGTTTTTTTTTTACAGCTTATGTGCTGTTGGGTCTCCACCATAGCTTGGCATTTCTCAGCCCTGTCTTTACTGAGCCTGTTGGATAATCTCTGTGCTGCCAAGACATGCTGCAGAGCTCAGGAGACGCAGAAGAATCTAAGGTTGTGGTCGACCTCTGAAACAATGTCGATTTCCACCTGGCAGTGCTGGCTGGAGCAGATTGAACCCCTGTGCGTTCAAGACTCGTTCACCTGGGTGCTGATGTTTGCATTGGTGACCAGAGCTGGTTTTTTGAGCCAGAAGAACAAGGGTGCCCAGGGACAGCTTGGTTTGGGTTTGGGTCAGGAGGCTGTGCCGTGAGCAGTTGAGGAGAAGGTTACCCCAGCCACCCTTCCCGCTGAAGCTCTTGTGCTCTGCCTTCCCCATCCGATACAACAGGGACAACTGATAGTAAAGAGCAAGCAAAAAGCAGCTTTTCCCTGCATCTTTTTATGATTTTATCTAGTCCCTGAGCCTTCACTGTATTATCTCCTTAAATCTCTGTGCCTGACACTTTTGCTTTAGCACAGTTGAATGTATTACTGTCCTGGGCTGTAAAAGAAAAGCGTGTGCCTGCAAGCTTCCATAGGCTTCCTGGGAGGGTTTGGAATAAATCTCCCAATGTGCAGCTGCCCGCTTCAATTCTCCCTTTTCATGTAGCTCTTTTTTTAGGAGTGAACTATTGCGATGGTAAGTTGCTATATGCAAATTTGAGATTAAACCTTTTGTCTTTGCAGCGTTTTCTATTTGAATTGCTCAAAAAGTGGTTGCAGATTCCCAGCTTTGGGCTTTGGCTGTGCAAATGCCCTAGCTGAGGGCTGGGAGTGTTGGTGCATTCGAGGCTCAGCATTCCCGGGCCAGTGAGTGACGGGATTGATAAAACCCCTGGGTGGGTGATTTGTACTGCAGGCAGCAGCAGCACAAAGTGGAGGCTCTTTTGGTTAATGAATATTGAACTTCTCCTGTCTAACAGCAAGTTGTGTCCTGCTCTGCAAATGAGCATCTTTGCGAGAGGCTGAGCTGCAGGCAGGGGGGTGCTTGGGAATTCATTAATTCTGTCTGGGTGAGGAGTGTGCTCCAAACAAGGCTCTGCTGGTCACCCAACAGTTGGTGTCATGCAAGATGATTTTCCCCCCCCCCACACTTGTTAGCTTCTAATTATTCTCCTCTTAAAAGTCTTTACTCAGGGCTGGGTGCTTTTCTCTGGATGCTTTTCTCTAGCTGCCCACATTGCATTTTCTACATGACAGTGTCCTCAAAGAATTGATGTAATAAATTTGTGCACTTGGCAGTCCCTAAATTCAGCTCTATTTGTGGCAGGAATTCCAAAGGGCAAATGCATCTCAGAAGCATTGTGACTGTTGCATGAAATGGTAATTGTAATGCATGGAAGATCAGCTGCTGATTTATTTTTATTAGTGCAGATGAAAATTACTATGATGTTTCAAGTAGGGCGTAAAATAATATCTTTAATCTCATTCCAGGAGGAATATTAACTTCACGTTTTATATTTCTTTTCTTTCCCAAATCACTGAAAAATGCTTAGTATGTGACTTGAGTGTCTGTTCTATCATGTTTATGTAGGAAGGTTTCTCTTTTTTTTTTCCATGCTCATAATAGGAGTAGTGTATTTTGATTTCTGTCATGTTTTATGTAGTATAGAAGTTCCAGTTCCTTTGATCAGAAAAAAGTCTCAGTTTTTAACCAGAAATGTGCATTTATCCCTGCAGACAAAAGCACATTGGGAAATGCTTTTCCAAACTGGACACTGCAGGTGAGCTTCCATTTAGAATGCAACTGGAGTCAAACATTTGCTGTCAGCAGGAAAACCTGGGCAGTCAGGGCTTGTGGCAGGGACTGTTTCTGCTCTTGGTTGCTAAAAGTGAGAACCAGTATGGTTCTGGAGGCTTCACAGACACACGGGTAGTCTCTTGGAAGGCTGACTGTGAACTGAGGTTCTGAGCAATGTCTGGGAGCTTGAGTCTCCGCTTTTGGAGTTTCCCCAGCTGTCTTGGCACGAGGTGCAGGGAGGAAAAGCCCTTTGTAGACTTCAGCCACCTCCTGTCTGTGACAGGTTAATCTGCTGCCCACGTCCATGCCTTGGGGAGGTTGGCAGAGTGAAAACAGAGCTGGAAATGGAACATAATGCTCCCTCCTGCTGCCATTTCAGGGCTGGCACGTTACAGGAGCTCAGGGGCACGGTGTGTCCCAGCTGCCCTAGCACCCCTGCCTGCTGTGCTGGTGCTCTGCAGCCCCAGTCATTCTGCTGGTGTTAACTGGTGGCACCGACCATGCCAAACACTTTTTCTTCAGTAATGATTCTGCTGGCGTGACTCAGCACTCCTGCTCTGAACTACCGAAACAGAGGAGGGTAAGTAGAGTTGTGAATACCTAAGGGTTTTCATCCCTAGATGAGATAGCAAAAACACGGTTTTGGGCAAAACAGGATTTCGTACCTGCATGTGAGAAGGTGAATGTGTGTTTCTGTGACATTGTCCTGTCTCTGAGTGCTGCTGTAAGAGCATTAGGTAACAGTGGTGTTTCAGGAGGGTTAATTGCTAGTCTAAATAGCATTGTGGGGAAAATTGTAAAAGGCCTTGAAGAGAATATTAAAGGATTCAAGTATTGCTTAAAGTATTAACAGAAGATGCACATGTAGGTGTGTGCATGCATGTGTGTAATTGACAATGCAAAGCCTTTGAATTGGAAATCATTGGTACAGAAATACAGTTAAGGGTTTAGAATGCAGTGAGTGCAAACAGCCATAAGGAGAAGTCAGGGTATTAAAAGACGTAAAAAGATGTATGACAAGGCATTCACTTCTGTATCGATATATTGATTATTCTGAAGGTGGAGTGTGTGCGGAGACGGATCTTCTGGTAGGAAAGGAAAATGTATTTTGGGAAATGGGAAAAATCACTGAAAGTGCAGTAAGATAATATTAATACTTCTTTCTGAAAGTCTGGAGAGGGTCCTTGTGAGTTTTATTGTGTGTTCCAGGAAGTTGAAGACTGTCCTCTCTCTGGGAAAAGCTTTGCACAGGTGAAGAAATCGGTGAGGTCTAAGACTCCACAGGTATAAGGAAAAGAAAGTCATTATATGAAAATATTTATAATGACAAGAAATTGTTCACTGCTGAAGTGACACTTCTGCTGTGAATAATTTTCCATAATGAAAGTCAAGATTTGGGCATCCTGGTGAGTTGACTTTGACTGTTTGCAGAGAGTGCTCAAAGATGTTCCTGAGGAGGCAAGGTTGGTGCTTATTATTCCATAGAACATCAAATAGTCTTTCTCTCTCAGTAGCACACAGAAAGCTGAGGGTTATGACCAGCTGGCCTGGGGAGTGAACAGCTGGAGTGTGTGGTGAAGGTGTTGTCTATTCCACATGCCTTACCTGCCTTGGAGGCTTCTGTGTGCAGTGCTGGTGAGCGTCCCCTCATCTGGGCTGAGTGGCTGTAAAGCTTTTTGTAGGCGAGGTTTGGGGAGGAATTTGGAGGATTTGGCTTTGGGAACGTTACAGGCTGAGCTGGGCAGAGACCTTGCAAACCACACTGCTCTTGTGACTGGTCTGTCTGCTGTTGGCCGTGTTAGTGACACCCCTGCCATCCCTCAGCAGGGTTGGGGTGTCTGGGGGACTGTCTGCATGGAAAGCTGCCATGTCTCTGCACTCCAGAGTGAAGTGGGAGCAGGTATCCATTTCTGCTCTCCACCACTTCTGTTTGCCCAAGCTGTGCTCTTGCCCACTCGTTGGTGCCCAGGTCCACTGTGGATTTCTGCACCGTGCTGAGGATGCTGACCCTGTCCTGTCCATTCCCTGCAGTGGGCACGCTGCCCAAACACACCATTAACTCCAGACAAAGCAGCTCAGTGAACGGGGGTTCACTGCTCACATCAAAGTACAGAGCAGCCCCCAGCTCCAGAGACAGTGTGAGATGTGATGTCTGTGCAGTGCAGAGGATGGAGCCACTTCATTGCTTTGTGCTGCAGAGCACAAACCTGCCCCGAGAGCCTTCTGGTCACAGGAGGCAGCTCATCCCTCTGTCTCCTGAGCTTTTGTATAACCAACAGGCTGAGCTACTGTGTTTCTGTTTTACTACTAAGTGCTAAATCTTTGAATGCACCGACTCCTGTAGGAGGTATTGGTGTATTTAAGGATTGCTTGGTTTCCGCTTGCAAATACAGTGCTTGTATTCCTGGATGAAGATATTCTTGGAATACTTCAGTGTGAACCCTCCAGTGGGCAGTCTTTTATTCCAGAATAATGGGCCTTTGTCCAATTTAACATAATGTACTTTGGAAGTGGAAGCCTGTAGTTTGTTGCGCAGGAAATGCACTCATTTACCCAATCTCATTAATTAACTGGCACCTATTTAAGGGAAGTCTCTTCTCTCATGCGGTGTTTAAGACCTCATCTATCATAAAAAGTAGCTCTTTAGTTTTTTAGAATTCATCTTTGATTTTACAAATGATTCCTTCTGCATATTAAAAGTAATTTTTCTGCTGGTTCTTGTTATGAAAAAGGGAGCATTTGCTTTGAGAATTACAGTTTAAGCTGCTCAGAGCTGTGTGGCAGCTCTGCACTTGCAGCCAGAAGCTGGGACTGCACTCAGGACACTGCGTCTCTGCCGTTTGACATAATATTCTACGTGATGAAAAACTAAAGTAGCTATTTTTTAATTCTGTGTGTAGTCCCTACCACTTCTGAAAGGTATGAGATTAATCTTCTGGCTGCCAGTCTGCAGAGGTTTGCCCACAGCAGAGATGCCCAGCAGCGCCTGCACTGCACTGTGTCAGACAAACCTCATTGCCTCTCCTCAGTGGGCTCTGTAGATAAAACCGTGCAGATGTTTCTCCTCAGCCACCTCGTCTTTGCTCCTTCCCTTGCTTCGCTTTGTCATTTCCAGGTCACTTGCCTTGCCTCTGTCAGCATGTTCAGCATTGCTCCGTGTAGGCGCTGCCCTCAGGAACACCGTCATACATACTAAATTCACGTCTGGGGCCACAGCGTGGAGTGGCCCATCCACTCGGGAGCGGGATACAGCCAAAGGGGAATACAGACAAGCTGCTGACCTTCTGGAGGTCAGTTCTGTGCAGCCACACAGGCGCCTTCTCTGTCCTGCCACAGTCAGGGTGCCAGGGTGGCCCTTGTGCAGGTGGGTGCGCTGCTTCTGCCACCCCTGGCTGCTCTGACTTGGCTTCAGTGGTGCCTGAGCCAATCTACTTTAGCAATGCAATTATTCATATTGAGCTTAATCAATGAGCCACAGAGCAATCTACTGGTGGCTCCAATCAGTGGAATTACTCAGAAGGATCAAAATGAGCTTCTCTTTCTGAAAATGAAGCTGTCGTTCACACAGAAATGAGTTCAAGGAAACCCTGTTCTTTATGCAGGGCATGCTGTGACTCTGAGTACCTGTTCATGTAAGTCCTTGTCTCGCTGTAATGTGGGAGTAGGAGTCTGTGTATGTTTGGGAGGATGTGGATCCTGAAGCAGAAGGGCCAGGGTGATAACCTTGCTGAGAGAATATGAATAAAGGGTTATAGAGAATCCTGCAGTTTGCTGTCTCTGTGCCAGCAGTGCAGTGGATAAAAGATTGTTTCGATGGGGCCCAGCTGAGTGTCTCAAGGACAGTGTGGCACAGCCCAGACTGTGCTCACCGTCTGAGCTGGGAGCTGGTGCAGCTGTCCAGCTGTGAGCTGCTGTGTCTGGCACTGCAGGCACGAGCGTGCTGTCCCCATACAGATGTTCCACACACCTTCAGCACCAGCCCGTGAGCACACAGTGGGCAGGCAGCTCCTCCCGCCTCTCTCACATGTGCTCATCCTTACGAAGTGCAAAAATACATGGAGGGTTCCAGGGAGTGGGGAGGGGTTGGGTGTGAAAGCTGGCACTCTGTGCTCGGCAGGACTTTGTCCAGGCTCACAGCTGTACGGAGGGGAGGCCAAATGTGCCCCGTCTGAGCGTGCCTCGGCACAGCTGTGGGGAGGAATCCCGCAGATTGTCAGCCCCGTGCTGTGATTTTTATGAGCACATCTCTGCCTGCTCTGCTTATGTGTTACTCTGCAAACCTGCCTGTGTCTGCTGACTAGAGCCGAAATCCCACGGTGTTGTCTCCTCCCCCACATGTGTTGGATGCCGCTTGCTCACTGAGAGTGTGGCTTGAAGGTTTTACCCTGCCCATGAACTGATGCCAAAAGGCAGTCTCTTTCCTCTTTTGGAGCTGTGATCTCCTCCCTCGCCCTTGCCTCAGGTTTGCAGGTTGTGGAAGTGACAGGAACAGACTCCCTGGGCTCACTCAGTGGGCAGTGGTTGGTTTTGATAAGGGGCATGGCAGTCCTTGGAGGGGATTTTACCTCTTGGTGTGTTCATTTTCTGCTAGATCAGCAGATGGAACAGACTCATCCCACTTTCTGCCAGTTGCTGTCTCTGTTGCAAGGAAAGCAACAGGCAGCAATGGGAGAGAAGGATCTCTCTCATTCTCTGCATGGTCACACCACATTATGTTTAACATCCAGCTTCTGTCTTGCCCATTTCTTACCTTGGATGTGACTGCAAGCAAAAACTGCTGAGCTTTTATACGATTATTGTTGGGTTCTGAGTTTCAAAATGCAGCCACAAATAGCTGTTTGGCTCTATAAAGCTAAAGTGTTGGGTGCATGTAGTGATTATTTATTGTCAGCCTCTTAATGTGACTGGGGTAAGTGAGAAGCTGATGATGGGATCCAAATACTTCCACACTTTCAGAGACATCAGTTCTCAAGTTGGAGATTAGGTCCAAATGCTCATGGTGATCCTTCCCAAAATGCCTCATCCCGAACATCATAACATCCCCCTACCCATCTTTGGGCCTTCAGCTCAGGTTCTGGAGTTCAGCTCCTGTCCCTGGTCACCCCATGCTGTCCTGCAGAGCTAAGGGGGAGACAAATCTGAAGGTGCTTTGAATTGCAAGAGCCATTTGTATTTTGTGTATTTGAAATCTGGCTGGGGAGGAGGGTTTGTTCTATACCACAGTACTGTTATTTTAAGGTATTGGTTTGGGTGTTTTGACAGTTTTTGTGCTTTATTTGTAATCTTCTTGATAGATGTTTATGTGATACAGAAAGCCTAGTCTAGGATTCTTGCTGCTCAGTAAAACTAAAGGCATAATTGGAAAACATCCAGTTGGGTCCAATTTTTCAACTTAGTTCAGATACCCCAGTTAGGGAGCCCAAAACATGGATGCAAATTCCAAAATGCGCAAGAATCCAATGTCTTCAAGACACCAGACTGTCTCTGAGCACGTCTCTGGCATTGCAATTCCTCCGGATTTATAGGAATAAGCGTGGTAACATCGTGATATTTGTTGGCAAAATGGTAACTTCTCATGGCAGCCTCTGCAGGCTTTAGGCATCAGTTCAGCAAAACACAGAACCATCTGAGCAGCTCCATCTCTGCTGGATGGGACGTTTACATGTTTACTGAATTTTGAGCACATGAGTAGCTTTGTTGGCTGTTGCATTTTGAAGCACACATTTAAATGATTAACTGACCTGGGGCCTACATGCAGATGTGAATATTAAAAATAAAAATTAAAGCATCCAGTCCAGATTGTGAATCTGAAGTATGTCTTTTCAAGGCAGTCTTGAGGATTTAGACAAACATTTTCCATTAAGTTTAATTGGAGATACATGCCTTAACTCTTGCAGACTGCTTTGAAAAGCATCAATTGAGTGTTCCAGTATGAAGCCCTAAATGCTGGATGTCTTTACCTTGCAGGTATGTTCTCAGCTCTGAGGGTCTTGTGACCTCTCCTGGTCATTGTTTTGTCTCAGGATTCTCACTGTCCTTGTCATGCTGTGTTGCCAGCACCTGCAACATTATCTTTAGTTTCATGACACTTAATTTTACCTTAAAATGGCAATTCTTAGTCCTGAATCAGAACAGTTTCAGTTTCTAGTCTCATTTCTACTTAGCGTATGTTGCAGTGGGAGATGAACATTTACAGGCTTTAAATTCCTGAAGAAAGCACTGGAAACACTTGACAGCATTAACCATAAGCGCTCAGAATCCCGAAGGGAATTGGAATTTGATAGACTTGTGCATGTGTTTTTAAATCTCGAGGCTTGAACATCAGTCTCCTGACCTGTTGCATTGCTGGGGAGCATTTGGTGCCAACCTGGCACACGCAGCCTCACAGGCTCCCACGTGGGCATCAACCTGACACGGGCATGGGGAGACTGGGTCTGTCCTGCTGTGTTTTTGGCTTGAACCTCAGCTGGATGACTCTCTTACCTGTTCTTCTGGAAAGCACTTACAGTTGTTCCCAGCTCCTCACATTTCTCGATGCTCTGCCTTCTTTTTAGTGGTGCTCCAGGGATCCCAGATTGGTGCAGCAAGTGTAATTTCTGTGCGCTATTTGTAGAACTGCTTTGGTTTTGTGGAGGTAAAACTGTTTTCCTTCAACTCTGCCTTTTGTTCATAGGCATCGGTGCTTGAGGCAGAGCATTTCATTAAAGATTTATGTAAAGCAGGGGCTGGTCTCTGAAGCAGGAGGATAAAGCTTTGCTTCAGAATGCTAATGCAGAGCTGGAGCAGTTTGAGACATGCATAATGCAGCACCGCTTGGCACAACCTGGTGTCTCATCCAGGAGAGGGAAACTTGCACCGTGTTGATCTTTGCCACCCTGTAACTTTGAGGATTGTTCACATTTCAGTGTAGGTGAGGAAGCAGAAACATCCTGCAGGCAGGCCCTGCCAGGAGCCCTGAGAGTGCATGGGCTGGGAGGAGTGAAGGGGGTTTGGCTCTGGAGCTGGGGTGGCAGCAGCCACTGCACTCAACTCCAGTGGTTGGGAGAAAACCACAACCATGTGATTTTGTTCTCTTGCCCAATCCTCCCTTTTCCAGCTGGCATGAGCAGGATGTGAGGTGAAGCTCAGCTTATGTTTTCTTCACTGAAATCTCTCTGATAACTTCTGCAGTGGCTGAAATAGATGGACAGTGGGCCTTTCTTCTGTCCCTGGTTCCCCAGTGCTGCCTTGGTGGGGAATCCAGGGTGTCTGTCAAACACTGAGGCACTTGTGAAAATTCACAAGGGCACCCAAAAGCACGAGTGTGGATGGCTTCACTGAGTACCTGGCAGCTGCTGCAGTGCTGCTGGAAACCTGACTTGGGGAAGAACACGTGTGTTCCTACAGAGCTGGCAGCAGGCACTGTCCCAGCCCCATCCCCATCCCCAGCGGCTGTGCAGAGCCAAGCAGCCTCTGTCTGACAGCACTAACCAGATATCCAACAGCATATGGAGCTTCCCCTGGGCTCCACAGCTGTGCACAGGAACCCACAGGACTCTTTCAGAATGGTGCTGTTTACTGTTCGTGGCAGGTGCAGCTCCTGTTCCCACTTTGCAGGCAAAGCTCCTTCCTGTCAGGAGGCACCCAAAGCTCCCAGGGACTCGCCAGCCTTCAGCCATGCATTAATGTATTGCTGAGCTGTTCCTTGGATGTAAAGGCACAACAGGAAATGGGGCTTGTATTCATGGAAATGTAATTATGTGTGTTGTGTAAACTAACTAGTAAATGTAATTCTGGAACCCATAACAGGACAAGATTTGAATACTTATTAAGCAAAACAATGGCAGTTGCTGTGTAGGTTGGAATAAACATCTCTATCCAATAAGAAGGGCTGTGTTGTCCCAGCCTCCTTTATAGCCCTGGCAGCTGGAAATGACCATCCCACAGACCTTGTGTGGGAGGGTTTGCAAATGTGGTTCTGGATTGTCTCTGCTGTATGGAGATCCTGCAAGGCACAGGATAAAAGCCTGGAACAAGCTTGCCTACACAGGCGCTGCCCTTCCAGCTAATCTCCTGAAGATAGGATCTGTGTATTCCTTTGAAGTAATTCATGGAGAGCCATGATAATGTGGAAATCTCTTGGACTGTCTCTTTCTGCCAGCAGCTCCAGCTGGGATCACAGGCCAGACTGCTGCCTTGAATGTGTGAGAGGCAAATGCTGCTGGAGGACTCTGGGCATGCAGAGGGTGGTAGCCCCATGCAGCCTTGCCCAGGCGAATGGGGTAGGGTTTGATTTGAGGCTGAAATTTCAGCCAGAGCAGCATTAACAGCATGAGTGTGAAATGGCTGAGTGGGAAAGCTCAAAGGTGGGGGTTGCAGAGGGTTCTGGTGGTGTGAGCTCCCAGCTTACATCAGCTGTATGAAACAGCTGCACTGCCTGTCCCTGACGTGTCAGACCTGAGACTGAGTTGGTTTCACTAATTTCACCATATACCTGAATTAATATAGCAGACTGTGACATTCTTTACAGTTTGTTCTGAGGTAGGGCTCTCACAAGTTGGAAAGTCCCAGTCCTCTTCACATCAATCATCTGCATGGAGGACACCAGCCACGTGTGTATTTGAACAAGCACACACCTGGTGGTTTTTGCTCTGCATTTGCCAGAGGCAGATAATGCCAGCTGATAGCTTTTATTAGGGAAAGTTCTGAGAAACTTGAGTTATTCTGGTGCAAGTCAACTTGGTTGTAATGTGAGTAGAGCTATGGATAAAGATTGGCCAATGTTGTTAATCCTAAGTAAGGGATAGTTTTCTAGTTCTCCTAAACTGTGGAATACGAATTGAGGGAAAAAAAACCCAAATCTATTTCTTCATTTTTGTGGTCTCCATTTTTTGGCAGTGCCTGTGATGTAGGACAGCTAAATGTCTCCTGGTTTATCTGTTGTGTCTTCGGCAATGAGTGCAGGCAGCCATCAGCTTCCAATGACTTTCAGCATCTCTGCAAACAAGCACTGGAAATGGCTTTGCTGATGTACAGACAATGCTGAATCTAGAAATAACAGGTGGACAGTGACAAGTTGTTGTTTCCCAGCAGCTTTGGAGGACAGGGTAATCTTGAAATAAATCTATCAGGTAGGATTTCAAATTGGCCAGGGCTGTAAGTAACAGTTTATTGAGCTTATTTATGATGTGGCACCTAGGAAATGAAATGGAGAAATGTCAAGTGCTTTCAGCACCAGCCAGAAGGGTTTAGTGCCCCCTCCCCCTTGCTTGGAAGCTCTGTCTTGGCTTCATGCCGGAAGCATATTATTGTAATAAAACACATTCACATTCTAGGTGGCAAATGGAATTTACCCTATAATTAAAACTAGAAATAAAATAAATTTATTCATCATCATCGTCTTCATTCCCAGCATAGCTGACATTCTTACCACTATATATGGTATAAAAATGTGTACCTTGGGCTTTTTAGCTGCTCATGGTGTAATGACCAAATCCATCTGTGAGAGTCTTGGGAATTGAAGCTGAAGTAAAACCACACAAAAGCTAGATCTGAGCAGTTCCCATAAATGATGTTTCTGCAGTCTCTTCTCCTGAATTTGGACTTTGGCCCGGGCTGAAGGCCGTCTTCCTTCCAGACTGCTGGTTGTTGCCATTGTACAAAGACAGAACAGCCTCAAGTTCCTCAGCTGAGTAACCATCTGTCTGCCCTCCCACACAGACACCTGAAGATGAGATAATGTCGAAAAGAAAACAAACAATTTAAATAATTTTAAAGTCTGAAATGCATCTTTCTGCAGTCTTTAAATTTTCCAGTGTGGAGTTTTTTATGTGTTGATAGGATAGATATAGTCTTAGAGGTTAAGTTTGCTTGTTACATTAGAATTGTGCATTCAGTTTGGTAGAGTTGTTTCATAATTGTGCAAAGGCTCTGTGCAAATGCACAAATGAGTTGGATTCAGTCCTGAGGGCCAGCAGCCCTTCTGCAAACCTGGGGACACGGAGGAGTGACGTGAGCCCTTCAGTCTGCTTTGCAAGTTAGGTCTCTTTGTGCAGTCTTACTGAGTAAAGCTTTAGTAAGCACTTGTATAATCCAGTACAAGCAGCACAACTGAGCACAGCAATTTCTTTTCAGAGGAGTGCTTGCTAATATTAGGATAAACTTACACAAAATAGAAAAATTAAAGACAACTTTGAAATGGATCCTGAAATGCAGCTAGAGGGATCTTGGATTAAAAACCTCTTGTGTGCTGCTTTATGAACAAACAACTTCATCCATGATAGATTGTGAGCCCTGAGCGTACATAACAAGGCAATTAAGAGAAAGCACAGTCAATGGAATAATATTGCATTATCTTTTTGTTTCACATAAGTCCTGTATCTCCTTTCCACTGCCAGTTTGCTGTAAATTGCACCTTGTCATTAATAGGATTATTGATAACTCTTGCCAAACAGAGCTTCTGCCGAATTTAGTGTTTGCTAAAATGCCTCCTTCACCATTTAAAAGTGTTACTAATATGCTTTAAACATAAATCTTGTACAGTTAATACTCTAGGTTACAGCCAGCAGCAAGCAGAGCTCCATGGATCACTAAAACTGGAAGACAGGGACGCATGCCTGCTGTGGGATGCAGGGTGTCCAGCTGGTGGAATTTTTTTCAAGTCTGTAAATGCTTAAAAGTGAATTTTCCCTTCATCCATGGGACAAATTCAGGGGTGAATTCTACCCTGGAGAAACTGGCTTGTGCCACGATCAAATGTTCACCAGACGAGTGGTATTTTCCTTGCTTTCACCCTCTCCCGCAGCTTCTTTGGAGGCAGCAGCAGTGGTGCAGGTGTCCCCAGGCTGTGCTGCTGGTGTTGGTTCTGTGGGTGGCTTGTGCTGGCCTTGGCCACAGGGACACAGTGATACACAGGTGCAAAGTCTGATGGCCTCTGGGTCGGCTGAAGGACATGGGTTCACATCCAGCAGCACAAAGCTCTTCATCTCCTGCCAGCAAGGCTGTCAGCAGTGGGGCTGCATGTCACACATGTCACACGCTGTCCCTCTGCCTGGAGCCAGGGTGGGTGACTGCAGGGCGCAGGCTCATTTGGGGATAAAAGACAGAATTGTGGCTGGAATTTTCTCCAAACCACTCTTCTTTGCAGGGTAGCATCACATCTCTGCAGTTTGGGTTTCAGCCAGCTGCTTCCTGCCCTTCTCACCCTGTCCTGCATGGGGCATCATCGTGACCCCTGAAGTGTGGCTGTGCAGGGAAAAGGGTCAGTGGTGCTGGGTCTCCTGTGCCCTTGGACAGCTCCCCAGATCCTCCCTGTGTGTTGTGGTCCCACAGGTGCTGAGTGGGATTCTAGAGCAGGGCTTGATTGTAAAGGTGCCATCGCCCATCACTCCAGTTTATTAGGAAGAGTTATGTTGCGGGATTATCCTGGACTAGCTCCTGCTGGGAAGTGCTTTATTAGTGACAGGTCTGAAAGCTGCAGAGGATTTGTAGAAAAGAAAATAAATGATTCTCCCATCTGTGGTGAGAGCCAGAGATAATCTGTTACTGCTTTTGGTGTCCCACCTCCAGCTTGAATCCAGATTGTTGTCTGGACTATGAGCTCGTTCAGGTGATCATTCTGCACCCAGTGTGCCCTGTCTCTGTGTAGTATTCTCTAGTGCACAGTCCAGCTCAGACTGAAATAAAGCAAATGGATTTAATCGTAGCTGTGAGGCGTAATTTGCTGTTGTGTGATGGAGCTGTATGGTGTCAATCTGAGTTGTAACAGGGCACAAACAGATGTGCTATGGCATCATCCTAATGTTTTCGGGACAGTGACCAAATTCAGGCCAAGCAAGGATGGCACAGAGCAATTCCTTGAGATTTTCATTACCAATGTGGTGATGTTCAGCTATTGTTGAAGTCCATGGCCTGCATGGAGTTAGAGCAGTGACCACTACGTGCTCCTGTGGTCCCTTCTCTGGCGTCTGTAAAGCAGTGATTGAGGCCTCCTGCTCAGTCATTTAAAAGATGGTTGTTCTCTCAAAGCAGCAGTTTGTCAGACTGTAATTTTAAAATTACATTGTGTTTTGCTAGGACTTGGCAGAACTTTTCCAGGACTTTTAAAATAGTACTCCAGAAAAGCTCATTCCTGGTCCAGTTAGAAATGAAAAGAAGGAAGGGTAATTTGAAATGAACTGTTTGTGTTTTTGTTTTGGTTTTTTCTAAGAGAATGCTGCCTGAAACTCTTGCTTTTGAAGATGTGTTCCCACACTGAGTCCCATGCAGGGTTCCTACAGAACAGCCTGGCTGGTGTTTTGGAGGTCGATATTTGTTGACTATTTCAGTGATGTTGCCGGTGCACAGCAGTGGTGTCTCACAGAGGAGGGCTGCAGGCATGCCCTGAGATAAATTGATTCAAAAGGTAGGCACTGCCTCTTGGCTGCTTTCATTTTCCTCCCGCCGGGTTCGCTGTGCTGGTGTGATTGCAGCACACACCAGGCTGGAGTTGCCATCTTTCACTGGGTGACAAGGACAAACATTTTTGCCTTCAGAGAGACTGAAGGTTTCTCTATTGAGTGTCACTATGTCTGGGGAGCACGTAACTGCATGTCACCTGTGACAAATGCAGCATTAGAAATAAGTCTGCTGTGGGTTAAGAGCCTCTATCTGGAGGTTATGTGGCTGTTATGCCACTAAATGTCACTTTAACTTACAGAGTCTCGCTCCAGTCCTATTTCTCAGTGCTTCGGTTGGTGAGCGCGTGGTTTTGTTGCTGCTGCTCGTGAAGTGCATAATTCAGTGTGAGTGAAGACACCCATCTGAAACCATAATGTACAACCACATTAAGCCCCATTAGTTAAGAACCAGACTGGTTGCAAACAAGGGTAAAATGCCCGTTTTGTTGCTTCATCTGTCTGTTCTCTGTGTGTGTGTTTAATTCTTTGAACAAAGGGTGGGGAATGAAGAGACACCTCTGTGATACATTTGGTGCCATTTTGAGCCAGCCCAGGTCGGGGAGAGCAATTGTATTTTAATCACCTCCGTGAATCATCACAAAAAGTGCCAGCTCAGGTTTGATTGCTGAGATGGCATTGTTGCTGAAGTGCGAGACGTAGAGTAGAAAGAACACAACGTGGTATTTAGCTGCAAGACTGAGCCCAAGATGCTGACAGTTTGAAAAAGCTCGGCTTTGACTTTGTGTGCCAAACAAATTTACTGTCGGAAGAACACGTTGGCCACACGATGATGTCATTTTCATAGAGTCACTTTACAGATGGTTCCCCAGCTCAGCAGAAGGCTTGGTCTGAATACAAAGACCTCTTCAGGATTCTTCTAAGTCTCCTGGTTGGAAGAAAGCCAGTACTGATGTGACACTGAAATGCAGGTAGTGAAACTACTCATCTGGTAAAATTCCTGCCTGAACTCACTTGCAAATCAAAAGTGTCATTGAACTGCCTAGAGAAGGTGAAAATTATCAAAGATTTGCAGATGTGAGAAAGAGGAAAAAAAATCTCAGGGTTCTACAGAGGCTGGAGACATGGTGCTGCACCAAACCCTTTCTTTGTGGTCGTTTGGAATTTGGAAGCTCCTGGAGGCCTTTGTAGAAATGAGCATTGAATAATGATGGACTGAGGTCCAGAATAACCTCTTGACTCTGGCTTCTCGTGGTGTGTGGTGTGGCAGTGAAGTGGAATGAAGAGCTGGTGTAACACGAAAAGCTTTAAAAGTGGAGGATTTGGGAATTTTGAAATTGAGCTCTCACAGAGAAGTCACTTGGCTGACGAAATGTTCTACAGTCCTGAAAAATGGTGGTGGATTGTACCATATGTGAGATGGAAATCTTTTTTTCCCCCAGGTAATTGTGGTAGCCATCTAAATGCTCACTTTGTTAATAAGAAATTTAAACAAGAAAGCAATTATATATTTATGAATGGCAGGCACACACTGAAAAATGCCCTGGACAATCAAGAAGAATGTTGGTCATTAGTGTGGTAAAAGATGTATAATAGGCTAAATCACTTAATTTCCCACACATTTCCGGATTTGGCCAGTGGGAAGGATTTCACTGAAACGATCACAAAACAGACTGAGATAATCTTGGCCAATATCCTCCTTTTCGACAAAACAGATTCTAATAATAAAATCCTGCGTTTGATCACTTATCCCAGTGAAAGGCCTTTCGTGGTCCTTCCTTTTCATGGTGTTTAATAGGCTGTAGCACCACTGCCAACCAGCCCAGAGCAGGAAGGGAAGGAGAGCTTTGTGCTGGCCTTGGCAGGAAGGTCAGGGCACGGATCTGGCCAGAGTGCAGTGGCATTTGCAAGGACCAGCTGGGGGCTTTATTAAATGTGTGGGATGGAAGTAAATGGGAGCATTGGTGGGAAGGGGAGACCTTCACTGATATCTCTGTTTAGAAGGTCGTACTTGAGCAAAACGCTAATTACAGTATGGAGGGCATTCAGATGTGGGTGAACTCCTTGTATTTCCCAAAAGGGCTCCCATGCCAGGACTGACAGGGACTCTTGGCCCCACTGACATACACGGAGCTCTCCAGGTAAGGTGGTGTGATGCAGGTGTGCACTGCTGAGCAGGTAAATAGCATTACATCTCTGCTTTTGGACACTGCAGCTTCTCTGGAGTTTAATCTGTTAAAACTCCTTGGAGAGCTTAAATATCCAGAGCTCTGTCAAACACTGAATTATGTCTTGTCCTGTTCATGTGGCACAGTGTGGTGTTTTGCTGGGTTGTTTTTTTTTTTTTTCACTGACTATTAAAAGGCACCCGATTCTACCATGTTGTTTTAAAGCTTGAGTATTTCAATTTTGTGGATATTTTAAGCAGGGATCCTTGAAATCCCTAAGAAACCAGGCTGTTTCTCTGAGTCCCAGGCATGTCTTCTGAAAACACTGTAAATGTCATAAGAAGCGATTTCACTGTACGGTTGCCCAGAGCAGACGTACTGATGCTATTTAGCCTTCACTTGCCAAGCTGAGTGTTAGGATTGGGTTTTCACATGCGAGGCAGCTATCAGCTTTACAGATAGCCATATTTTCATAAGCTGCATTTGGCTGTCACACCTTCTCCTGTACTTTCTTGATATGCAAACAAGTCTCAGTTATATATGCTCCTGGTGTATAAACTGATATCCCTGAAGAGTTCCTGATTATCCTTCCATTAACTTTTACTCTCCTCTGTCTCCCTCAGGGAGGTAACAAGTAGTCTTTCCTCCATCGTGGGTTTCCAGCTGGTTACCTCCCCGCTTCCCTCCTAAATAGATTCTCTCGCTAGGGAAGTACAGTCTGTGAAATTTCAGTGCCATCTAAAAGTACAGCAGGGAGTGCTGGAATGGGAATTTGAACATTTGAAATGCAAGGAAAGCATCCTGGATCTGAAAGTGCCCTCCCAAAGACCAGAATAACCATCCACCATGTCTAAATGCAGAGTTGTAGTGCAGCCAGGAGCAGGGCTGTGCTGTTTGTTCGTGGTGTTTCAGCTCCTCAGCTGTGCTGCTGGAAAATTCAACAGAGGCTTGTGTGACACTCTGCCATTCTTACATTTTCTGGTCTAATTAGCATTGTTTACAAACCAACATTCAGCTCCACTTCTTGGTTTCCCTCAGCACTGCACACTTCACAACATTCCTCGCTTCCACGGTTTTCCCTTTATGGAGTTCAGATTGTTTCTTAATCAGATTCCCATACCCTGTGTCCATCCTAGCTGCAGCTGGGGACATCCTAGCAAAGCACTCAGCAATGTCCTTGTCCATCCTCCTGCAACAATAAATGTTTGTATGAGGACAGCCTGAGTGCTGTTCCCAAAGATGGGGTCCATGGAGGGGATGTTGCACTGGGAACCTGTGCAGGTTTTGGACACGCTGCTGGCTTGACCCCTAATTTCTATGATTATTTCAACTCTAAGTAGTACTAGAATAGTCCTTGAGGCTACTCCGTGCTATCACATATTCCTACTTGATTGATATCCAGTTGACGAAGGGCTGTGTGTATCTTGGAGTTACTGCCTTAAACTGAGCAAAAAGCAGCATTCTTGTCAATATTCTTTGTTTTCAGCAGCATGCTGGCTCAGCTTCTTTAGAATTATTCAAACTGAAATAATTGTTTAGTTGAATAAACATTTCAAGACAAGTTGCACATTTCTGGTTTTGGTATTAGCACTCCTAGAAAATTTGCAAATACCAGAGACTGGGTTTTTAAATGTGATCTCTAACCTGGTTGCTGTAAATATTGACATGAGCCATCAGTTGTATTGGGGGCGCAAAGGTGACTCCCCTTATCCACATGAGCTAAAGCATACTTTTGGAATACTCACACTGGTTTCAAGAGCTTTTTGAGGCCACAGAACAGAAATAAGATGGCAAGAATATGGCCCTAGCTATGAGGTGATGCCAGACCTAATTTGAGCATGTGATTCATCCGATTTTCCATGCGGAGTGGAAAGTCAAGGGTTTTCTTCAATTGCATGTATAAATCTCCAGGCTTGAGAGATTACAGGTGACATTAGACTCTTCCTTTTGCAAATACTCCGTGTTTGCATATCTGTAGATGCATAATTTTACCAGAAATTCCCCTGTGGAGTTTAAAGTCCTGTGTCTGTGTCTGTCTGTGCAGACCTGGAGCCTGAGAAGATTAAGTAAGGGTGAGACATTTAGCCACAGGGTAACAACTCTGGTGTACATTCAAATTTTCTATCAGCCAGTTTGTTATATTATTAAAATAGTACAATTTCATAACAGTGAGAGCTGCTGCTTTTAAAAGCTCGCTGTTGCTCAAACAGTGTGCAAAATTAAAGAATGAATATAGTCTTTATATGTTGGGTGCTATCTGTAGACACAAACTGGGATTTTCACTGTGTCCCTGTACAGCATATCCTTCTCCAAGTACTCCAGAGGGGTTTCTGTGTCCCTGTCTGGGCTGCCTATACCTTGGAGGCTGGGGGGAAGAAATCCCATGTGTGTTGTTTGGGGCTTCTCAGAGCACCAGAATAATGAGTAATCAAAGCTCTGTGCCTTCTGACGGGTCACATATCTTTTGATCTATAGGATTTGCACCCGTGACACCATCTTTTGAGGGGCACTTCCAAAAAGTATGGAATGAATGTAGATTATGTGGGAAATATCTCAGTAGTTTGCTCACACGGCTCAAGTCAGCACAGGCTCCCACTGTTAACTGGACATGTCCTTTATGGAAATTGGCTTTGTAGCCCACATTTCAGCTGCTGAAGAGTTATGAGGTCAGCAAGTGCAGTTCAGAATTTAGCTCATTTTGTGTATATCTTGGACCATGTTCACCTCTGGGTTTTATACCACAAAAATCAGTGGAGTGATGCCAAGAAAAAACTCATCTCCTAATATTTAACATCAGCTCCTCTGACATGAGTGTATTTCACTGAGCTCCCTGCCGTAGCTCTGGGAAGGGTTCTGGTGCTGGTTCCTGAGGGTTATAATTTCTGCATGGGCACTGAGAATCACTAACAAGAGCAGGTTTTGGATGGATATTAAATCTCGTGCTTCAGGGTACGAACTATTCTCCTAACTCGGGAGCAGAAGGAGGCTGCTGTAGTGGGCAAAATGTTGTATTTCTGCCTCCTGCCGTGCTCTTGCCTTTCTGTGATGCACCCAGTGGTGGAAGCGTGAGGCAGAGGTGGGTGAGCTGGATGGACCACGGGCGATTCCCGTGTTTCTGTGAGGGCGGATTGTTGATCTCAAAGCCAGGGCATCATATCGCTGGTGCTTTGATTGGATGCTAAGAATTAATGTCTGCAGTCCTTTTTAATGACAGACTTCTAGCAGTGATCACAGAATTGTCTTGCAGAGTTAATTTCAGCTAATGAGCAATTAGTCAGCTCAGCAGTGACTCTGCCTTGCCCATGTCCCCTGGGGAAGGGGTGGTCGGGGCTGAGCATGGTGCTTCCCTGGGCTGTTGGGAGCCCCAGGATGCGGGCCCAGCACCCTCACCTGTGCTGCTGCTTGGGCTGCAGCTCAGACTTCCTAATTCTGAAGCAGTGGGATTTGTTTTCAGGCTACAGACTTGCAGTGTTATCCTACATGTCAGCAGTCTCTTCTTTCCCTTTTTTTTTTTTTTTTTAATACTTAATGCAGCCAGAGAAAATCTGTCAGCCCAAGACTCCTTGCGTGCCCAAACGAAGGCTGAACTTGCAGGGGCTTGAGCGTATTCCAGCATGAATATGTTTGAATTTGGGGACAGCTACAGATGATGCTGCTGCTTCCCGGGCTCGTGCGGGAGGCGCGGGGCTGCCTCGGGTCACGCTGCGGCAGCGGGTGGTGGGACTGGGACGGGCACAGATGGTGCTCCAGAAGGGGAAATCCAGAAGCTCACGAGCTCATTTCTTTTAGGGAGACGTGCCCATATGTCACCCATAGAGGATGAGAGCCTGCTCTTCAGTCTGGAGCACTCTGAGGCTGCTGGGATGAAATAACCTGAATCTGTGTCTAAGCTGGAGCCTGGTGCTGGCTGTGCTGAGCCCCTGTGCTCTGCCCACCCTCTGTGCCAGGGAGGGAAGTCCTGAGTGTCTGAGGGTCATCAGTGCCTCTCCTGGCCAGGGCTGGGAGGGGGAACTTTGCATGGGAGCCTGCATGGCTGGATCCATCACTGGCAGGCTCGGCTCTCACCTCTCAGTTTTCCTGCCCACAGCCCTGTGCACAGCCCTGGAGGTGAGTTGAGGCTCGGGATGTGAGCACCATAAATCAGGGGCTTGGCTGGCTGTCCCCTCGGCCAGGCGCTGCACACCGGAGCACAGAGATGCTCCACACAAAGGATGTCTTGCAGCTGGACATAAATCTCGGGGATGCCTCCAGACCCTGGCAGTTGGCACAAAGGTCTCTTGGATTTTTGCTCCTAATCTGGTAACTGAATATTGCTTGAATACAGTGTAATGAACAGCGGTGATAAATTGACATTGGCGACAGTCAGAGCTTATGCTGCTTTTCAGGAAGTGTTAATGTTTTCTGAGGTAAAAATGAGACCCTCTTCCATTTAATATTTTAGCAAATTTGGTGAAGAAAAGAGGTCAACAGAAATGTTGTGCCACTCAAACTGGAGCAGTGATAAGCAAGTTACTTGAATTTCTGCATTTATATATTGAGGAGGAGGGGTGCACTTACATAAATGTGTGTGTCTCTATATAACTGCATTTACGTATGTAACACCCAAAATACATCATTAAGCATTCATATTCACATGTGGAGTCTGTCTGAGAATGTATGTGTAGGTATAAAAATATGATTTATAGATTTTTAAACCTCCCTGACAGACTCCAGGAGACCGATTTCTAAATGTATGCCAAGATTTTTGACTAAGAGACAGGTAGCAGTAGGTGCTAATAAATGAAAGAACTGCAAGTAAAATGTTGTGACATCCACCTCTCTGAACAACTGTGGAGCACTGGCAGAATCATCAAACCGAGCTGAGAGTAATCAGCAGGGACTGATAAAGCTGCTCTTGTAATTATTTGTTTGATATACAGCTTTCCTTCTTCCTTCTGCATAAATAGCAGAATTGCTTTGCTTAGTGTGGGAGGTTTTTTTATTCCTGTCAGGGCTTGTTCTCACCAAGATGTCATGAGAGGAGGACTGAGATCTGCATTTTTGTTTTATTTACGGGCTTTCCATTGTAATTCTGACAGCATGCGGTGGAGACAGCATTCATTTAGCTGGGGAGAGGCGTCCTTGCTCCTGCAAAGCTGTCGGTGTTGCGGGGGCCAGACTCTGCCATGCTGCTTTTAAGCCTCTCTGATTCCTCCAGGTTTGGCCTGGAAGAAGCTGTTCCTGGGAGGAGGCGGCTGCTGAGGTCTGAAGGCAGCCGCGATGTCGCGCTCGTGTATTTGGATATTCAATGTGATTCCCACAGCAGCTTTCTTGTTTTTAAGTGTGAGTTTGATGATGCCACAGCCCAGGCTGCCCTACAAAACCACACGGCCCTGCAGGTTTACAAGTGTTAGTTATCCTTAAATAACTTCCTCTCCTCGCCACTTCCACTGCTGAAGCAAGAAAATCCAAGCATTGACTGATTTCCAGGCAGTCTCAGTGGTGTCCCGTCAGCGACAACTGAACTGAGCCAAAAGGCTCCTGTTGATGTCAGTGGTTTCTGGGAATGCTGCCTGCATGGTTTTGTTCCGGGATTTCCCTCTCCGTCCATGCCTGGTTGAGCTCTGACTTCACTCAGGGCAAAGTTTGCAATTTTGTGTTTAACAAAAGGTACAGTAATTCATTCTCACCCTAAGCACTCTCATTTTCCTTTTTCCATTTATGTTCTATTTAGCCTCTTCCTTTCCTTAGGAAAAGGGAGAAAAAGGATAAAGGATAATTTCTAAACAGAAAAAGAGAGGATAACTTTCACTTTAAAAAAAAATTCTTTACACCAGAATAGTTTTTATATTGTCTGAAGGTTTTACCAGGATACCAGGAACTCAGGAGGAAGGGGAGGCGTAAGGGGAGAGAGAGGCACATTAGAGCAGAAAATAGATTTCCTAGCCTAAAGAGAGAAATCCAGACTGCTGCCTTTGGCATGCATTTGAATATTGTCAAGGGCATCTGGAATATGTTGATAGCCGTTCTCCTAATAATTCTAAGAATCTGCTAATGATGAGGCACAGATTTGCCACCGGCCACGTCTGCCACGTGCACACAGCACTGGGACAAGGTCTGAGACATCAGAGGCTGTCTTGGTCTCATGGCAGGGTCAGCACCAACTCCCTGTTACTCGGGAGAAATACTTCAGACTTGAACCAGATTAATGAAAAGAGAAATTGCTCTGAGACTAAGAAAAAAAGCTTTACACCCGTTGCAGTGTTGTGGGGGGTTGTTCTTGAACGATTACAGCTCATCCTTTCAATGCCTTCTGATTCCAGGCAATGATGGCATTTTAAGATAAATAACGTGTTCATGGCTCTGCTTGTTATTGAAGGGCTTTTATTATTGCTGATGTTACATGAAAAAGAAAGTTATTAAAAAAATGTGGCACTAACAAATTGAAGCCCCCAGGGAACTGTTGCCTGAATGGGATTTTGATTGGAGTTCAATTTAATTGGCCATAAATCTTCTCTTTTCTGATTTACATTCTACTTCAGACCAGTCTACCAAATTCATGATAATCAGGTTTTCATTTTTCTCTATTGAGCAAAATACTCTGACATGAGCATAAACAGAAATATTCCTTCAGCAAGGTGACCTTGTTCTTGCTTGCACTGTGCTGGTAATTGATTTAATGCCTCCTTACCTATAAATTGGGCCTCTTTCTGAGCCATGTCCATCAGATTTTGAGGTAATTGGTTAGCATGGTTGTTTTTCTGACTGCAAGATATTTCTCATAAACCCCTAGTACAAGATCATTTTACCTCTAGGATCATTTTACCGACATGATGGAATAAATTCAGCAGGCAGACATACACTGACTCTGCTGCAGCTTTGAATGCACCTATGCGCATTTCTTGGAGAATTACAAAAGACCTTGCTCTAGCCTGGAGTAAATCTGTGGAGTTGTAGAGCCCAGTAATTTCTGTGGAGTTCAATTCTGTAGAAGAAAAAGAAGAAAAGTTTTCTGGGCACCCTGAGGCTCGTGGTGCACATCCCCTGCTCTGGAGTGTTGTGCACCACAACACATCATAGAGCTGTCCTGTCCTCTCCTCTCTGCTACTCTGCTCCCCTTCCTTTACCCGAGGTTGCTTTTTGTGATTGCTGGTTTAGATTTGTGAGGAGTTTTCCTTCCCCTCCACTCGAGGAAGGCTCCACTGGGTGAACTCTTTAGGGAAGTGATTTGTGTGGGTGGATGAGTAAGAGGTGAGAACCAGGTGGGATCAAAGGAAACACAATTGTCATCTAATTCTGATTAGATATCCAAAGCCATAAATTCACTTGCTGCTGTTGCAGTCTCATTCATGGGAATCTCAGTAAAGTCCTCAGCTGCTGCAAGGAGTGGGTAGGAAAGGGGAGGGAACCTGCATTGAGATGTAATCATTATTATTGAGTTTGGAGAATATTGCAGTTAAATGTTTTCCTCCACTGTTCTTATCCCTTGTGCTTCCTTTGTGTTTCTAACTCATGTAGAGACTTCATTATATTGTTCATTTAACCATTTCCAGCAGTACTGGGATTTACAGGTTGAGTTTTCAGCAATCTCACAACTTCATGGGCTGTAAATTGAATGTTTTAGGGCCTGGTGAAAAGGTGAAAAGAAAGTTACATCTGCTACCAGTTTCCTAATTACATCAGCATCAAATACATTGAGTTTGTTAATGCCAGGTACTCTTGCTGAAAATACATTTATAACCATGGCCTTGGCAACTGGAAGCAATTATTTTGCAGTGGTTTTCTTTTTGTATTCTGAAACACTAGAATTCTTTTCTCCTCTTTCCTCTGCTTCTCCCCCTACAAAAGAAGCAGAGAAAAATCTGAATTTTAGCTCGTTATGATTATCTTCTGAATTTTTTATTTTTTTTAGAGCAAAGATGAATAGCTCGAAAATTACTGAAAGTAATGTAAAGAAAAATGAGCATCTGTTACTGAAGTTTCTGCTGAGCTCAGTGGTATTTAGGGCTTGTGTGACAGCAGTGGGCAGGTACTGAGGCAGATGAGACCTCTGTGTCTGTGCTGTCCTGGCAGGGATTGTGGAGCAGGGTTTGTTCCCCATACAGTGATGGCTGGCTAGTAAACCTGGTTACTAAACCTGGCCAAGATGTTTTTCCAAAATGTTGAATAGTGAACTGTCTTCCTTTACCTGTGGTTTTGGTGATTGATCAGAAAGGACTTTTGCAGGATGGAGATGGAATGGGAGATGTCTCCTATCACAATTTCCAGTTCCCTCTGGATTAGGTATTAAAGTCTGTGCCTTGCCCAGTTCATGCTTGACCTTGGGTCTCCCGTACCCTTGGTTTGTCCCCTGCCCATGCTCCCTGAACGCTGACTTGAGTGACACTGGAGCCTCCCTCACGGCACAGGTGGACACCCCAGCCTCCTCACCTTCCCTTACCACCCTCTCTAGCTCCTGTAATTCTGCTGGGAGATTGTCAGAAGCTTGTGCCTTTCATCCCTGAAGTGGGAAGGCTTTTATTTATTTGGTTAATCCGAAAGTTAAGTGGGTGGGAAGATAAGTCGGCAGCCCCGCTCCTTTCGTCACATGGTACCAGCTCTTGTTTCCCCTGAGAGAGGCAGAGCAGATGGAAGGCAGAGATGAAATGAAGATCAAAAGTAAACAGCGTGATTAAGCTTTTGATAAAGGATAAAACACTTATCACATCAAAGCCTCAGAAAACCACATTAAATGTTTCCTGAACATTTCGTGTCCACGTAAGCATTAACTGTACTTGCCATGGGGACACTTGTAACAGCGAGTGGTGGGGCTGGGGGATGCTGGTGGGTGTTTACCCTCGTGGCTGTGCCACAGGTCGCCTGCCTGGCCCAGGGAGGCACAGCTGGCAGCCTGCAGCCACCCCCTGGCACCTTGGACCACTCTTGACACAGATCTGTGGCCCGTGCTGTGTGCTTGCTTAGGACTCCTTTAAGCCTCCTCGGTCTTCCAGGTTTGGGCACTGGTTTTCCAGAGGTTTTAAGGCACTTGCAGATGTGGACAGGTGCAGAGTTTGGTTTTCCAGAGGTGTTAAGGCACTTTTAGATGTAGATAGGTGCAGAGATTGTGGGTGGCATTTCTCCCAAGCATTGGTGATCCTTTGGTTCCACACTTTAGCCCAGTGAAACAAGTCCTGAAATATTTTTGTGTAAGCAGCATAATTTGTAGTGAGAAGTGTCTATGCATTGCCTCTCTCCATCACTGTGTTGAAATACTGAGCTGTTCTGGCCAGTGGAGAAAGAGAAATAAATTGTAAATTGTCACTATTTTTTAATGGTGGTGCTGATTGCTCTGGGGCACTGCTGGTGGACGTAACATTTTGGTAAAATTAATGCAAGGTGTTACCAGACCAGACCAGCAGCATTTGGTGTTGCCTTTTCCCAGGTACTGCTGAGTCCAGTCTGCTTTCATTTCCAATTTATCACCTTGTTTTTCCATGGGCAAGGAAGGAGGCACATGCCCTGCCTTCTGCCACATGGGAGGTTCTGTGTAACAGAGGCCAAACCCAGAAACAGTCTGCCCCTGGATTTTATTTTTTTGTTTTTTTTAACCAGTGCAGAAACATTTTCCCGCCTCCAGGTCTTAGCCCTTCAGAGCACAGAGTGGTTTAAATGCAGTGTGTGTGTAGCCCCCTGTATCATCAGTCATTTTGCATGTTGGGGGTGGAAGTTTGCCCTTCAATGACATCTTACCAGCAGCACTTCCTCCAGAGCACCATTTATCAACTGAAATTGGCCTCTGATTTGCTTCTGAAATGAGAGGAGCAGCAAAACATTGTGTGTTGAATTGGACTAAAATTCATGGAAGCAGCCTCTGAATGTTCACATGCTTAAGTCTCATTGACTTCAGGTTAAGTCCAAGTGGTTTTCAAGTGAGGTTTTGGGTCATTTTTACCTCATTCGAGCTGTTGTTTCCATGAAAAGTGGAAAAAACTTTACACCAAGATGGACTTCTTTACAAATATCTAATAACCTGGACTCAATTTTTACTTGCCAGGGTTTTTATTAAAAATCTCAGAAATGGGGCAATACTTGAATGGTTTGAGAAATATGTGTGTTAGGCTCACGGAGAAGCTAATCAGAAGGGACCTCTTGTGGTCCTTAGTCCAAGCTCCCACTTGAAGCAGGGCTTGAAGTTTGCTCAGGGTCTTTTCTAGTTGAGTTTTGAAAACCTCCCAGGATGGCAATTGAATGTCCTTCCCAGGTCCCTCTTCCAATTTCACACAGAGCTCGGGGGATGATTTTCTCTTCAGCTGGAATTTCTCTGCAGCATCCTGGGAGTGCTGCCCCTCATCCTGTCACTGTGCTCTGCCTCTGTCTACACTGCCTGCCTTTTCCATCATCCAGAGAGTTCAATAAGACAAATCTCCTTGGTTGTTTGCTTGTTTGTTTTCCTCTCAGTGCTTCCCTTGTTGTTTCTGTGTTCTGCGAGTGATTGACAGCAGAACCTTGTCTGTGTATCTGGGCTCTTTCAAAGAAAGGTCTTGTTTCTATTTAGTACTCTTGAAAAGACAACTCTGGAAATGCATGAGCAGAAAAAGAAATTAGGCGGTGTGAGCAGAGAAGTCCCTGTCCTGAATTCATGTCTGCCAAATGCTGGTGTTAGTTATTTTCCAGCTTAGAGCAAGAGGTTTTTATCCTTTGTACAGCTGGCCTCATCCTGCTGTGAACGTAACAGTATCAGTAAAAGGGAGCAAAAAGGCATCTGTTAAAACCTTCAGGTCTTCTTTGGTGGCAAGTAAGGTGGCAATCATGCACCAGCTCAGATATGAGACAGACCTTGCCCGAAAACTTGAGGTTAGACCAGGAACTTCATAATAAAAAGTCAAATTTAATTTATTTACAGTACTCAAGACAGATGTCCCAGTGACAGTTGTACAGCTGTTTCATTTAATTTTAAAAAACCTGTAACTTTTTCTTTAAAAGCATTACCATGTATTTCAGCAAGATTTCTCATTTAATAAGATGCAGAAGTTCAGGCAATATCCTGTTTAGATGGGTTTCTATTTGATATTAAAAATGGCATTGACAGTGAGGGATTGCACCGAATAAATCATTACTTGTGAGTTCTGTTTTATGCTGAAGCCAGGACGTGTCCTGTAAGTTCACAGCTGTTTTAACTTTTTCTTTGCCTCATCTAGACAGCTGTATGTCCATGAGATTTATTTCTTGATCTATGTGGACATGAAATCCTTCTTGGGATTATTGCCATAGAAACAAGCCATAACATAGAGCGTGTTAGAAGTAACAAATGGGATTTGGCAGTCCTTCCCATTTACTACACAGAGTCTGAGCTGTGTAGTACAAAAAGCAGCAATTACTTGCTCTCAGAGCTTTATTAACAGGCACATCTGCACATTCATTAGAAATAGATGCTTCAGCTTCCATCGTGGCTGAGATGGCATTCACATATTCTGGTCTTTAAACCAAAATCCAACATCTACTTTATTTTCCAGTCAAGGTAGGAATTGGTCAGGTTTGACATTTTGGTTCCTTTTTGTTGGTTTCAAATCCCAGAGTCAGCCCACGTGAGAAGGAGATAAGCGATCGAACTGCTGACTCCAACTCCTCTTTTGAAGGATGAAGTCACCCAAGTTCTGCTTGTAAAGCGTGATCTCCCACGGAGCTGGGGCTCGGCTCCCAGCCTCTCCCAGGGCTTCACACCCTGCCTGGCTCACAGGAATGATTCCCTTCTCCCCCTCGGTGGCCCAGGGTGGCTCTGGGGTGGCGAGGCACCGCAGCCTGAGCTGGGGAGCGCAGGGGTTGTGCCAGCACTGAAGGGTTTCCTGCAGGAGGGAGCACAAGAAGCTGTGCCTGGAGCTGAGGCTGAGCTGTCGGGGTCACAGCACAGCTGCTGATAGACGTGAGGGAGAAAGGCACGCTACAAACTCTAAATCCATGGGTCAGCCTTTGAAGTTTCATGGCATGGTAAAGAGACAGAAAAGGGCAGAGGAATGCATTAAACCCCAAGGTGTGTGTGCTGGCTGTGTGTGCCCCAGCCCTGGCCGCGCTGTCACCGTGTCCCTCCTGAGCCTTCTGCCATGGGAGGTTACTGCCTGCTCTGCAGGGCACAGCGTGGCTCTGGTGCTCTTCCCTTATCTCTTTCCTATCCTCGCTTTTATGAGGTAAAATCAAACATGGAAGCAAATAGTCAGGTCACAGAGAGGTCCCTGGCTCTGGATGATGCATTTGCAGACCCGGGAGGGAGCACACACTGCTCTTTTCCCAGTCCGTGTCCTATAATGCTGCCTCTAGCTGAGAGAGGAGCAGCTTCCAGGGGGGATTTCAGAGGCAGCTGGAGATGCTTTAAAGGTCTCAGGGCAAAATCTCTCATCCCTCTGCAGTGATTCAAAACCAAAACAACTTTGCTCAACAGAAGGAACATTCAAAGGTGATTGTAAACCACAAAATGAAGATAAAACCTAGAATGTAACCTGAAAACCCCAGAGAACTGAAATATATAGGGAGCTTGGAACTGGGCTGCATGCTCAGGGTCTGCCTGGCCTCCTTTTCAGAAGTGCTGAGGACTCTGCAGCTCTAGTGAAGGCGATGAGTGCTCAGGATCTCTTTGAAACATTTATTTAGTACCTAAGTATAGATCTAGGACTGACTAACTTCAGGCTCCAAATATAGTTCAGGTGTCTGCCTTCTCACTCTTCCTCATTTCTCTCTTCCTCGCTATTTAATTTCTTCATCAGCTCCCACATTCTCTGTTCCCTCCAACTCCTTAAATTTTTCCATCCTCCCCCAGCTGACTTCTGCTCCTGTTTCTATCTCCTCACTCTGACACCTCTCCTGTCCCGTGGGAGCCACAGGGCATTTTCCAAGGTCTGTCCCAAGCAAGCTCTAGGTGGGATCTCTCTCCCTCTCACCCTAAATTCTCCCTGCCTCATTCTCAGGAGGGCAGAGGTTCAACCAACCTGCTTCATCCTGTTCAGGAGCCTGCTGAATTCCAGTCCCAAGTGTCTCTCCTCTCTTGTGTGGGCCTGACCAGAGATGGCAGTGAAAACGGAATCATGACAGACACTCTTGAATGAGGGGAGCCCAAAGTAGCTGCCATTATTTTCTGGCCCAACAACATTAATCAAAATGTCCCTTTTTCCTGTGTTCTGCCCATCACAGGCGTGATCTGCCAGTGCCAGCAATGAAAGAGACGTGAGGGTTATCAAGAAGGGATGATGTTAATTTTGTGACCAGGAAACTCCCGTTAGTGGCTGTGGTGTTCAAATCAGGCAGGAGATGTGGCTGTGGCTCTGATGGACGTTGTCCCTGTCTCTGTTGCAGGAAGGCATGCCCCAAACGCTGAGTTCTACCAGTATGTTTACCCCATGTGGCTTCAGCCCTCATCTACATACTTCGAAAGAAGGTGAACAAGGAGGACTGATCTTCCAGGATGGAAACCTTACCTCAGCATCTCTGGATGCTCTAATCCAGCATCTGATACCTACCACTGATTACTACCCTGAAGTAAGCAATTCACAGTATAATAAATGGTTTAATTTTGATGAATTGGGGCAGCACGTTATGCAAAAGTGCAAATGTGTTAAATTTTGAATTAAGGGGGCTAATTTAAAAGCTGCATACAATTAAAGCTTGATAAATTGATGCATTGCTTTAAATGCTGTTTCACTGCTCTATAATTGTCCCCATGAAAAAGCAGATCCCAAAGATGATACTGCCTTTAAATAAGAGAACAGGGTAGGGGGAGAACTGTCGTGGTGATGAATTAGTGATGTAGCAGTTGGAGCACTTCAAAAATAGCAGTGCTTCCCAGAGAGGTTTAGAGGAAAACTGAAGCAAAAAATGCCCAAGTCTGAGCTGGCATTAAATTAGCTGAATTTCAGTGGCTGCTGAAGTCATCCAGGCTTGTCTGTATGTGCAGAACATTCCCTTGGTGACAACAGAGACGCTTCTTCTGGTGGGTTTACAATTTACCTGGGGTTGTATTCACAACTTTGTGGTCACTGGACAGCATAGTACAGATCCTAATCCTGGCTCCATCCGTGGAAATTAAGTGTTTCCTCCCCAAGAATGTGAGAATCGAAAGTGGAAGCAGGTTTATGGTCCTGCAAGCTATTGACTTCACTGGATTTTGCACATCCTCAGTGGAATTCAGTCAGAGTTTGACTGGAAGACTTTTAAGTGCTAATATATCTCCATGGAAAGGCTTGTATTTCAAAGCACAGAGGAGCATTGACTTCTGGGTACTTTAGAAGACCGGGAGAGTTATCAATGCAGAGCAGGCAGCATGTTTTAAATTACCCGGAGCTCAGTTTCTGATCAGCTAAAAATAAGTGATAGAGAAGCATCTCAATTAAAATTAAAAAAAAGGAACAGAAAGGCAATAAAAATAGGTAATGGACAGATCAGGCTGTGAGATTTTCATTAGGCAATGTGTGATATGTAATATTATACCTGCTGCTCAGGGGCATGGCCAGGGCTGGGGGAGAGGAGATAATTCAGGTGCAAGGAGGACTCAGGATGCAAACAACTGAGGCCTCATGCATGTATTTTAAATTCACTGCTGGAATAATTTGTATAATCCAAGGATTTATCCAGCAGACCTGCTTCCCACAGCTTCACAGATGTGGAACTGCGTATGATATCACTTGGCTGATAGAAATGAATTTTGGGGAGTTAATAGAATAAATGAAATATTGCTTAAAATTGGCTAGATGAGATCTGCAGGGCAATAGCAAGATGTGGCTGACATGGGGGCGTCTGCAGCTCCCAGCCCAGTACAACCCAGAGATTCCTGCCCATTTAGCTTTATGGGTCTGCAGCATCCTGGTTGTGCTGTCTCCTGTACCTGAGCTTGCTCTTGCACGTTGTCTTCACTGAATGTTTGCCTGGGGTTTAGGCAGCCACGGGCTAGAAGTGTAGAGGAAGTGGGGAAAAAACCCAAATGGTGACGTTCAGGGCTTTTACAGTCAGTATTACCCACTGTGTGGCTGCTTACAGTTGGTCTCCTTGTCTTCCTCCTGCAGAAAGCCTATATCTTTACATTCCTGCTGAGTTCCAGACTCTTCATCGAACCCCATGAGCTTTTGTCCCGAGTTTGCCACAAGTGCATTGAGCAGCAGCGGCTGGATGACCCCGTGCTGGACAAGGTTAGTTTTATCTTTACAGTAGAAAAATGTGAGCTGTTTTCGATGGGTGGAGGATTCTGGGGCTCTGGTGCATGTCCCTTGCCTTTCTTTAGATTGAATGAAGCTTTCTCGTAAAGGATTTGCCACTGAGATCCTGACACTGAGGCATCCTGGTATCCATGTCTGAGAGCAATACTCCAGGCAGTAGTCACTTCAAATCTTCTTCTAATTTTCTCTTTCCCCCTGTCTCAGTCTTCCCAGGTGACTTTCCTCCTTACCTTTTTAAGGCTCTGATGAAGCCTGCGGGATGCAAGGAGGTAGGATGGAACCCTCACAGACTGTCAAGTGCAGATGTCCACACATCACTCTCTCTCCCGTTTTTACTCAGTGTCTCTCTGCCCCTCTGCTTTCTTGCTCCTGGTACAGTAATATTTCCCTTTGGCCTTCCCTTTGAGCACTGTGTAACAGAGGGCAGGTGCCCACCACCCTCCTGCCCGCCGTGATGCCGAGTGGCACCGATGGAGCACCAGGAACAGGCAGGAGCAGCAGTGAGGCCCTGACAGGTGAACAGAATGAGAAAATCTCATGATTTTCTGATAATTCTCAGCCTCAGCCCTTCCAGCTTTGAAACTGAGTTTAGCGTCAAATCCTGAGTCACCAATATCCGAACACATGCTCTTGTTTTTGCAGAGACAACTGATTCCATGATTAACAGGGGCTCTGCCTTCACTGTGGAGAGCCATTCTCCAGAATGCTCAGCAATCACAGACTTGGGTTGCCCCTACAGTCAGTGTTAATAGATATATCTTTATGGGGTAAACCATGCGAAACAAGTCTTCTAAGGTGTGAGGTTCCGTTCTTCAATTCTATTACAGATCCATGTTTAGGAAGATTAAAACACGAGCATTGCAAAGTTTTGCTTCTCGTTAAACTTTCAAGAAATTAGAAACACTGTCTTCTTATGAAGATCTCTTATCTGCCTGAAGTGCATCTGGGTTTTGTAGCAACACAGGGTTGGTGGGACACAGCTGATTTTGTGTACCCCAGAGTGGGGCTGATTTTGAAACTTTGTTCACAAGCGACCTCCCATCCCATGTCCTGTGACTTGCACAAAGTCCTCTCCATCAATTCTTAATGCAGTTTACACAGCTGGAGCAATGTCTCCCCAGACCTTTGTAGTTTCCAATAAAGCTTTCCCTTTAGCAGCCACCTGCTGGTCTTTGAGCCTGAGCTTAATGCTAGCTGACAGCAGTTATTTTTAGAGATGTGGTTCATTGAAACCTGTTGTTGGTAGAAAGCTGAAATATGCATTTTAACCACCTTGGTTGAAAAACAAAGAGCTGGGGAGCTTAAGAGTATAATTTTTCCTGATTACAGGGTACACTTTAGCTGCAGTACGTGGGACGCAGAAGAAGGCTGTTTGTTTCGGTCTGTTTTCTGTAAATAAAAATGCAGTTTGTTGTTTAACACCATTTCCGTCTCACATAACAGAGGATGAAAGCTTTGGGAGCAGCCGCACTGGCTGTCTTTTGAGATAACACTAATGCACCAATTGTGCCATTCCCTGCATTTCCCTCCTTGCCCCATCCTGACTATTCCCACTGCCACATCCTCAGATAAATCTACACCTAAAGTGGGCATCAGCTGTGTGTTATGTGAGTGAGTGTTCTTGTCCTATCACAACCTTGAGCTCATGTGGGAAGAGAGCACCATTATCAGCAGCCCAGGTAAACTTAGAAAAGTGCTGCTGTTTTGTCCATCGTTTCTTCATTGTACATCTGCCACTGGTCGCTAAGCAGTTTTTTTCATACAGCCAGAAAGAAAAGGAGCAAAGAAACCTCTTTGTTGGTCAAGAAATTAATTCCAGTTTTTCAGAGAAGGATGAAAATATAGAAGGGTTGTAAGTACAAAAGGGAAGAACAAATGGTTCAAATCAGCAAAAAGGCCAGATGTTTTTAAAAAAGGCATAAATGTTGCATCAACAAAATGTCCACCCAGCCATAAACAGGCCAATTGCATGTGCAGAATACTTAAATCTGCATGTAAAATAGGCAGTTGTGCATGCACCTAAGTTCTGGTATATTTTGCATGCCAAAATGACTTATTTGTGCACCACACTCTTTGTATGCATGTGTGCAGGTTTTGCAGGTGCAATGTAAATGCCTTCTTTGAAAACCTGGCCCCACGTTCAGTGACACACCCAGTGCGACACTTTAATGAGTAAACATGTTTCAATCCCTGTCCATCATTCAATCGTTTCCATTTCAGGCTCGAATCAGAAAATTTGGACCCAAAATCTTACAGCTGCTGACAGAGTGGACAGAGACATTCCCGTATGACTTTCAGGAAGAGCGGATGATTGGCCATCTGAAAGACATGATTCACAGGATAGCCCCATGTGATGAGGTGAGGATGCCTGACTTGGGATGTTCTGTTGAGATGTTAAATTCATTTTCCCACTTGGTTCCTCCTTTTCCTCCTTTTTCCACATTCTGCTCCTGGCTACTCTGAGTTTTGTTCTCCAATAATGGTAAAAACCTGTAGTAGCTTCCCTGAAAGCCACATCTCTCTTTAGGTGCTCCTGAGGCAGTGACATCTTTAGGTGCTCCTGGGGGACACATCAGAGTGAGCATTGGAATTTACAGGATAACAGTATTCCCATTTTACAGAGGGAATATATGAAAGCATAGCATAGACTGAATGTGCTGGTGACAATTCAAAGACCAGCAGAGCTGTGATCTCCCAGGCTGGAATCATAGAGTCACAGACCGGTTTAGGTTGGAAGGGACCTTAAAGACCATCTTGTTGCCCACCCCTGCCATGGACAGGAACACCTTCCACCAAACCAGGTTGCTCCAAGCCCCATCCAGCCTGGCCTTGAACACTTCAAGGGTGGGGCATCCCCAGCTTCTCTGGATCCAAGTTCTTACATTCGAAGAAAATACAAATATTAATGGACGTAGCTTGTCTGGGAGCACAGAAGTGGCAGAAGACAGCAGTGTGTGGCCTGCTGAGCACAAACTCAGACTACATGTCTGTATGGTCCTGCTGTTCAAATATGCGAGCTCTGTGTGTGGCGCAGTGGGTCACAGTGAGTGGAGCCTCTGGGAGACCTGCTTGCAAATTCAGGTGGGTGAATGCGGTAAATTAATTCAGAAACATTAAAAAGACCACAAGTTCATGAAAATAATAAGTGAATAGTACACTGAGAGTCTCTAATTAGTTCTAGGTTAACCATGGGATGTGGAAAAATTCAGTTCCAGTGGCTACATCAAGGCCTGGCCTCAAGCCACAAAGGGGTGCAGTCCAGTAGAACAACAAGAACATACCCATGAGGATGAGAGAGAAGGGTGGAGAGAGGAGAGGAGGAATTAGCAGGGCTGCAGCACAACAGAAATGAAATTGGACCCTCCTATGCAAATAAAAAACGTCATAAATGGGATCAGCTGCTCTTGGACTGGCACTTTCAGGGAGCTGTAGGCTGGCATGGATTGACTGATAGGGCTGGACAGTCCATGGGAGAGAAAGGGCAGGAAGGGGGAGATGTGGGACATAGTGACGGAGGTAAAGGAAACAAAAAAAAAAATCAAAAAGAGCCAAAGTGGCTTCAGTTCCATTAGCCAGAGCAGTAAAACTCCCTCAAGGAAAAGAGGCAATGGGCTTGCTCTTGGCCAGCCACCCCAACAGGTGCCTTGCAGCCCTTCAGCATCAGAAATGAGGGAAACCCGTACAGACCCACCAAAATGGTGCCCACTGGAAAGAGGGACCCAGCCCAAAGGGTGGGGAACAGGGGCTTTGCCATGTGCTCTTTGACAGCAGTGGTTGCCCTGGTGCAGGGGCATTAACGCTATAAATGAACTTTCTGCACACAAAGCAGGGGTTTCTTTTCCTAACCTGAGCAAGCACTGCACACCTTTGCTCTGGAGCCTGCACAGCTGTGTACAGATGTTTGTGGATGCCCTGGGGGGCCTCAGACTGCATTAGTTTCAAATCACTGTTTTTCAGATATTACTAGGCACTGTAATTGCAAGTGATTATGCCTGAGCAAAATCAATAATTAATTTAAGAAACAGCTCATATCCTCCAAATGCAAATTTCCTTTTTTTAAGGGACAGCACGGAAGAGTGATGGTGGCCGCTGGTTTTTCGGAAAAAACTTACTCCCGTTGTAAGCCATAGAAATTAAAGACTGAAAGATTTGTGATTTCATCCAGTCCATGTAGGTCAGCGCAGGATTTTCGCCTGCAGTGTGTGCTCCTGTCCTTTGTAGAGTCCACTTTCTAAAGGCTCTGTGATGTGCTTATAAAGGTGTCCATGCTGAGAAGCATTTCTTAGTAAGTGCTGTGATTTGCATTTAGAGTTAGAAATTTTAATTAAAATTTGAGCTCCTAAGCCACCTGCTGAGGCCTGCTGTCTTCAGAGGAACTTTCCTAGTTAAGAACGAAACATTTTCTTTAAATATTAAACAGTAGTATGCTTCTTTTGACTGCTAATGTGGCGGTGAAGTGAAAATGGTTGATAAAGTCCAGCATGCAGCCCCTGTATGGTGGGGGGTCACTTTGTGGCAAGATAATTACCAGCACGTTGGAGGTAATGCACAATGTTGTTTTGTGTTAGTGGAGGTAGTTTGAAGAAGGCAGGAAATGCTTTTAGAAGGGCAAAAGCAGGATTTTTATTTTTTTTTAATTTCTCTCCCAATGTGCACAGAAAAGCTTTCTAGGCAAGGGTGCACCCAACTGATTTCCAGTGAGTCTCTTCAAGAGCTGTGATTTCTGCGTAATTGTTTGTGTCCTTTAAGTGTCACTCTTTTTTTTCATTATTTTTTAGGTGGTTGGCTTACCTGTGTCTTTGTTTACTGTTGTCTAAATCTATTTTTTGTGCCATATTCCCTACAAAATGAGGTGAAACTAGATCTCTTGTCCCTCCTTGCTTTCTGTGTCCTTGCTTCATTTCAGACTTAACAGATCTATTTTACAAAAAAAAAAAAAACAAAAACCTGACTACATCCTGCTTACCTGGCCCATGTTCCAGCCCAGCTCAAGAGAGCATCTTCCTTAAGTGACAGGAGAAGGTGCTCAGCAGCCTGAAACCTTTTGTTAGAAAAGCTGCATCAAAGTTACAAAGGGTTGCAGCAAAAGTTGCAGCACTTGGGATGTTCTAAAGGTCTCCAGCCTTTCCTACCGTGCAGTGAAGACAGAGCAGATGTGAAAAGTTATTCTTCACTGTGAAGCAGGAGAAGGTGCTATCCCCAGCCTGTAGAGGGGATTCTGTGCAGGGGAGAAGGGCACTGACTGGTTTCTGGTTCCTTGAACGCCTAAAACATGAATGCTCTCAGTGCCTAACACTGAAGACTATCCACAGCCTACAAAACTCTGAAGACAGGGACTGGACCAAAACCATGGGATTACTTCCCAAAAGCTCACTTGAGCTGCATCCAGGTTGGAATGTGGCACAGGCGTGTGTTGCTCTTTGTGGGGAGGCAAAGTCTGGCCAGGTCTGAGGTGATGGTGTGGACAGCAAGGAGGGTGCTGGGGTGCACATCTGTACAGGGCAGCTGTGACAGAGGCTCCTGGCCAGCTCTGGCTCCTGATGACAGATGACAAACCCATGTCACTGGCAACTTGCTGTTACTAAATCCTGTTTGGGTGGGGAGTGAGGAGGTCGATGGGGAGCAGCCAGGGGTCCCCTTTGCTGTGTGTCTTTGTGCTGGAAGTCACCAGCCTGCAAAAGTGACCGTGCTCTTTGAAACTGAGCACCCATTGCACCCATGCCCAGTGCTCCTTTCTGTGGCTGGGAAAGCCCATGAGACCACGTTCCTCAGCAGAGTATACCTCATCCTTCAAGTAAGGCTTTTGCCAAGGACATTCCCAGTTGATCTTTGTCTTTAGAGCCCATCCACCAGTTCTGTTATCTCAGTTTTGTGATGGCTGCATCTGTCAGTTGTGAAGAGTTGAAGTAATTTCTTTCTGCCCGTCCTCCATGGCCAGAAACTCCACTCACTGTCCTTAAAGAGTTGCTCCGGCTCTGAGAACAACCTGGGCAAGGTGGTAATGATCATCCTGCTGAGCACGTGGCTGTGCTTGGAATACGATATGAGCTTCCTTCAGTAGCAATTAATATTTGGTTATTAAATACTCAAAGCTACACAATGTCCCAGCCACTCCAGCTGGGTAGCAAGCAGCTGCATGCTTCTGCTGCATTCAGGTCAAAAGGATGGAGAAATAGCATTAGAAACGTTTCTTATTCCTAATAAATAAGAGTTGACAAGGCACCATTAACAGGTAGAGTCCACAGCCAACACGTAGCTGACATAAAAAATAGGTACCAAAAGCTGCTGTGCTCCAGAAAGCTGCAGTAACTCATGTTGTAGCATTGCCTCTCCTTTGAACCTGATGTTGGCAGGAATCTGGAGTATCGGTGCCAGCCCAACCCACCAGTCCTGCCTGCCTCTTCTCTCGACTGCAGTCTCTGTGTCCAGAGCACAGAACTGTAATTAGGCCAACTGGTTATTCTGAAATAGGCTTGTTGGAAATAAAATGGTAACCTGTTGCTGGCTTAGGAGTATTTTGCAGAAAGGAAAATTCAGCACAAAAACACTCCTATGTCAAGTTTTCTGGCTTATTTTTCTCTCCTTGTCTCTCCAGGCCTACTGGAAAAAGATGAATCAGCTTTTGCAAGCCTTGAATCAGAAGCTTGCAACCCTCAGCCATGGGCAAGAAGGGATTGTCAAGATCAGTGCTGCTGTCTCTGATAAGCTGGTTGCCTTTAAAACTAAACCTCCATCAATTCAGAGAGAAATCCTGAGTGTCTGCAGTGACCCTTACACCCTGGCTCAGCAGCTGACACATGTGGAGCTGGTAAGTGGGAATGGTTCCCAACTTCTGCAGCCAGAGATGTTATTTTAAGCCATCAGCTGCTAAGTATTCCAGACATAACCAAAAAATGTCTGCACTGCTGCAGCACATCCCATGCTGTATCAGCACTGCAGCAGGAGGCAGGGTTTGACAGGTTAAGAGATGCTTGGGAAGCAAACTATATATCAGAGTGTCCCTGTGCATCTTGGAACAGGTCACTGTACTGCAGCTTGCTTATTTGTGAAACGAGAATCCCATCCCAGCAAAGTCAAGTCCCAGGAATGTCACTTCTGTAAGGTGCTCAGCACCCCACAAGCTCTGCAGGTGCTGTTGAAATGGCTGGCCATTAATCCTTTTATAAATTTGGAACAAATTTTAGCAGTTCAATTCCATTTCTCCAGATACACGAAGTCTCTGAGTTGTCTGGTGTGGCCTTCATTCTTCCCTTTGGGATTTTGTGCATGGACATGTAAGGGTGTGCAGACACCACGGCCACAAAGTCCCGCTGTTCCCCCTGTGCTGGGCTGCAGTCTGCTCCCAAACAGGCTCTCCTGTGTCAAATTGCAGTGCCAAAATGTTGGCACTTCTCCCGGGGTCAGGCCCTCCCCGTGGACCTCCTGGATGTGCAGAGAAGAACATAAAACATTGCTGCCATCTGCAGATCTCTTGTGGCTCTGGTGCCCTGCTCCCTGTCCTCCTGTGAACACTGCTCATCCTTGAGAGGAAGGCTGGAAAAACAAAACATGAAATGCACTGTGGATTGGAGTGAATATTAGGAAATTAGTCTTTGGAATTCTGAAGGTAGTTGATATTCTGTTTGTCAAGAAGCAGAATGGTTAATTTTCAAAGCATGCAGCTTTGGCTCTCTTTCCTTAAGCCAGTTATAAATTCTACTGGTGACACCAGTAGAAGTCCTTTTGCATGGCGTTTTCTTGCTTTGGTTTTTTTTTTTAGCTTTTCCGCAGTACAACTGTCTTCCGAGGGGAGATTGCCTGTAACTGAGGCATCACTGCCTTCTAAAAACAGAGGCAGCTAGAGATTTTAATTCCACTGTACTGTAATCAATGCTTTCTACATTCTCTTTCATTACTATGTCCAATATGTCAAGTGCTCTGCACTGAAACTGTCTGATGCTTATTTGTTAGTAAGAATTATTTGCTACTTATTTAAAACACTTATTGATTAGTAAGAGCTCTATACAGGTATCAGTGTTAAGGTGAGAAGCCAAGAGAAAAAGCATAGGAGTAGACATAAAATTTTCACTTGAGCAGAATTATCATTTATTTTATTGTTCCTTGAGTATTCTATGTTTTGGCTTTAGGAAACCCAAAATACCTCCTCTGAAATACCTTTGTGGCCTACAACCTACTGAAAATATTTATTTTTCTAATAAATTTGTTTAAGGGGAATGAAAACCTATCAGGAAGGGTCAGTGCATGACTGAAGCTGCCATGTTTTTTCAGGAGCTGCTGGAGGTGTCCTGAATTATACTAAGAGAGACTTGGATATTTTATTTATTTTTGTTTTGGTTAGTGCCTGGGACACTCTCCAGTGTGTAAGCAAAGCCTTGAATGTGTCACATGCATCGTCAGTGCCTTCCTTACCCAGTGCCCCAGTGCCACCAGCCCGGGGCAGCACCTGAGGCCAGTGGGCAGGGAGCCAGGGCAGAGCGCTGTGTGTGCGAGGGATTGCTGCGACACCAGAGCAGAGCATTACTGCCATTTTAACAGCTGGGAAACAAGGCTGTGAGTAGTGCTGGACCCCAGCAGCTCTGAGGCAGCACCAAGCACAGAACTGATGTCTGCTGGCTCCCAGATGAAGCCCTGTGCATCCAGCGCAGTGCAGGGGACCCTTACTGTGGCTTGTCAGTAATGAGACTTATTTATTCTCATTTTCATCTTTCTGCTGATGTATTTCTAATTATTATGATGAATTTTAATGTCTGGTTAGTTGGCTGTCTACCAGTTCAATGACACCCCTCAGAGCTGACAGAAAATGATGATATCTTACCAAGAGGAACAGAACATATTCTGGGGTGCTTTCTTATTTTTCCCTCTCTCTTCCCACTCCCCTGTCCTCAACAGGAGAGACTAAGTCACATTGGACCTGAGGAGTTTGTGCAGGCGTTCGTACACAAAGACCCTCTGGATGGCACCAAGGTATGGTTTCTTCTTTCTTTTCTTCACAAAATGTGTTCTGTGACCACAGTTTGCCCAGATGTGATGAGGTCCCCAAGAGCAGTGCCTGAGTCACGGCCAGGGCCAGGCCAGCTGGTGACCTGTGTTGTTGTGGCAAGGATGGGACCTGCTGGCAGAGCTCGCACTGGCAGGTCACTGCCATTCCTTCCTGCTGAGAAACTGGCCACCACCCTGGTGTGGTGCTTTCTGGCTTGTTCCTCCCAACCTGCTTTGCTGGGACAGATGGCTGGGCTGTGCACATCCAGGGAATGTCTGTGGCTCTGCTGAAGGAGTAAAGGCTGGGGATGTGATGTCATGCCCACAGTGTGTGCCCAGACACCGCAGCAATGAGTCAGTGCGTCATGAATCAACTCTTCTCTCTCTGCACAATAGCTTTTAACCCAAAGCACCACAGGGAGCCGAGTGCCTGATCAGGGCTTCATCCAAAGGCTGTGAAAGCCCCTTGAAGTCTTTCCAGTGATTCCATCGAGGTTTGAAGAAGCATTTCAGTGAGTGCTGCAATAAGGAAAAAGCCTTTCTAGCTGGAGAGGGAGAGTCAGAGATTTCACATACTGTCTGAAGAGAAAGGAGGTGGAAAATTCTTCCCCTGAACTGCATATGGGTTCCCACTGAGGTCATACATCAATGGCTGAATTTCCTCATTGAATGCCAAAGGTATCAGGAAGACCTGTGTTTGTAGTGCTGCACAAAAAGAACCAAAATAGCTTGTAGTGGTGAAAAGGATGGATGGATGGATGGATGGATGGATGGATGGATGGATGGATGGATGGATGGATGAAACATGCAACATTGGGCCCTTTCCTTCTTGGACTTACGGAGATTGTGCAGTTTGTTTCAGGATGAGGGAAATGGGCAGAGATGGAGTTCCAGGTATTCTGGGCATTGATCACATTCTTTAGGAAGGAACTCCAAGGCAGCAGCAGCAAAAGTGTGTCAGAAACACAAGATACCAAACCAGCCACAGTGAGATTTCAGCCACCTGGGCTTCAAGTCAGCAAGGCTGATCAAAGTGGGGGCAGTCTGGAACTTTTCTTCATGCTCTGCATGGATGATTTAGAAAAGCTTCTGTGCTAATATACCCCAGGGGGAGAGCATTGTACACAGAATCACAGAATAGTTTAGGTTGGAAAAGACCTCTAAGATCGTCGACTCCAACCCTTAGCCCAGCACTGCCAAGGCCACCACTAAACCATGTCCCCAGGTGCCACATCCACACATTTTTGAACACTTGGTTGATTTTGAACACAATGGTGATTTCACCACTTTCCTGGGCAGCCTGTTCCAATGCCTGACTACCCTTTCAGTGAAGAAATTTTTCTTAATATCCAATCTAAACCTCTTCTGGCACAACTTGGGGGCATTTTGTCTTGTCCTGCTGCTTGTTACTTGGGAGAAAAGACCAACCCCCCCTTGCCCTATAACCTCCTTTCGTGGAGCTGTAGAGAGCAAGAAGATTCCCCCCTGAGCCTCTTTTTCTCCAAGCTGAGCTCCTGCAGCTCCCTCAGCTGCTCCTCATCAGATCTGTGCTCCAGCCCCTTCCCCAGCTCTGTTGCCCTTCTCTGGACACATCTTTGGACAAAGCAGCACAAACCTTATGTGAAGTCACATATTCCCTGACCCATAAAGAACACCCCTGTCGAGTACAGGGAGTTGGCTCAGGTCTGCATTCCCTCCAGCTGGAGATCATATTAAACATCTTTCTTGCGTGAGGGCTTCAAAAGGCTTCACTTATGAATGTTTATCAAGCATTCTGAGCTGCAGATGGAAGATGCTTGGGAGGTGCTAAATATTGCTGCCATTTATAAAGCTTAACCTTTAAAAAGCAGTCTGTCTCAACTTTGCTGTTGCAGATTTTTCACAAGTTTTGCGTTATTAGCTGTGGCTCTTACGCCCTGGCACAGGACAACAGTTCTGAGATGGAAATACTATTTTCAGAACAAAACCTGGGTTTTGTGTACTTTTTGCTGTAACAGGGAACAAGAAACAGAGCACATGAAAAGCAGCCGCTATGGTTAGACTGGGGCTGATTTGGGTTTCCTTTGGGGTTTTGATATTTACATGCTGCTTTCTAACATTTACTTTTGAGATGCTTTAAAAATACACTTTTATTGTGTTTGTAGTCTATTCATAAAGTGACTCAGAATTTCAGTCCTGTTAATCTTTGCTCTTCCATAGCACGGTACTGTGATTTCTGTTTCTAAACACGTCTGTATATAGAATCACAGCTGAATATTTTCTTACTTTGAATTACCTTGGGGATCATATTAAGCCCCATTTCTGAAGGGGTTCTTAGTCACTGGTTTACCTTACATAATATGGGTGATCCCATTGACATTAATGGATCTTTGCTTATGCATTATGATTTTCTTCTTAGTGGCATGTGTTTATGGTACCTCTGGGAAATGATCATCCTAATAAAACAAAAATCAGTATTCTCTGGTACCCTCTAGTGGATGTTAATGCATGTTCAGACAGATCTCTTGAACTCCAGAGAGCTGAGTGTTCTAGATGGACTGTCTAAGAATTTAGGGCTGGGAAAAGGACTTGAATTCTTATAATCCCAAGCAACATCTTCAGGCTGTGCGAACTCCTCTGAAGTCAGATTTTCCGTTGATGACAAAGGAACTGGAAGAGTTCAGCCAAGTATTTGCTCCCACAGCCTGTATCAGTTATGGGAATTCGTGTTAAGTGTTATATAAATAAGTTAAAAATGTGCTTCTTGTAATGGCACTTATCAGTGAAGTGTCTTTGGCACAGCCATCCAGGAAGAGCTTGTTGCTAAGAACCTGTTTTCCTGAAAACTCACCAAGAGTGGAGTTTTTAATAAAGAATCATATAGAACTGTGTTTTCTCTTTCTATCTCTTGTACACTTCACTAAATTCTGGTCTCTCCCCTCCAGAAAAGGGCTATGGGTGATTGCATTTACTGAAGTGAAGGAAGTCCTGGAATCAAAGCCACAAACTGAGCTTGCTCTGAAAGACTGTGCCTGTCATATTTTGTCTGCGTGCTCTTGTTAATGTCAGAACCCTGCAGTGCCCCAGCTGTTCATATCCCAGTGAACAAGGGTCAGTGCAGACTGTCAGTGAACACTTGCTGCCAGCAAAATGGGGCTCTTTTCGGGATACCAGTGTGAACTGTGCAGTGTGACCCCCATCTGCCACCCACTCTCTCACGGGCTTTTAAAAAGTGGCCCTTAAATGTGCAGTCTTCTGTGTTCATGAAAGAGATGTGGTGGGTAATTACCTTTGTGCAGTATTTATCTTAGTGATCAGGCAGCTGACTGGAACACAGTTATATCTTTCTGTGCTTTTTTCCCCCCAGACTTGTTTCAGTGAACAGAAGAAGACGAGTAACCTTGAGGCCTATGTGAAATGGTTCAATAGACTCTGCTATCTCGTAGCAACAGAAATCTGCATGGTAAGCCAAAAGTATGTGCCATGCTTTACCACATGCCTCAAGTACCACTCTGAGATTTTATATTAATAAGCAATCCTGGGGATTTATTTCTTATGACCCAGCTAAGCATCTGATGGTAAGTTTTAGCAGTATTGCACTTGCAGACGCGACCTGATAAATGACAAACATATTGCAAAACAGAGGCGGTGGCACACGGGGGAATGCACTGTTCTCTTGATGTAGTAGGAGCACAGTGTGGAATAATGAACCCTGCAGGGAAAAAGAGAGGAAAAAATGCCTTGAGTTATCCTGTGAGATTTCTGCCAGAAAAGATTCTAGTGGAGCCATATTTGTTATCTGTCATCCTAAAGCTCTGTTGTGTGTGTGAATTCCCATTGCATGGCTCCCTGTCCTGCTGCCCATTAGTGTAGCTGTGGCTGTTGTTCCTTAACTTGGTAGTGGTTTTAGTTCATTTAATTTGGTCCCATGAAAATGAAATTAATGTTTTCCTCTTTGAAAAGGGTGTGGAAGGGAAAAATAATAATAGTTTAAGGAGCCTGGATAGCCTGTGGCACGTGAGGATTGCCATTTGAAGATCATCTTTGGAAAAGATAGGGTGATTCCAGTCCAATTAAAATGTGTATTTAAAATGCTGCTGTTGGGGCTGGCTGTATTGTAAAGGGACAGAAGAGGGGAAAGGGATTAATGCAATGAAACAAGCTCTTTCTGGGACAAAGATGCTGCTGCTACAGGGGTGTGAAATCCTGCCCTTAGCAAAGTCTGTGCTGATGTGCCCACTGACTCGAGGGAGGCCAGCAGGGAGCTGAGGCTCTGCTTTGGGGCTGCTTGGGCTGCCTGTTCCAGCACTGAGACAGTCACTGGCACTGGGAATTGCTGTGAATTTCTTCTATGTCACTGCAATGAAAGCTTTGATTGCAGACGCTGCCAGTCACCAGCATCCACTGGATTGCTGGAAGAGAATTAGGGCCAGTGACTGAAAGCAGATGGCCCAAGCTGTGCATGAAGCCACGTCATGCATGGAACAAATGCCTAGGATGACCTCCAACTCTACATATGCTCATTACAGATACTCATTTATTTTAATTTACAGCCTGCAAAAAAGAAACAGCGAGCACAAGTCATCGAATTCTTCATTGACGTTGCCCGAGAGTGCTTTAACATAGGGAATTTTAATTCACTGATGGCAATCATTTGTAAGTACAGCTTCTAACCAGAGCTTCCATCAGCTGTCACATATGAAAAAGGAGACCCAGCTCTTATCCATGGCTCTCTTTTTTTCTTTCTCACTCATAGCTGGAATGAATATGAGTCCAGTTTCCAGGCTAAAGAAGACTTGGTCAAAAGTGAAAACAGCCAAATTTTTCATTCTCGAGGTAAAGAAAAAGAAAAGTGCTGATGCACGCCTTTAATTATATTCAGGATATTTTTTGTTTGGGAATTTTCACATTGTTATGCAGGTGTGAGATGTCTGGAGAGACATTTCATAGGCAGAGGGCCAGATTCTAAGCTGAAATATCCCAGGTGTAGTGAGGAAGGTGTGTAAAGCTGCTGATATGCAGAGGGGATTCAGAGCACTCAAATAAACAGGAGGAATTATGAAAAAACCACCCAAAATATGAGCCTATATGCATGCCATAGTGCTTCCACTGATGCATGTTTTTCTTTAGCCGTGGACACGATGCTGAATGTAAAGCTCCCAATCTACACCTTAGATGTTGAGTGGACCCAAGGTTTTGTATTGAGGATTCCAGGATTTGTCGTATATAAAATATGCAGTGCTTATTCCTCACATAAAAGCTGTCCGTAGAAAAATGAAAGGTACAAACAGCCATGGGCTGTAGACCCCTCATTGTATCTTTGGCTCATGGAGTTCTGCAGGAACTGTGGGTTTTGAAGATGTACACTGTGAAGATGTAGGCTAAGCTCTGCTCTGGGTTTGCTACAACTGAGTGTAAAGCTGTCTTTGAGGAGCCAGGCCACTTTCTAACCCAGGTGTGTTGTTTTGTGCATGCAGCACCAGATGGACCCTACTGGCAACTTCTACAACTACCGGACAGCGCTGCGGGGGGCTGCGCACCGCTCCCTGACCGCTCACAGCAACAGGGAGAAGGTAGGTGTGCCCACATCCCATCCATCTCCGCACGGGGGGGTGCGTGATGCTGGGAGTCAGGGGCTCCAGGACTTGATGCAGATGCTTTCCCTTCCATGGGTCACCAGCGCAAGGCTGGTGTGCTTCGAGATGTAACTGGGAACGTAAATGTGTGGCTGAAAGAGTCTGGAGTGGATTGAATGGCTTTGTGGCCTTGCTGTCAGACATTGGGAGCGTTAGAGACGGCAGGACATGCAGCATGGAGGACTTCGCTGCAAACGTCTCTGCATCCCTGGAAAATTCACGATTTTTAGACTGATGAAACTGATGGAACAGGTATTCCAGACTGGAATGACTTTTATTTTGGTGTGGAGCACGAGGCTGGCAGGCGCAGGTGGAGCTGTGCTTTGTTACAGCCATGCCCCGAGGCTCTGGCACAGAAGCCCCCATTGTGTGATGTGTGAGGTGAGATGGAGAGCAAAGGGCACAGCGCTGGAGACGAGATGGATCTCCATTTACATTAGGGAAAGGTGACTTACCACAAGTCCTGCAAGGGAGTCTAGTCAGAATCCATTGCAGCAAATTTGGGGTGATATTCTGTCCTTGTGAATTTTCGTTTCATTTGGTTATTGCTGCCATCTCAGTGAGCAAGAATTGATGTGTTCTATCAGTGTTCGTGGCAGATGTGGAGTTTTCTGACATGTCACTGATGCTGCAAAAATCAGATTGACAAGATGTTAGAGTGTAGGATCCTTCTGGTTTGTGCCCCAATATGTTTCTTGTTAATTTTCTTATTCCTTCATTAATTTTTTTTTTTTTTTTATGAAAGAGGGTTTGTGTTTTACACTGCAATTGCTCATAGTCATAAATGGGTAATCTCTGAACTGAGTATGGCAAAGCTGAAGTAGATACTGCATGAACAAGCACAATATGGAATTTAGTATTCATTCAGTAGAGGAGCCAGGCCAGATGCTAATCTCACACCCCTGTAAATTTGATGTAAATCTGCTGAAGCTAATGGAATCTCGCAGCATTTACAGTGAAATGAGATCAGCATCTGGTGGCAGGCTGACTCAGCTGCAATGGGAGTACACTGAGTTGTTCTGAAAAGCACTTCTCTATGCAAAGGAGAGATGATTTGGATGTTTGTGACTGCCAAAGAAATTCTTCTAATTCTCACACACTGCAGCGAGGACCTGTCAGTCTGAGATGCTTTTGCAATTTAGTTCTTCTGCAACCATCATAGATATTCAAACCAGTTGCTTTATTTGACTTAATTTCCTGTGAAGTTAGCAATCTCTGTCATATCTTTACCCCCAGCTGGTTAATACTGATGGCAGAGAGGTTATTAGATTGAAAGGAATCTATTTTACATCATAAAAAGCCCATATTCTGTTTTCCTTGTGTAGACAACATTAGTTCAGGAAAATGCTTCAGGATATGATTTGGTAGCTAGTCACACTGTTATTTTACAGTGTCAGATACTATAGATCGTGTAATGATTGCTGTGGGATTAAGGAATTCTGTTTCTTTTTATAAGATTATAATTTATTTGTTTTAATGAGCTTGAACACATCCGAAAGAATGTGATTACTTCTTTTTCATAGAAAATGTTATGTTGTTTCTTGGCAAACTCATAGCAAAGCTCACTCTGAAGGAAATCTTTATCTTCAAACCGAATTGTGCCTGCAGAGGGGTGTACTGGTTAGTAAGGAAGTCTGGTTTTGTCTGTGCAGTCAAATGACCTGTGACAGCTCCAAAATGAAGTCATTCCACTGGGAAACTCTGCATTGTACTTATGGCATGTCTCTGGCTCTGAAATGTTGGGAGTATGTACAGCACAGCACTGTGTGCTGTTGCTGTCTGATACCGTGGAGGAAGAACACGTCGGATCTCATTAAATTTCTTCTTTCTGCAGGAGGCAATTGTCCTTCAGCATGTGGGTGGGTTGGATGGCATGGAGGGGGCATAAAAATGGAGAGAAATATGAGTTTCTGGCACTAACCCAGATTTTATGCTAGCAAAGTGCCTGGAGTGAAGCCAGTATTAGTATAATTGTAACCACTTTCATTGTTTTTCCTACAGAAATTTGAAAAGCAAAACATACAGGGTAATATATTTTTATTGGGGAAATAAATGCTGACCAAAATATAGCAATTCCATGCAAATGTGTAGAGAATTGGTATCCTCAGGTCCATTTTTGTGGCCTTTTGGATGAGATGAGAACGAGCTCTGCCATGTTCTGAGCTGACTGGAGGCTCTGTAGCTGTATTAACCTGGCATCCAGCCCACATTCCTGTACCTTCCCTCTCAGCAAGGCTTTTCCTTCATGTTTAGTACCACTAATGGTGCTGACCTCGCTCCCAGGCAGTGGAGCAGGGCAGAACAAGCTCACATCTGCCCGCAAAAAAAATATGTAGACAGAACCTGGCAGTGATTTCTAGCTGGGGATCAGTGTCTGGCTCCAGCTCTCTGTATCTTTCCACCTTTTAACACCACATTGGTTAGAGAGTCATCATAATTTTTAGTAGAAAACAAACCACATAGAATGAGTTGTATTTTTACTGCAGGTTGATTGATCTAGTTTGGGTAATATGAAAATAAATCCTGAAACACACTTAGCTCACACTCTAGCTTTGACTAGAAATTGCTCCACCTGACCCTAACAGGAGGGCTCAGCATTTTGGGACAATAGGCTATGCTTTGTTTTCATTCCTATGTTTTATCAGTGGGATGTATCAGGATAAGTATCCAGTGGCTCTTGGAGTGTCAGGCCAGGCTTTTTTATGGCCGTTGCAGTGACATTACAGAGTTTATCTTTGGCTGTCCCATAAAAAAGCCAGCAGAGATACAGATCTTTAGCAGTTCACTGGATGTGGTATTTTAGCTGGAGCAGAAGTTGGCTTCCATTTTCACAACACACACTGGCAGTAGCTTGTGGACTCCTTGCCTCAGTGTTTTCACTTCTCTGGCTTATTCACACCCATTGTATCACCACAGTGTTGCAGCATCCATGCAGACTGGAAAATAACCGTTGCCAGTCCTGTTCTGGGTCCATTTAATATTCCATTACAGCTGATGTACAGCAAGAGATGGAATAACAGGACAACATTAAATACTTAACTAAAGGATTGCTCTCTTGGCTGGTCTTGCTTGCCATGAAGGCACTTGAGCTTTGGTGCTGCTCAACAAGCTCCAGTTCAGTTCATACACAAACAGACCAGTGGAAATACCGTGACACTCCGCCATGCAGTGTGCACTTTTCCTTTATGTTCCTGGTGGTTAAGTTTGTATTTGGTGGTTTAAAAGACAGACATTGCTACCATGGGAAAATTCTCACAGGGGAGGCTGCTGACCTTCAGCTCAGATGCCCCAAGTGGCCTTTTGCTGTCACGGTGTCACTGCTGGAGAGGTGTGCAGACTGAGGTTTGACTGTCGAATCCCAGTCAGCTCGTATGGACTGGTCCTTTGTGTTATCTTTCGTTTTCCTTTAAGTTGTGAGACAAAGGACCCTGAGGGAATCTGCTTCACTCTGGATCTCTGCTGAGGTTCTGAGGATGCACTTCAGGAGTGCTGTTACTGCTTTTTGCTATAGAACATCTTGCATCAAATTTATCCCTGCTTGTAATTCCATTAATTTCAAAAGTTCTACCCAGAAGTAGACTTTTATTATAGCAAATTATGACCTAACTCTGATGGGTTAGAGGGAAGGCTTAGATCACTGCTATATGCCACTCTGCTCTGGATGATGGCCAGGGCTAATTTTGAGAAGTACAATGGTTTCTCCAGCTACTGTTGGCAGTTTCCTGTCAACCAGCTTAATATCTTCAATCCTGTTGTCTGCAGGTTAATTTGGAGAAGCAGGTTGTACTAATAAGCAGGAAGGGAATTACATGCCTCAAGAGGTAGCCATGCATGGAGCTATTGAAAATGAAACAGCTCCTGATTAACTGTTTGTAGACAAGTCCTTGGTCATCAAATTTTATTCCGTCTTTCCTTGTCCAGGGACAATACTGGTTCTTTGGTTCCCACCTGTGTTTAAATTGCTCAATTTGTGTGTTCAACATCTCTGCTTCTAAGGACACAACAGGAAAGGGAAGAGTTCTGCAATGTTATTTTGCTCTTTGCTGTCTGATGTTGTCATCAGACAGTGATGCTGTCGATAATAAACTGGGGTTTTAACATTTTCTTAGTCATGTTATTCTGCTCAGTGAACATTGTGTTCGGTTCACTTGCATCTCAGCGTACATTCTCCTGGTGGCTGAAGGTCTCCACAGACACCACTGCCCTTTTGCCTGCCCATCACTGTACTGCTTTTTAAGTGCACAGCACACTGAAAAGTTAATACTTCTTTATTCTCATCTCTCCTGATTGAGTTGCTCTTTCATGCAGAGAAAATACTGAACTGAAAAGATAATGGTTATGTCATTTCTCTCCACAGATTGTGATCCCCTTCTTCAGCCTATTGATCAAAGACATTTATTTTTTGAATGAGGGATGTGCTAATCGCCTTCCAAATGGACACGTCAACTTTGAAGTAAGATCTGAAAAATGTTTTTACCTATCCCATTCCAGTAGCACTCTCTGAGACTATTGGCCTGCAATTTTCAGTGCAGACCATCAAACACTGAATGTGAGATAATCTTACAATATCTGAGTGGAATGATTTTATGTTTACAGAAATTTCTGGAACTGGCTAAGCAAGTAGGAGAATTTATAACATGGAAGCAAGTGGAGTGTCCATTTGAGCAAGACCCTAACATCATCCACTACTTGCACACTGCTCCCATTTTTACTGAAGATGGTAAGACTCTGTACAATCACTAATCACTGAAAATGTCTCTCTTCATCACTACTAATTAACACCCTGATCCATGCCTTGGTGAGCTCGCTCACTGACCAGTCCCAGTTCTTTCCTAGCTTTCCTGCCAAACAGCCTGTTTATCCCCAGTCTATCAATGTGTTTTTGCAAATACAACCTTCTAGCACATGAAGCTGCTGCCTGATTGCTTTTCTCTTGTCTGTAGCTTCTCTATGAGGCACTGTCTAGGAAGCTGCCATTGTGGCCCTATTTTTGTAATCACAAAAAGAGGCCACACAAGCATGTCATGGACTGCTGTGAATGTCAGCTGTCCCTTAGCCACTAGTTCTGTGATTGATGGAACCAGCGCTAATGTCTTTCACAAACCAACACTGTCATCTCTTCAGTAAACACAGCCCAGGGCGATGGAGTCCAGCTGACCTCCTCCTCTACAACAAAGAAACATTATCTACAGAAAAGAATTTTTAAGAAAATTCTTTCTATTAATTAATTTAAGCTGTAGCTATGAAAGCCCTGTTCTGAAATTATTTCTCTGATTGTCTTTTTATACTTGTCTGTCCTCAGTTTGGTATCCAGCATGTCAGACTGTGTCACTTCATATCGGTTCATGTCAGCTGCCTCTCTATACATTGTCACGCACAGAATTGTCTATAGCAACCTTCCTGTAAGCTATTCTGGGTTTATTTTTTCTTCATTCTATAGGCTATTTTCTGTTCTAATCCAAGGTAATCAGACCAGACAGCTTTTATTTTGCAGACTGCTTCAGAATGCAAAATACTGCTTCTAAAATCCTGCCTAAATCATAAGAAGAATTACTGCCAAAATAGAATAATTAATGTGGTTAAAGTAACATGTATCAAAATTAACAGGATGAAGGCATTTCTTCTTGTTTTAGGCTTGAAAGGGACAGAAAATGAAAGTCGGGGTAAAAGTACAATTTTCAGGCTACTGGACCAAAAAAGGGTGACCTCAACTCATTAATTGTTTGCAGATTTTCTCTCTTATGCCCTCCCCTATATTCATCCTGCTTTTGTGAGATGCCCTTTGCAGAGACACAGGAGGCCTCCCCCATTACCCAGGGGCAGTGCAGAGTAGAAAGAACTGCCCTGAGTAAAAGGGAGGATATGTGAGAGAGATGCAGCAGTGGCATGTGAAATGCAGCTGTAGTGTGTTTGTCCCGGCATGGTGGAATGGTGGCCAGCACTTGAATATTAAAAGGCAATGCATTTGTAGCACAGACTTGAATGCTGAGATGGTTCCAGCATTAAAGAATAAAAGCATCATGAAACAGTCAAATGAGGAGATGTGTGTGAACACAAATTACAGCCTGTGATTCTGTAAAGATAGTGAGATATTAATGCACTGCCAGCTTTCCAGCTTTTGCAGAGGAGACTACAGTCTAGACTCATTTTGGTGTCATAAAATGCATCCTGCAGTGTAAAGATTTGCAGAAAAAAAAAAATAAATTTCTTCCACTGTGTTCCTTCTCTGGTTTCTGTGACTCACTCTTACGTTGAGGGTGTTGTGTATCCATTGAAGATACCATGTCCCCATGAGCTTTACAAAGATTGAGGAAGATAAAGTTGTTTTAAATGATGATAATACTTTAGTTTTTAAAAGCTTATGTGTTCAGGTGTCCGCTCTCACTGTCTCTTTTTTAATACTCATATAACTCCTGGGTAGCAGTGCTGTGATGATGAAAATGGGTCCACATTTCTATATGCAAGACCAGAGACCATTCAACTGCTTAATATTGTTATGAGGTCATGCTAACATATTTTAACTCTGGGCTCCTTTATTGTTCTATCAAAACTAACATAACAGCTTTCCAAGGTGGACAGGTGAGTGAAGCATCAGTGTCCCACTGGTTACCAGCCACCTGATGAACCATGAAGTTTTAAAATTCCTCTTTTTGTGTGGTACAATAGGACATACAAGAATGCAGGGAGATGGGGGTTACTGATGCTGTTGGAAATAACACATATTTACCATTTCCAGGTTTGTATCTGGCTTCCTATGAAAGTGAAAGTCCGGAAAACCAGACAGAAAAAGACAGGTGGAAATCCTTAAGGTAACCTCTAATTTTATCAGCTCATTTCTAAGTGTCTCCAAACTGCTGCACTGATACCAAAGCTTGTGAAGTGCAGGTATTTAAACTGTGACCTCTGGGGGAGATCTCATCCTTTTAAAACTAATCTGCAGAGCCGAGGCAGCACTGATAAAAGCTCATTTTACTCTCAAATTATCCACCATGTAAAGAATACCCTCAGTTTGCTGTACCCATGCAAAAGCCTGATGCAGATGAAAAATGCCCCAGGCAAACTGGATCCTCCAACAGTTTACAGCTATTCTAAGAGATGTATAATAGATTGATGTGAGAATTCGAAGAGAGTGATTTAAAAAACCCCAACCTGTTTTTTCTTTTTTAATTGTTCTTATGTTCTACATTTACAGATCCACTATTTTAGGAAAGACTTGAAGATTGAGAGATTATTGCAGTAGGTCAAGGAAAAGAAATCGGCAAACATTTTGCACTACTGATTCCAAAGATGCCTGTTTGGGATTTAGACAATTTCTTTTGTTTGAGTTTTTTGTTGGGTTTTTTTGACTGCCTAACATGATGGATGAACTGGCTTCATCCACTGAAATCAACAGAACTGTGTGCACAATGATGCTTTTCTAACTATGAGACAGAGAGAGGAAGGACAAACAGACTATTTGTGGCTGTGCCCAAACTGCGTCAGGATCACTGTAATTTTGTCTCTGAAGGAAAATGCAAGAAAACCAGGAGCAGGGAGAATCATGGTACTGCAACAGAGAATGGAAAAATATAAAAAGGAAAGCAAAAATACACAAGAGTATTTCAGAAGCAGGTGCTTCAGACAGCGGCTCTTTAAACCCTCTGAGGATTGTAAAATTAAATCAAAGACAGACACAACAGCAATCTGGTTAATTGCTGAATGAAGAAAAAAGAACTTAATCTTGCATTAGCAGTCCCCCAGCCTTGTTGAACAAAGCACTGACTGCTGCAGGTATGAGCTTGCAGGGATGAGGACTGACACCGCTCACATACAAGTCTGTCACATACAGGCCACGTCAGCATGGGACAGTTGTCCTGACCCCATGGATCTTCACAGAGAACAACCTGGAGTGTGACTATTGCATAGTTAATCCTCCCACCGCTGTTGTTGCTTTCCTTACTGTGAATCTGGGCTGGTCTGAGGAGGGCACAGAGTGCAGATGGTGCTGCTTAAAGACACCCCCACCACTTCTGAGGTTGAATGAAGAAGCAAATGACTCTGGACTCAGCTTACCTCTATTTAATGTATGTAGTGTATTCCCGAAATTTATTGATGCCGAGTTGCATCTTTTAAGGGGTTTTATCACACTCAAAAGAAAAAAGGTACTGCATTACCATTTCTATCAGGTTCCAATGAACACGGTACTGTTTATTTTGCAACACGATACTTAGGAGGATGGGGGGTAATTTCTCTGAATTTGGGAACTACATGGTATGCTTTAAAAGGACAAAGGGTTTCAGACTAGAATGAATGCACTAAAGAATTTGTCATTCATGAGCAGATAACCATTTTTGTCTTTTTTACTTTTAGGATGTAAAGCTCACCATTTCCTTACAGATTATATGAAATAGGAACTATGTCTTGTGTTTAAAGTTGTACAATAATCAAGGTGCTACTGTACTAGAGACATTAAATGATAATGAACTATATTAGATTCAAAACTAAGCCCTAACACTAGACTAATTGTTTGTGTGTGAAAGGAATGTTCCTAACTGCTCCATGAAATATCTCAGAAAGCTTAAATGAAACCTAAATGCCACATTCATACTGAACACATTGCATTTTTATTACTGACTTGGTGCTGTCTTTTCAGATGTTCCAGTCCTTCTCTCCCTGCAACAGAAGGATGTAACCCTTTCTTTGAATTCAGTAACAATTTTATTGCGGTACAGAGTGATTCCAAGTGGCTGTAATGTTTTGAAAAATTAGGGTAATCACAAAATCTGGCTGTGTTGGCCTATGAATTCAGCCAGAAAACCGTAACTGTTCGTGCCCTCCACCAGGCTTTGAAGTTGTCCATGCCTGAGTGAGCTGTTGCCCTGGAAGCATTGGTGGGCTGGTGTTTGAGGGTAGCACCCTGAGAGTGCTCTGTGTGCTGCACTCCAGGTTTGATGTGTCTGCAGAGCAGTTCTGGGTTGGGTTATGGCCTGTGGGAGCCCAGTCTGGCTCATTGGAATCCACTGCTCTTGTGCTTGCTGAGCTGAGCAGGATGGATTCTTCCAGATTTGTCAGCAGGGCCTTGAGGCAGAACTTCAGGTCTCCTTTCCCTGTAGATCTCTCAGCACATGAATTCAAACAGGGGGGACATAAAGCTGTAATGTGTTTATTCAAGCTTTGTGTGGAAGAACTAAGTGTAAAGATGGTGCAGCATCATTGCAGCCACGGAATGATGAAAATTCTGCTGATACTGTCAATATGGTCTTTGTTAATTTTTGTACATGAGCTGAGAGCTGTACAGAGAAGCTATACACACACAGTTGTTCCTTCAGGCAGAACCATTTCCAAAATGAAGCCATTAAAAGCCTGTTAAATTTCAGACTAATCCAGAGCAATAACCATAAACATATCTACAACAATGCTAATGTTTAAGTGTGTTTGCTAAATGGTAATTTTTTCTTACTATCTGCATCTTTTTAACAGGCACAGTGTGACTTCACAGTGGAAATGTGGGGGTTTTATTTATTTGAAACCAGTGTAGGTGGATGGACCCTTTCTTAAAGCCTGCTTTTAGAAATGGAAATCCTCGCTCCTTTTCTAATGAGCCACTAGAGGCTGGTACAGATGAGATTATAAAACTGTAGCAATGAATTAAAATATGACTTCTCATTATAATTCCTTATATTTTGGGGCACCTTTCATGAATTTGGACAATTTTGTAAGTATAAATTAAATTAGATCTCCTAAAGTTTATAACTGTTGCAAACTAAACCACTTTCATAATCCAGAACTTTCAAACCTCAGTGCTTAAAATGGAAACATAAAGGTCAGATTTAGGTGGGTATTAAGGGCTTAGCGGGACTGTCAGAAGCACGAAATTATTCTTAAGCCTTTATGTAGTCACACATATAAAAGGTCTTTTTTTCAGAGGTGCTAAACATCCTCATCTCTTGGGGAGGAGTGAGGCAATTATTGCTTTATAGAGGTGCATGGCACATTAATCTATAGTGTTTGATCTCCAGAGACACTCACTGCTCTTTGCAAAATGACTTGGAGATGAGAGTGCAGAACAACTTAAAATGAGAAGACGGTGCTTTTAACAAATGGACTTCAGGAGTCACAGATTGTCTTCACATAATTTTATAGCTAAAATCCTATTTAAACAGAAACAATGGAAGCCTTAAGTTGCAGCTGTCTGTTGCATTTCTAATTGATCTGTGGCCTAACCACGGTGAAGAGCTCCTGGAGGAGCACGGTTAGAGCCTTCACCAACAAGCACGAGTACAACTGAAAACAAAGAATGACAATTTGGGCAATAGATTTCTTCTAAAAATGTATTAATATTACATGAAAATGAGAACATAAACATGTCCAGTAATCCATTTTTCTTGCTATAAAGGCATAAAGGACTCCTGCCATGCTGAAAAGAAAACAGGATCACTTCCCACCAAGCATTAAACCACTGTAAGGCATGTAGTCATTAGACCAACATCTAGACAAGTTACCAGTAGTAATGTGGCTTTCTAATTCTGCTTCTTAGGGATTCACTCCCTGACAGCTGCTTGAACTAATGCAGCACAGAGAAGAGAGCAAAACGAGACCTGTAGGTCTGCAGTGTTGGTATCAAACCCCTAAGCTGGTAAGATGTGAATATGATACAGTCTTGCAGAAGCATTACCTTAGCTTCTGATATACAGCAGTATTTTAAAAGACCCAAACACATGAAATCACTTCTTCACCTCCTCCAGTGTAATCAGAACGGTAGAAAAAGTCCAATTTTTTCATTTCTTGTGTGTGCCATTCTGCAGTGCAGGGCTAGGTATAAAGCTCAGTGGAAAGCAAGGAGGGAATTGTGTGCCTTCAGCTTGTGTGAAGTCAGTAGATGAACTTTCTTAATGCCTTTCAAAAGACACTTAATCATACAATGTTGCCCTCAATTTCACATTAGCATCAATCACATTACTGAATTAAAGGTGCATGGATGTGGGTCAGCTGGGCGTGACTAAATGTTCAGGGCAGAAACTCAAAATGAGTCAAGCACTCAAGAACCCCGTGCAGCAGAGTACACTGATTAGACTATCATTATTCCCTCTCTTAGGCAATGAACACAATCCTGTCATACATCTCTGGAAGCTCCCCATGTGGATAGAGCAAACTGTGATCTCAGCCTCTGCTGAAGTGTCACTTTTTAAAAGTGTGGACAGCTGTTAAAGCACTTCAAATAAGAAACAATTTAAATGTAGAGATATTTTTCTCATCTTGAGAATATTTTATGATGTGGTCAGTGGTGATAAGATAATCACTCACTTAAAATTAACCCTGTCCCTTACTGATATCTTGGTTATTTCATCATGTTTTGTTGCAATAGTTTATGCACCTTTTCTTAAAGCACAGGAGCACTGGATTTAAATCCATTTTAGAACAGAGCTCAGATCACTGATTATGTAATTGGAATTATCAACAAAAAAGACATGTTAGCAGAAAAGATAGTTATGCATATCAGTGTAAAAATGTTACACGGTTAACAGTCTCTGGCCTGGCAATGACTGTGTTCCATGCAATGAGACTGATTCCAAGCACAGCAACGTGCCAGAGGAAAAACTCCAATTAATTTTGATGGGCTTTGATGGAGTCCTGCAATTGTTAACTGTAGTACAGTTTTTAGTTATTTATAAGTATTAAACTTTATTGACAACTGGTGTAGTCCCTGTGCCAGTTGCAACTCTCAGATGGGAGGTGCACTTAATAGGGTGAAAATCCAGCCTTAGTAAAAGTTTTCTTTGACATTGTTGAAGTTTCAACAGCAAATTCAAGGACTAAATCTGATCCAATGAAATAATTCATGACTGAGAGCAAAATTTGACTTTCTTGTTTTAAGAACCTTTTTCTCTTTTTATACTGGTAAAAATTAGCCGTACTGTCTCAAATGACTCTCTCATTGGAAATTAAACCCCCTTTGATTGTGAACTGATTATTTCCAGTGTTGTAGTTGCAGAATGGGGTTAGGGAGTGACAAAGAAACAAGGAAAAGCCCCTTTGTTACTGCTCAGAGACTCAGCTGTGGGCCAAAGCTGTCTTTTCTTTTGTCCTTTCTAACATTACCTGTCAAGTGAAATTCCCTGTGTAGGTGGTGCAGGGCATTACTGAAGCGTGGCTGGGGTCTGGGTGGCAGCACATGGCACCATCAGGGACACACAGGGGTGATGGGATGATCCTGGACGTTCACACCTGAGCCTGTGCTCAGCTTTCTGATGCTGGGACATACCCCTTTTGAAAGGGAGAAAGTTCTTGAGGCAAGCAAAACCTACTACACCCAACGGAATGATTACAAGAAAATTCTTTGAACTAAAAGAGGTTTCTCTAGTGGACTTGAAGCAGTGAAGAATTTGTTACTTAGTTGACAGAGATTTTAAGATCTAAGCAACACGAAAAAATAAGTATTTTAAAAATTATGAGAATACCTTGATGGTTGTTAACTTTCATATTTCACAGCATGGCAGCAGAGTGGAACAAAATACTTGTGCATATCTTCTATTAATACCAATGGCAGCTGGGCAGGTGAAGGCAGGAGAGAATATAGTGAAATTCTGGTGCAGAAAATGCTACCAATAATTGTGTTTTGATGTTGGCTAGAGCATGTCCCTTCCCCTACAACCACTACTCCCTGCTCTGTGGAGCAGCTGAACCAGTTACCTTTTTGGATAGAACAGATCTGGAGTTTAATCTGGTTTTGTATTAATTTTTTTTTACAATTTTTTGTCCATATTTTCAGATAGGCAAAAACCACTAAGTACATTAAAACTAATGCTCATACAAGGCATCACCTCCTGTATTGTTGCATTATGCAAGTGTAAATAGGGAGCAAAGAGCTTGTATGGGTGGTATTTCACACACTCTGCATTGGTGCCAGACACTGAAACTCAGGCTACAGCCACAGCTTCAGGAAAATCTGAGTAACTCCTGCCTAGATCCCCTGCCCTGCTCCGTGGCCAGCACAAGCTGAAGTGCTGTAAATTCAGAGTGGCTCAGACTGCTTGCTTTTCCCTTGATGCCTTTCCCTCCACAGAAGTGGTATTTTGCTCCATAAACAGCTCTTGCAAAATGCCAAAAGACCATTTTTCTAGCTCTCTGCCATACAAAGGCTCTGTAATCATACTCCAGATCTGTCATAACAGAATAGAGTCCTTCTCCCTTTTTGTCCCTGTGGCCTTAAAACTGCCAACCCAGATTAATACTGCAGTGTAGCAATGTTCCCAGGCTTCGTAGAATGCAGAAGAGTTCAGAGCTCAGGAGTCCTACAAGTAAAATGTTTGTACAGGAGCCTTCCTTCTAAAAGGTGCAAAGCGCATTTAATGGAATTCTGAACAGAAAATTCCATATTCCAGCTACCTTTCAGAGAAACATTACTTCCTCGGTGAACTATTACTGGTCAGTACTATATCACCACTTTCCTTATTTAATTATGCTTCTAAAATTCCAGTCTGTTTGAAATGAACATACGATGTTTTTTTGTGATTGGTCCATGGGCGAACAGAACAGAGGAAATGGGGGCTGTAGTCTGGACTGTTGACATCATATGCATTTCTTTAGCAGCCCAGGCTGGGTTATCACTTACTGTCTGTCCTTGCCTTGAACCAGAAGGAATTGTTCCAAAACAACTGTCCTAATTATTAAAACTTCAGTGAAAGACGCACACATGGGGCTATTTCAAGGTCTGATTCTTACAGATGTACAAGTATTTCCCTTGAGGGTCTGTCTGTAAAAACACCATTGCCAGTACACAACACAGATGGAAAATAAATTTTCCTCTGCGTTTCAGAACTCTTAGCAAGTGTTCATCAGCTTATAAAGGTGAAAAATGGGATTTTAATATTTTTTTTCTGTTTTAGCAACAGTGACTATCAATTATCTTAAACCCAAACTTCAAGAACATAGTATTCTAAAACAATTAGAGTGATACTATATTTAGTCACAGACCTAAAATCACAGAGTAAAAATGGGTTAGCAGAACTGTCTATATTTTCAGACTGAGAAATTCAAAGGTTGAATGACAGGCCCAGGGTTACCTGGGAAGTATGTCCTTTCACAAAATTACCCCACAAAGAGACCCAAATTTTAGTTTTACATTTCTTCTGATGTTACTCCTTTTTACAACTGTGCTTAGATAAATGGGAACTAAATTAAGACTTTAGGTTTTGAAAAGAATCAAGCTAAGAAAGAAATATGGCTTAAAAGAGTGATATATGTTAATCATGTGAGTGATAGCAATGAGGAACTGTGCTTTTCCTGTATCTTTTTCATTAAATTGAACAATTCATGTTGTGATTAGCATTTTCAGGTCAAATTGAAACCCCTCTACCATAGAATCATAAAATTGTAGAATCATTTAGGTTGGAAAGTACCTTTGAGATCAAGTCCAACTTTTAACCCATCCATAATACTCAAACCATGTAGCTTTGTTAGAAGTTCCCAGAACAAATACCAACACTTTATTAATTGCACAGGCAGGAAACAGTAAAGTTACTTGAAAGTGGCTGTAATGATTTTGTGACTGTACATAGATCTTGCAAAATGTTATTGGTAATATGCATCCTGTACCCCACATAAACACTGCGAGAATAGCATGGTCATTGTTACGCTTTGTAGCTGTTGTGGAAAATGTCTTAACCTGCATTCATGATGATAGTGCCCATCCTACTCCCATGCCTTTTTATACAGTTGTGGTAAGATTGTTATGAAATCCTTTTGTCAGTCATGTTCCAGCTAACTTACGTATGTATAGAATTTATATATTAAACCCCCCTAATATATACTGTGTTTTAACAGTTTGCCTGAACTGTCTATGGTTTCTAAATTTTGTAATGTGAGTGTCAAATAAGAATAATAATTAAAAAAAAAAAGGGGCTCAGCTGTGTGGATTTTTTTTCTTTGCTTTTGTATGTAGTAAAGATTTCAACAACTGCAAATCTGCAGGATAGGCTGTGAAGAAACTCATGTTGCTTTGAAACTCCAGAAATACAAAGATGTCCCTGACTCTGCACAACAATTCACGAATATATGTGTAGGCAGAAACCTATGGTTTCTGCTCTTTCTCATTTCCACTTTACTGCTTCTCTCTTCATCCTCACACATTCAGAACATTGCACTGCATGTGCATTGCAAGGAAAGGAGACAGATTCACAGTCCCCATTATATTTTCCCAAATAGGAGTTACAGAATGGAATCTTCATAATAATAAGAGGGAAAAGCAGATCTCTGTCAGTATAAAAATACTGTGTCTGAGTATTTTTAGTTTGTTTCTATAAAACTCCATGGTACCACTGATGTTTAAATGTGTTCTTTTAATATTTGTATTGCTGATGGCAATACCAGTAATAAACTGAGAGCTTCTGCTGAGATAGGGACCCATTTCAGTAACAAGGTACAGGAAGAGACATCCTTGTTTCAAGCAGTTTAAAATTCTTTTAAATAAAGAAGAAAGACTCAGAGGTGAAACTTATGTAGATGTAAGTGGTGGAGTTTCCTTGATTTGTTTGCCTCCATTTGGCACCTGCAGCATGTTGCTTCTGTGAGTGTGTAACTGCTGTTCAGCACAGCCGGCCCTGCCTGTTGTCACCAAGGGAGAACTGCTCGATGTGAGCAGTGTCACTGGCTCCAAAGCCTGCGGAAGTGGGACGTGCAACCTCCTTTCTCAGCAGTGCTCTTACTCACGGTGCCAGAGCTCTTGCCAAAAGGGACTCTTGAGTCATCTGGCTGAATTTCCTGTTCATTGTGGCTTATTCGGGCTTCCCCATGGCAAGCCCCAAATTCTTTATTACGCTGAAACATTTCAATCCTCAGGAGGCCCCGTTGTGCCAAAGAGAGTGAGAAAAGTCCCAAGTTGCAACCATCCCTGTGAGCCTTTCAATTAAAGGGCGTGGATCAGCTCAGCTCAGCCCAAGGTGATCCCAGCTGGGCCGTTTATCAGCAAAGTGAAAACCAGTCTGCCACGGAGGGAACACACCTTGCCCCTTGGTGACCTGCCAGCTGCTCAAGGCACGGTGTTCCTTGCCCTCAGTGCAATGGGAACACGCTGAGCGCAGCCTGGGCCATCCCAGTCTGCCACTGGGCACAGCTCAGAGAGAACAAATTGCATTACCTGACCACAACTTTTCCCCAGTGCACACAGGAATGAACAAAAGAGCCCACGCTCACACAAAGTTTCTGGGTCACTGCTTCTCTAAGAAAATTTCTAATAAGACTTTAACAAGGAAAATGTGTCCCTAAGCCGTAACCATACCTGCTTTTTTTTATTTTTTTACCTGGCTGAATATTTGCAATTTTTCTATTCTACTGCATAATCTAAAAATAGTAATAATAAAATCTATTTTAAAATTTTTCTTTATAAAAATGAACTCTCATGGAATGGAAATACAACTGTCATTGGGTTCTCACTTTGGTTTTCTGCTGCTCCACACATCCAAGCTCCTATTATCTCTTTGAATTTACATATGCCACAACAATCTGGGACACTGGCTCCCTTGATCAGTAGTTATAGTGATTTGTGAAATGAATAATATATTTTGCCTGATATATCTTAGAAATTCTCCCGGCAGTTTTTTCCATCCCTGCTCAATTCAGTCCCTTATAAAGAGACAGTATTGTCATTACTCTGTCCCTGAGCTCCCAAGCAAAGCTACAGCTGCTCCCACACAGTCAAGGGAACCTAAGAAAATGTCTCTGTCAGTACAAAAATCAAACCATGGAACCTTAGAAATTCATAAACAACTAAAGGCAAAGCACAACTGCTAATCAGCCAGCCTCTGACACTGACCAGAGGGAGGAAAAACAAAACCAATAATTTGTAATTAAGAGAAAGCAAGCACAGCACTGGAAGTACTGAAAGCCAGGCTTCGGTACAGTACAATTTTTGGCTCTGCCTCTGAGTTCTTCTGAGGCTTTGGGCAAGGCAGACGACCCTTGCTTTAAATTTTGTATCCAAACAATGAGAACTCTAGATGAGATCTATGTCTCATGAAGAGCTGCTGTGAGGATGGATCACCTCCTGTGGTAAGGCATTTGAAAGAGGGACCTTACAAAATTGCATTTTGAAGGAAATGGTTTGAGCGTGCCTTTTCATACACTCACAAATGTGTCCCACCAGCACAGTAACACTGAATTGTAATGTACTCTGCTGTACAAAGCAATCTAAAATACAGTTGCATTGTGTTACCCCCTCCTCAAGCTGTGCATACATTTGGCATTGCAAGTCTAATTAAAGAAGGATATATCTCACATAAACAAAAGTAAATACCATAAGGGCTGACAGCAGAAGTAGCTGTAACTACACTCAAATGAATTTCCTGAGTTTTGTAAAGACTAAATTTCTCCAGATTCTTCAGTGTTCTTCATCTCATTCCCGACTTTAAAATGGTCATTTCTAGAGGGACTGTCACTTTGTGCTACATAATCTGGTCATGGACAGCAAATTTCTCTTTTTATCCTTCTCTGAGACACCACTTAAATTCCAGCTGACATTTCCTCTACTGCTGTGTCTCCACTGCCACCTCCTGAACAGGAAGGAAAATTAACTGATTCCAATTCTGCTTTTCTTTTGAATGTCTGCAGAGGTGGTTTTGAAAGCACTTTGTTCAGCACACAGAGCAGGGGCTGAAACTGCTTTGCAATCTACCTAGAGAGGCTACATTCTATAAAATCTGTTGTAAAGCGTTGGCTTCTGAGGGAAATTTCTTTCTCTATATTTGATATGAAGGCGTTACAACCTTTATACACTGCTTTTCTTCTTCAAGAAGGTCCAATTATTAACTTCTGATAGGTTTATTCCCCTTTCAACTTTTACCTGAAAGCCTCTGACTGAATCCAGTAAATTTTTACAGCTCCCATTCATCACACTGTCATAATGTACAACAGTTATTTCTGCCTTTTCTATTCCAGGCTGAAGATCCTTATTCCTGACAGGAGAGAACCAAAATATCCTAGAACCAAAAGTTTCCTGCTTCCAAAGGTAGTCAGTTCTGAGAGTCTCTTCTGCATTAACTTTGTTCTTTGTTCCATTAAATGTGATTTCCCAAAATTGTCCCTGAACTGCTATACCCTGTTAGAGGCCCTGTCATCCATTTATAAGGGGAGAGGAAAATAGCAAAGGTAAAACCCAGTAAAACCCTAGAAGAGGCAGTGAGGTAAGAAAAGCAGATAGCGTGATCCTGTCACATCCCATCTTCTCTGCCCTGCCAGGAATACCAACCACTGGTTTGTCATCAGCCTTCCAGAATGAAACTTTCCATAAAATCCAGATGGTCTTCCTAGACACACCTCTTGGAATAAGAAATTAGTGAAAAATTGCAATCATGTGGTACAGTTGGCTAATGTCACATACATGGATATTTTTTGCCTGTTTACATGTGCATGTTCACTCTCTGTAAATTTAATTTTATGCTTTTATCTCTTCTCTGCTGCTTGCAGTCTGAGGGTATTCCTCAGACAGCATCTCTGGATGTTGGGAAAACTCTTAACACTTGGCAGATATTACTATTTTTTTATAAATAATAACCAATCATTAGATGCTNATGTTGGGAAAACTCTTAACACTTAATTATATATACTATATTACTATTATACATATATTATATAATACATATATTACTATTTTTTTATAAATACTAACCAATCATTAGATGCGAAATGAGAAATAGTGAAGCACTGGCACCAAAGACATATTTGGCATTAACAGATTTGGTATACAAAAAGGATTACGAATTTAAAAGTTTTTTAAAAATACAGGCGGCAACAAACAGGTATTGATGCTGCATATCTTGGTTTCTCTTCTTAAAACAAACAAACAAACAAACAAAAAACCAACCAAGAAGAGGAACAGGATTTCCACTCTAGTGCAAACCAGGTTTAAATGGTTATCTTAAGCTTCTTGGCAAACAAATTTTAATGAAAATTTTAAAACCACAAATGCAAAAGTTTGTCCTCATTTTAGAACTATTTACTAATGTATTGATGGACTGACATAAAAAGACAACAGCACTCATTAAAGTACATTACAACTTAGATATTTTGGATTTTGTTTCAGCTGCAAAATCTTGCAGTATTAGAAGTAAAACTTGCTCAAATTATTCTGGGAAAGAGTCACTGAGTTCAGGAATTTTTCAATTTACCCCTTAACCTTCAAAGATAGTGATTTTCTCCAGGTAAAACTTCACAAGCTACTAAATCTGAAAGTTGTTTTTCGGTTCCGCTTTTCCCTATTTTTGGGTTTGCTTTTCTATACTTTGTAACAATCTCTTTGGGCTTATTAAATGCTGTCTGAGTGAATAGTTGGTGATAACAAATTTCCTGTGCAGTCCAGCACTAACCCAGCAGTAACTCCGGCCTGGGACACTGGGTTTTACCTCTGCCAGGACATGACTCAGCTGGATCCACCATCCCACACCTGCTTCGGAATCAGGAATTGCACAACAATCCACACAATTCCTCGGAGCGGAGGGGGCAGTTGCAAATTGCAGACTCGGGCATATAAAATATTTTACTGGGTTTTCACCGTGAGCATCACACAGGAATGGCTCGAAGCCAAGCCTAATTGCGGAATCAACCCGCGCACCAAACTGCTCAAACGCTACGTTTGATGAGCTCGTTAGAAGAAATTAATTGGCGGTTGGGAGTATTTGGTGATTTCTGCACTGCTGCACGTGTTTGACAGGGCACCAGAGGAGGGCAGGCCCGCAGCTTGGGGGTGGCCTCTGAACTGCAGCTCGGGGATGGCCTCTGAACTCGCCCTCGCTGCTTGAACCCCTCCAGGCAGTTGGGTCACAAAGCCATGGAGGCTTTGGGTAAAGGCAATGCCCACGTTTAACGTTGCCGGGACTGGGAGAACAAACACGGCAACACGGCCCTCACAGAATCCGCCATAGCGGCGGCACCGCCTCACGGGCGGGGCCTCCCCCTGGAGCTCCCGCCCTTATGCCGTGCGTCTGACGTCACGGCCCGCAGACGCCGCGAGAACGAGGGAGAGGGAGGAAGCTGCTTCTCCGCGCTCGCCGCCGCCATTTTGTCTGTGCGCGTAGGGCGGACACGGAGCTCGTTCGCTTTCTGTTCCAGTTGTAAGTGGTGAGGGCGGCCCCTTTTCGTTCTCTTTTCACCTCCGCTTTTTTCCCTCACGCCTTTCTATTTCCAGGGAGGACGAAGCAGCTGGGAAACGGAGGGGACGCGGGGGGTG
>VZTX01031479.1:849566-886103 GCA_013400915.1 Pardalotus punctatus | reverse complement strand
AAAAAAGAAAAAAAAAAAAGAAGTCAGTTTAGATTAGATATGAGGAAGGGATTCTTTACCGTGAGGGTGGGGAGGCACTGGCACAGGTTGCCCAGGGAAGCTGGGGATGCCCCACCCCAACCCTTAAAGTGTTTCAGATCAGGTTGGATGGGGCTCTGAGCAATCTGGTCTAGTGAAAGGTGTCCCTGCCTATGGCAGGCAGGTTGGAACTAGATGATCTCTAAGGCCCTTTCTAACCCAGGCCATTCTACAATTCCATGATAAGGCCATCACATCAAAAGGTCAGAATATGCACAAGTGCAACACATGCAGCTTTTGTTTCACTATAAATTTCTTTGAAAACTTACATAACTGCTGTACCTACCTTTATGTAGGCCTTTCGTTCTCTCAGCTTTTTTAAGTGCTGCTCTAGCCCACATTGCAGGATACACAGTGTGGTTTTAGGCATATAGCATAGGCTCTAGTGGCATGCATGCAAAATGAATGCAAAATATGCAGCCAAGATAAACCCTGGCAGATACAGAAAGCAGTGCAGAAGAAATCACTTTGCTCATTACCTTTAAAATCTCTTCCATTTGATAATTATATAACCAATAGAAGGAGAAAAGCACTTTTCCTTGCCAGACATGCTTTTTCCTGTTATTGAGCAGAACTTCCTAGGATGCCTACTCTCTATTTGAATCCTTAGGAATTAATTGTTTTATTCACCCATTTCCACAGGACAAGGCCACCAAAATAATGAGACCCATCAACCTTTAGAATTATGGAAAAAAATGGATAACATAGAAACAAGCAGAACTTTTGGTGGCATAAAAGGACACCTCTAGCAAGTTAACAGGAATAGCCAATGTATTCCTGATCCTAAGCACAATGATTTTAACAGCTGGTCTCACAAAATAGATCCCATGATTAATACATTTGAAACAAACCTGAGTTGCTAGATTAGGGCACTCTGTTCAGCAGTGGGAGCATTCGTTCAATTACGCATCAGATAACCATTGTCTGAGCATGGTCCTGATAGTCACATTGTAAAGCTGATTCTCTAATATTCTTGGGATGCAATGTACTGCATTTTTTTCATCATTTCCTCTACATGTAAACTGATCTCCTGCGTTGAAGCAGTACTATTTAAAACAAAAGGGTTTGATTTATAGCCAGTCCCCAGCCTCATAAATCACACCTGCAGTGTGGTGCTCTGAGCTCCCTGTGTTCTGCCAGCATTTACGTTTTATAAATGATTTGGGTTTACCTCCCATTGTGATGGAGACTAATACAATTGCATTCTACTCTCCCAGCATTCACTCTTGCTGTTGCTCATTATTCCCACTGGGAATTCAGACCTAGTTTTTGCAAGCTTGTCAGGGGGAGGGGAGTGGAGGTGGTGTGTTTTGTTTTTTTTTAAATTAAAGAACATAGAATTAAAAATTTATGTTTGCATCCTGTAGCTTTTTCTATCACTAGTATGCAGAGGATTTTTTTTCTTCCATATTGACTTTGTTTATATTTAGGCTCCCATTTGATAAGCTAATGATTTGGAACTTAAGCAGGACAGCAGCTTGAAATGTTCAATATGCAGAGTATTTGACCTTCAGAGTAACCCAGGTATGCACATCGGCCTTTCTAAAAACTGCATAAGGGGAAGGGAAGGGAAGGGAAGGGAAGGGAAGGGAAGGGAAGGGGACTTGAGTTCCCAAGAAGACTAAGTGCAAAGATTTTATTTTTAACTCTCAGAATCTACTGAAATGCCAGAAAGATGTTTATATAACATTTTACAATTGTATTCGAAGCTCTCAACCATATAACAGTTCTAGTTGGTTAAGCACTGTTCAGACACTTGGAGATAACAAGACTTGCTCCTTAGAGCTGACACCCTTAAGTCCTGATGCAGGGAATTATTCCTAAGTCATAGCACCATTTAAGTGAGATTGATGGGATTTGTGCACGTGCCTTGATTTCCTCTGTACCAAAACAATCAATGGTTCAATTTATTCAATTAATTACTATCATCACTGCCATTTTTTTTGTTAAGTACTGCTACTACTACACCTATAAGCAACAGAGCTACAATTGTAGCTTGAAACTGGTAAAAGCTACAAATCTAAGATACACTTCTATCACAAATACTCAATACAACTTAGATTCTGTTTTGGAGCCCAGTCTTCTGAGCATTTAAACTGCAGCCTGTCATTTGATGCATTGGAAAATTTAGACTTGAGATCTGAAAGGCTGCAGTGCACATCAATGTGTGCTCAGATCAGGCTCAGACCTAAATAGTTGCAAAAATATTTTCTTTAATTAATAGTAGTTATTCAGAAAAGCTACTCCCTTTCCAACATAATTCACAGGTGGACTAGAATAAGTAGACTTGTTCCACTTCAATAAAGGATTAAGATAAACTGTACTATTTTCAAAGTAGATTAAGTGAAACCAGAAGACATTTTGATTCCTCAATTAAAACTGTCCACACATGCACTTATGCAGGAAGAGCTTTGGCACTTTAAATGCAAACCTTACTTTCATCCAAATTAACTTTCAAATGAAGGCAGCAAGCCATGAATTATTGTGCCCATTGTCTGAAAATTCATATAAAAGTACTTGTATGAAAAGTAGGATACTGAAGTTCATAGTGTGGGCATAAAGATAATCAGTTGTAACAATTCTTTCTAGGTAACAACTGGCCTAATTTTTAGAACCCATTCTGGCTTTATATAGCAAGTGATTGTGTAAAAAACAGTGATTCCGACAAATGCTTCCAAAATAGAAGTTAGTGAATTCACATATTCTGAACAACTGCTTTAATTCTCTAGCAGCTCAAAACTGTACTTTATTCTGGATCAATTACTGAGAAGTAAACACCAAGTTTTTAATGCCAAAATTTGCTACTTCAAGTTTAAATTTCTTGGATTTATAATCAAAATATGATAGAGCAATGAGAAGTGAGAGTAACTCCCAAATATTGTCTATTTGATATTTTGTCTTTTTGCAGGACGAGGTAGCAAAAACACTGCAAGAACCTCCCCCCTCATTGCAATTATTGTTTGATCCACAGGGTAGTTTTACCATCAGACTTGACTGCAGTAAATTCATGCAAATCCTGGTACCCATACATAAGCTTAAATTACATCTTGCTGTGTAACCTCGTGCTGCTGCAAAAGTTACTCCGCAAAATAATTCCATGCACCGTAACAAGTCCTGTATTATAATTTGTTTTATGAAGCATCTTCATACATATATTCAGAAAAGAGGTCTAGGATCATGAGCTTCATTCTGAAGTAGCTTCACATGCAATCATGTCCACTGAAATATTAAAGAATTTTAATGCAGGTTTGGTCCATCATTATTGCAAGTCCATTTGATCCAACTGCATGTGAGGCTGCATAGTCATGACATACAACATATCCTTATACATTTGTTTCAAGAAATCCTAAAATTCCAATGTTTCTTCCTGAAGGCAATGTCTTTATACAAGGTCCTATCAAAAATAAAACTATCATAAAAATGTTTATTTTTTAAAAAGAGGGTTTAGTTGAATGCATAAAACCTGGTCCTCCATCAAAGTAATCATTTGAATTAACTTTGAAGCTTGATTTAAATATTAACAAATGTGAAAGATTTATTATTGTCTTTACACAAAGCAAAAAAGGCATTAAATGTGCCCCAATGTCTTTAATGAATCAAACTCATTTCAGTAAATGTTCAGATATGTTTCAGTTAATGGTTTTGTTTGTAATGTGAAGCAGCAGTTACAAGCTATATCTGGAAGAGATAAATTCATCCAATCACCTCTCAGATATTGGCACAATAATTTAAAAGAAATTACTAAACTTATGCCTCCTAAACTTCCATTTGCACACATAACAAGGGTACCTGAAAATGTGCAGTTTGATTTGCATACACAGCTTTGATTTCTTCACAGACATTTCTGAAGACAGGTATCTAGAATCTTGCTGGAAATTTGCCCTCCTGTGATTCCCTACATGCTAGGAATCTTGACATAGTCCATCCATCTGTTTTCTGAGTTAATCCTTATATAATAAAAAGTCTTGCAATCCACTATATTATTGGAATCCAAATGTCTGTTCCAAATGCTCCTGTAATAGAGCTGATATTTTGAAAATACATTTAAATATCCAGACCTAGCAGAAGACGACTGCCTATTTCCACTTCTGCAACTCATTTACCCCTGGGAGAAATCAATAAAGAAAATTTAACCAAAAAATTTGCCAAATAAATATCTGATGGATCCATTAATATACAATAATAATCAATAAAGGGGGCTTTCCTGGCAGTAAATGACTAGCTGGAGGAACCATTAACTGTAAGAAATTTCCAATGCAGAGTGCAACCTGATCCTGAAAATACTTATTCATATTATCAATCCTTTTTCTTACAAAATAATCCTGATTTGGGTGAGCCAGATTTACTAATTAAAGAAACATCCTGCTTAAGTACCATAACATACTTATTGTTCCTTAGGTGCATTAATAAATTACCATTTTTAGACCATTTGTTAAGTTCTGCAAATACTACTTATAAAATCATTTTAAAAGAAAAAAAAACAGTTGCTTTCTTAAGAGCTTTTTTAAGTTGAGTTCTATGTTCCCATGGATACACTGCATTGGTCCTATAATGGTCTTGCTTCAGCACAGTAAGAAGCAGGGAAATGAGACTTATTCCCAATATTTCCATAGGCTTAGAACACCTTCATTAGCTAAATCCTGCTCCAGTGCTGCCCAATGGAATGTACCTTTTTTATCTTTTTCATTCTGAGAAAGAACTAATCTTGGTCAAGGCCCCACAGCTGATCTCAGCATAGAAAATATGCAGCTGTATAATTTCTCCCTAATACACCCCAGGCATGTTTCTCTGGCTGGTTCACACCGTGCCAGGTGGTTGCAAATTACTTATCATTATCCCAGATCATTTGTAAAACACTAAGTATAATCACTGAAGTCCCCCCCAGAAATGTGAAGTTTTCAGTTTATATGCAGAATCCTGTATTCTAGAAGAATTCTTAGAATGATGGAATGATCAATGTAAACAACAATCAAATACCTCTGCTCCAAAAGAAATTATCTATTCTAAAATGTTGCATGAATCCCATCTTATCCAACTGTACATGTGAGGAACAATTCTCTGATGCTACAGGTTGTTCTGCTTTCTTGTTCTTTGATGAAGATGATAATTATGATCCCCAGGATAAGTCTCAAAGACATTTTTAAGGAAGTGATTGGCAAAGAGAGAGCAATCTTGGAAGAAATAGAAGCTATTAAAAAAAGACAACTTTCTTTAGATACAAAGGAGGCAGAGAAGGGTCACTAGTGGAATACACAGGTTTTCATCTCTATATAAATACTTCAGATATAGCCAAGGTTGTCAGTGATCAGAAGTGGAGTCTGCAAATGCTGCAAAACATCCAAGAGGCAGAGATTATTAACAGCAGCATCACAGATGGAAAAGAGGTAAAACAGAGTTAAATTAATATTAACTTTCAAAATCACATGAAAACATCTCAAGACAGAATACAGTTAAGAGAAATCCTATCTTCAGGGTGAGATGAACTAGTGACCTAACAGCTGTTTTCTACAAGATGTTTTCAGATGAGTAACATGTCCATTGCTGCACTCAGGACAAATTAAATTTTCCCTAGACTAACTTCTAAGATTGTTGCTGGTCTTTCTAACATTCATCAAAACTCCCCTCTCTGTTTCATAAAAAACTTACCATCTATGTTTACTAGGTTCAGAATGTACAGCAAAGTTCATCGTAAAGTTCTTTTTAATATTATTGTTAAGCTCAGTATTTAAAAAATCATTACTAAATTCACACTTTAAGGTATCCCAAGTGATGCTATATCTAAATGATTGTAAAGCTAGCCTGTGCATCCTGTACCACAATCCACACCATTGTTTTTGCTGTTTACTGTCTTCTTTCAAGTTCCACGTAGTCTCCTCAGCCTTGCGGCTATTGTTATCCAAACCAGTGCATTGGATTCTGATACTGGCCAGGCTTTCAGGACACTCTGTAGAACAAACCATCATCATGGCCAATATCTGGGGAGCTGTGACATTGCTAGATGTGAGCTTGGCTCAGTGACTCCATTAGCCCCATCAATACACATCCAATGGCCACATGAGCAGCTATGGGATGTAGCAGCAGTCATTTCAGAAGAATCATTGACTGACTTACTGCACAAATATAGAACTGACAATTAAATGAACTAACAGCTTCGGTTTACTTGCCATGATCAATTCAAGCTACAATGCAGTCATGCGGGAAAAAGTTAGGAGAAGCATGACCAAGCCTGAACCACAGCTCCCATTTTGTGACACAATATCTTCCAATAGAGAGATTTTCTGTCAAGGGCAAAAAAAGCATCTTAAAAATCATTTTCATTGGTAAATCTTAAAGGTGCTGTTTCAGACACAAGTAAAAATATTTTGGCCAAGAAAAGTATGGAACAAATAAGTGGAGCAGCTGCTGAGCGGGCTGAGGATCATTTGCTCTGAGCAGGGAAACTTCCTGCATCTGGAACGGAGCCTACTGAGTACTTGTATATAACCTATACCTGGGTCTGAGTCTTTGCTGTCTCACATAATGGGTATCTAAATCTGTGCAAAGACTGTGAAACATGGTCACTCTGAGCAGACTTTCACAGCCTCTTTGCAGCCCTCAGAGCAGGACGGCGGAAAGCCAGTCCCCAAAGCCAGCACTGAAGCCGTTACAGGCCGTAAAACTTATATTTACATTATATTTTTCCATGCTCCTCCTAATCCACTTCTTTTCCTTCATCCTGGATACAGGAATGGTTTATTTACTTTTCATATCCCTGTCCTGTCTGAAAAAGGTACATCACTCTTATAAACTGATAAAAAACTAAGTCAGACTGAAGTGGTTTTGTGAAACTTATCCAAGTTCTTCACTACAATTGACGTGTTTTCCTTTTAACATAGATATGGCAGAGTTGAATAGACTCCCTGGAGACTCCACAGTTATTTTCAGTAGCAACAAGAGCCCATCCCAATCATAACTTCCAATCTGTCATCCCTCCTTGAATACTAAAAAGAGCCTCTTCCTCTTATAATGTACTGGAACCAATTCTGTACAACAAAAAAACCTCCAGCACTCCAATACCACCTGAATTATTTTCTTAGATATGTATCACAATGCCACAACTGCTCCCATCATTACATGTAGATCAAGCCAGAAGGATTGTGCACTGCATTTTCTCAAAACCAACCAATATTTGAAGTTCCACTGGGACATACACATTTCTGCCAGGGGCAGCATATAGCATCTTGGAATTTAAGAGAACCACTAATGAGGAGAGAACAGAGGATACCAGAGGACACCGGAACCACCCAGGGGACAACAGGGATTTAATGCAAGCTAGAAAATTTGGGGAGTCCCCTCCAAAAAAATTAATTTTTAAAATAAAGTGCCAATTCATTAGTAGTTCTATGTAACAGCATAAGTCAAAAGTAAAAACAGAGAGAATTTATACTTTTTTCTTGCCAGTGACTCATATTTTTACAAGCAAATAATTAAAAATATTCCCCACTCCTGGTCTTTTAAACCATTAGTGTAGATAAAGGATCTCTACATTTTTGGCAAATCTATGGTTATTATGGAAGCAATAGCTTTGATTTTATGACAGTAACTGTTTGTATGTATTCTCATTAAAGCCTTAAACTTCAACAATAAAGTCTGGAGACTGTTTTCATGGTGTCATTATTATTTTTTTTAGGAGTGCAAAATTATTTTAAAGAAAAGTAAGATGCATTGATGGATTGTAATCATTCAAGCAAATGCATCATTTAAAGAATATATTCACATTTCTCATGCTTTAAGTTTATGTAGCAATGTGCTCTCTCTTTCCAACAATTTACATGCAAGGTCTGAAAAATCTTTCTCCTACTAGGAACAAAATCCTACCCACACACATATTAGACCCTTTTTAATGTCTTTGCAAAAGGAGATGGGTCTCGGGATAAAACACAAGATATAAAAGGCCCAAAGACTGCATACAGTTCTCTTGTGAAACATGAGACATGATGCTCTGACAGCACAGCCAGCCTTTAAGCATTACCACAGTGCAATCCAACCTGTCTGCAGTCCCGCAGCACAGCTGCAGTCCCAGGGGAGCGTTCCCCAGAACCCATAACGCCAGGCTGGTTCCTGGCTCTGACATCCCTGGCATCAGCCCTTGCACTACTCCATGTGTCCCAGCCCCTCATCCGAGCGCATCAGTGCCAGTGCCAGGGGCTGAGCAGCCACAGGACCCAGCACAGAGGTGACTGCACCTGGAATGGAAAAGGGGATCTGCAGACCAACTTACCCTGACAGACAACAGACAATTAAAACCAGTGACACGATGGGTGTGCACCTATACAGAAATCATGGCAAAGGAAGAGAAGTGCAGTGCTATCCTGCTATTTCTGCTCAAAAGAGAACTTCTAGCAACTTTGTTGGGATTGTATCATTCAAAAAGTAACAAAGACATAGTATTTTCTTGTCTTAAGATATTTCTCAGCTCCATGGCACATGTATCCAAAACATAACAACTTTGGTTTCCTATTACTACTAATGCATTAAGCCCAGCATCAAAAGTATTCCTGAAACCATTTTGTTTATCTTCTGGCATTGAATTTGATATGACTAGAAACAATTCAAAATTTAATCAAATAATTTTTAAGCCAAATATTATCATCACTGAAGCTCATGCAAGTGCTCATGTCCGTGCACTGGAAAAATAGGAATATCATATTATATTTATCATGACTATTGATAGTAAAACATTTTAGACAGGTTGTAAGAACAATTGAGAGTGCTAAGGAATGGTTGTATTATTAAATTTCATCATTGGCTCAGTGTACTTAAGACAGCAAGTACACGATCTCTTTGTGCTTTTAAATTATTATTTATGTGGATTTAGCTGCTCTCTGTTAAATAATGCCATATAAGCGCTGACCCAAAAAAGCAATTAATCAGTTGAACAACATAGGAAAGTTTATCATCTGTATGCAACATTGCAGAGGTTTTGCAGTTTGAGTACCTAAAGTGCCATTCAGAAAAATGTGTCTCCAAAGGAAATTAATCTGGATTACTTTAGCTGCCTCATTATAGGATTGCAGCCTAATACCAAATTTTGCCTGATCTCTTCCTGTTCCTATAGCTCAGTGAGGTCAGAGAGGCAGTGCAAGGGGATAGGTAATTTATTTTTATTCAATATTGACTTCTTGGTCTACAGTTTACCATCAGTTTTATTTCAGTGGGAGTAGTGACCAAACAGAAGACACGACTTGGTGTGTGATCAGCTCAAGAGAGTTCATTCTCTGACTACTAAACATAACACAGAATATTAAGAACAAACTTTTGCAAGCACCAGGTGATATAGGTGTTGTTACAAGCTGCTGTAAGGTGTACATCCCCTGTGTTCACACTACCAGACATTTACTAGTGTTCATCCCACCTCCTGGAATCTTCACACTTCCTCCTAGGAGAGGCAGCCTCAATACAACAGTTCCTCCTGCACACTCAAAAGCTACGCCACCAGGACTCAAAACTGCTTTGTCTCCTATTCTGTGCTGAAGGAACTGTTAGTTTCTTAAATGTGGTACACAACCAACTGTTGACACCAAAAGCAACATTCCCAAAACCAAGACCAAGTAACAGATTTTGTTCAATGCCTTTATGGCTTTGAATAACAAGATGTCAGCAGTCCTGATCAAGCAGCCACAGAATCAGTCATAGACTGGTTGGCATTGGAAGGAACCTCTGGGGGTCATCTGATCCAACCACCTTGCTCAAGAAGGGCTACCTGAAGCAAGTTGCCCAGGACCACATCCAAATGGCTTTTCAATACTTCCAAGGATGAAGACTTCACAGCCTTCCTGGGCAGACTGTGAGTGACCACACTCACCATGGAAAAAGTGTTCCGATAGCACTTCCTGTGCTCCAGTTTGTGCCTGTTTGAGCCCATAGCCTGATAGAAAAACGGCAGAGAAAAACTACCTGGAGTACTAGGCAGAGTTGGAAAACAAGAAGGCTTTGCTAAAAGAGAAGACTTTAAACAGGTCTATGCACAATTATAGGCTTCATACACATAAGGACCAGTTTTTCACTCCTTTAGTGGTCCTGTTATGAGGTTTGTTGTACAGCTTCTGTGACAATCTCAGCTGGTACCCTTCATGTTCTATCAGAAGATCAGCCTCACTCTCTGTAGTGATAGATACACATATAAATTACAGTGAAACTTCTGCAAACTGTCACCTGGAAGGGGCCAAGAAGTCTGATTTTCTTCATTGCACAAGCTCTGGGTAGGAGTTTGAATCTTTGTTATGGGTTGTGGGGTTTTTTCCTGGTAAAATATTAGTTTAATATTTTTTAAAAGATTTTGCCTTTTTTGTGGGCATATCATCAAAGCGTATTAGTTTAATACTTGCTATCATTCATTTACTGGAGAAAAATTATTAAACACATGTCACTTCAAAACTGCGTGACATAATATGAAATTGAAATGACCTTTATTTTGGCACACTACTGCACTGAGCTAGAGTATTACGAAGTCCCAAGTGTTGCCTGTTTACAAATGCCAGACAGGCTACCACTATGGCTCTAATGTGCTCAGAGACTGTGCAGCCTATGAGCGACTGTAACTAACTGAAAATATTGAGTTAGCTGTGGGGGAAGATTCACTGCTCACCAGTGGGAAAAGCCACTACTTTGAGACAATTGGTTAATTTACATTGGAAATTTGACCGAATAGAAGTGGAAACTTTGACCAAGTACTCACTTTTTTTTGATGCTGTTTCAGTGTTTGGCCTCCTGTCTTGCAATCCATAAACTTGCATCTTGGGTCTAGGATACTTGTTCTCTTCCATATGGTTCTCACACCAAGTCTATAAGAGTGACAGCTGGATGAGTCACAGTCATGCTCAACTTCAAGCACAAAGGTGTCTAATTCTAAGTCTTAAAAATGCACATGACTGCATCATAAAAAGCCACAGGCTGCAACACAAATCTTCATAGCCCTGCCAGGGAGTTCACAGATGTGTACGTCAACCCTCTGCACCCACTGCGCCATTCTCAAGACTCAGGATAGTCAAACAAGAGTCAGATTTCCACTCATTTCCTGAGGTTGTTCAACAGCTTTGGACAGCATCTGATGGATGCTGTGGATCACTAAGATTCTGTCCCCTGGACTTTTAACACACATTCAACCATCCCCCTCTCACATCAGGGGACTCCTCCTGAAGAGGTGCAGCACTCCAATACAAAGACATGACTGATTCTTATATCTGTTCCAACAAGGAGTTCCATGGCTATAGCAGTTGCAGCATTTCACTGAGTCCACCTGGGACCCTTCTCCTGAGGCCTAACAACACAAAAGGCATTTTGTAATAGTTCTCTTTGAAATCAAATTAGTGATGTTTCAAGGCGTGACCCGTAAAGGGCTGCTGTCCAGAATGTACATGTGTTTGACAGATACATCTTCCACCTAACGGGCCTCTTCAAGAGTACAGATGGAATCAAGATGTGTGAACAGAGCTCCAAAAGGGGAGCCATGGGATATCAGGGTATACAGCAGAGCCTTAACAGATAAAAAGGAAACAATATCAGATATAGTGTGAAATAGCTCACTCCAGCTGGTAGGACAGATTCTGACAGCATTACATAGGTAAGATTATTGCAGAGAAAGATGCTATTCCATATGTGCAAAAGCTAGCAAAATATAGCCCAAATTAAACTATATAACTTTGTGCCAACTCCTTATAAAAGTCATATAAAGTCACAATCTCCTTCCTCCATTTGTCCATACACTACAAAATATTAAAAGTTATTGTGGGCTGTAGCTCAGTATACCCAGGTACACAATTTGATAGGCTGGAGACCAGGGTATCTAGAAAGCAGCCTATTTATACCTGACTAGCTACACAACCAATGGAAAAGTTAGAAAAGATGAGCTTTCAAATTTGCCACAATGTATTTGCTTATCTGCCAGAAAATTAACCACCCCCTTGTCCTGCAAGGTCAATTTCTCTGGAGCAGGATCATGACGATGAGAACTCCTGTCCACTCCCTTCTTTTTCAAACAGGAAAGCATTTGGTGGTTGGCCTTTCCAAATATCCAAGGGTCCCATTTGACTGTGTAGAGAATGCATTTAAACCACAGCATCCTCCTAAAGCAATCCAGGCGTCAGCTCTATAACTCATTTTCACATGAATTCACAGACAAGAAAAAAAAAATCATGCTAGTATATCAAAAATCCCTATAGCAGCCAAATTAAAAGAAACACCTGCTGTCAGGAACTCCATCAGCTACTCCTTGTTGCCAGTGTCTCCTGTCTGAAAAGAGGACATGACAGAGATGAACTATGTGTATTTTGCAAGATGAAACAGAGTCCAGGGCAAGGCCCTAAAAAGACATAGGCTGTGAATTCTTCACTATGTGTCAGGACCAGCCACTTCTGAAAAGAAACCAGACGCTTTAGGCTACGCCTAGGAGCCAAGGCTAAAACACCACAGTGAAAAATGCCTCTGGTTGACAACAGAAGACTTCACTGATGGTAGAACTTAACATACATCAGATTTCCAATGGCTCGTTTCTTCAATGATCTTCAAGTTTTGCCTCTGCTAACAACAGGAATGGCAACAGTTTCAGGAAAGAGAATCAACTTCTACCTTCTCACAAAAAGGATGGTGGAGTATGCTGTACTTGCCGTACTCTACACAGTTCAGACATAAGGCTATAGCCAAGATTTGGCCCAAGTTCTTGTATATCTATCTTTTAAGCTGCATTTGATTACTTAAAAATCACTGACTGGCACTCGCAATTTCCACATTATTTTTCCAGGAAATTACTTTAGAGACCAGGGAACTGTCACAGTGATCACAGAACGATATGCTAGTGCCATTCTGATAAACCCACCATCCTTGTGAGACATATACAATATGAGATTCAAACCCTGATATGAAATGCCAACCCAAAAAAAGTGGGAATTCAGCTCCCTTTCCATGTGCAAGCAGATCTCCTTCTTTCGACACTGAAGTTGGTCAGTTGTCAGGTTGACTTTGATTGTTCCCTCAGGACAGGAGTGAGAAAACCAAACTTCTGCCACTAGAATTTGATGGTGACTTTGCATATGAATGCCAGTGTGGCCAGAGCTCCTTCTCTTGGATTATAAACCTGGTTAAAGCTTTGATTAAGGAGTTAGTAACTGAATGGGAATAGGATCATTCTCATCAGTGCATCTGTATCAGCAGCAGAGTAACATCCTCCCATTGTTTCTGAAGCAGTAACTATTCATGTTTTCCATGTGGACTATAAATAAACTTGGCCCTGGAAACTGTGCTCTTGGAGTAGTCCATTAAGAGAAAGTATAAAAAAAAATAATGCATTTAAACACAGGCTAACACCCAAAGGCAATGATCAGTCTGTTCTGCCGTCCAGGTTAGTGAACATGAGCCAACACTTACACTTTGAGTTCCCCCCTAGAGTGGTACCTTTTCCTTTTCAGTCCATCATGACATATTTACAGCTTTGTCTCTCAGAAGTCCCTACTGAGACTCCAGGGATCCACACTGGCCCATCATGAATGTTATTTTTCTTGTGTTACTACTTTTAAGAGCCAATAGAAGATATTCAGGAAGGAATTAAGAGCCTGTGTTAATGTGATTTCTGTCATCTCCATATATTTTGTATTAGGTTAAACATACTCTTTCTCCCCTTCCCCATTTCAACACCACTTCCCAATGTATATGCTATAGAAGTAAGCTTGCATTAGCTGTATCTGCACTAGACAACTGAACAAGACTGGGACCGTTCTTTGGGATTACAGCTACTGTCTGCAAATATTTTCTATTCATACTGTTTAACTCTCTTAACCTCCAAAACAAGATGGTCGGGTACCTGTTCAGATTGGGTCCTGGGTTGGAGCTCAACCCTGAATGGTGTCTGTAAATTATTTGAGAGAAATCTAGTTGGTCCAGGTCTAAAGCCTGCCAGGGACTCTTCTAACACTTAACTGTAGACAATGTGGTGCCTAGGTATGCTTCCTCAGAGTTTTCTTTAATAGTATAGATATTGCTGTAGGTAACAGGAAAAGAAACTCGAAATCATACAGAATCCAGTGACCAGTGTTCTGGTTTTACAGTTTTTTTTTCTTTTGTTTTCATTTAAATTCCTCATCTAAACTGCCTTCTATCCACTATCATTTACAAAACTATTCAATGCTCCTATGAATACCTTGATTAGCTGTCAATATATTACCAAACTTAAAGCATTGTATTAGACATTGGAAATATTATGGGTACATAAATCATATCCAGAAATTACACAACCCTTTCAGACCAGAAGGGGTCTGTTTTCAGACCTTGATAAAGAAAGAGACTGAGTCTCTCTTAAGGCTGTTCCTAATCTGTATCATTTAGCAGATCTAAAAAAGAGTCACATTATAGAGCAAGCAAACATTCACAGGTCTCTACTCTAGGACAGAGCTCCCCATCTCTTGTCTGAGATGTGTGACAGCTCCCATGCTAAGGTCACTGGTTTCCGGGTTATTCAAGCATTCAGTGTTGATGTAGAGTTGATCTGTTCCCACTCAGTTATGCAGCTAGGACACATCACCCTTCAGTTTCACCCTACGTTCTCAAACACACAGGCAGACGCAAGGACAGTAGTTTTAAATCCTTACAGAATGGAAAAGTTCTTCCCTGCTCAGAGACTAAAATCCCTATCTCTCCCTGGCATCATTACTTGGTAGCAATAACTCCAAGGTGTTGAGACCACATTTAGCTTTACGGAATAAAACATAACAAGCTGTCAAAATATGCATAAATAAATTAGAGTCATTATTCCAGCTTAAGGTTCTGGGGACATAAACAATCCTCTTGAAGTTCACTGTGACATTTTTTGCAGCAGGAGCCAAGCATTAAAATTACGTCCTGTATACAGAGAGCTGTAAATGCATTCTGTCTTAGGGCCTGGCACTGCAGCACAGAAATCAACAGGCCTGCCTTGGAATAGAAAATACAGCAGTTCAGGGCCAATTCCCTGCCCCTGAGCACAAGTTTTATGGCACAGCTCATGTCCATATGGCTAAACTCTGTCCTTCTGCTCACTCCCCAAAGAGGAGTTCTCATCTGTATCTGCCTATTGGAACAGTCCACGGCTCACGCTGCTGCCCTGACCCATCTCCAGGGCCAACTGCAGAGCTCTGGCTGGCACAGGCACAACCATGTCCTGGAGTGTGTAAACACCCAAACTCCACAGGTCACCAACACCACTGCTCCTGGCCCTGCCCAGCATACTCACACAGCCACAGCCTTGGAATTCTGCTACGATATTACCCTAAAACATGTTTACCTTTCTGTAAGTGACTTCCAGTTATATAATAAGAAACGCAGGAAGCGAGATCCAAAAAAGACATGAGGAATGAAGATATACACACATGTGTATAGGGATATAAAGGAGCTGTACCAGGTGACACCACATCCATCATGCCTCCATCACTAACCAATTACACAAACTTAGGAAACAGTCTGATATCAGTGTAAGCACGCAGTGATACCTCCTCAGCACAGCCTCCTGCAGTACTTCGTGACTCAGAGACTTCCTGAACAAAAAGTGGTATCCTGGTATTTAACAGCCTTCTGAGGATTCTTCTCAAAGAAAAATGAACTCTAGATTTAAATGCTGTATAATTAAAAATCCAGTGAAAATAGGCTTCAGCAATTTGAATTATAAACAAGGAGCAAACCCATTAATTCAGAATATACATTTTACATCAAAAGAACATCAAAACAAGGATGAACAAGAGCAGTGTCATTACAAGAAAGCATCAAGCTGAAAGCTACAATCTCTAAGAGCAAAATGGCACTGACATTATCACAGAAGGCTTTTGCTTGGGCTCAGTGCACATGAAACAAAACAAAAACAAATTTTGTAGTATATTCAAGGCAGAACCTGCTGTGGCAGAAATCAAAACAAATGGCTAGTAATTGGCAAAATGCAGGATCCATCCCATTTTGCAACCAACCATTTTTACAGCAAATTTTTTTTCCTGACTTTTTTGGTGTACTTCTTTAAGGTTTTGAAAACCTGGCATAGCAACTGCATCTTTGGGTTCTGATGGGTATTTTTGAGCTACTTGTTAAATCCATATTAGGAACTGAGGCAGCCATGGCAGTATGAAGAATTGTTCCATTCCTGAGTGGGAAATTCCATTAGATAAAACATTCTTGCATTTTGTCCAGTAGAAATACTGTATTTCCACTGAAAATGCCATACTAAAAAGCTCACTGGTGATGTTTTTCTAGAAATTAGTAAGACAGAAAAACTTTTGACTTCTCTGTCTCCCCTTTTCTTCTCCCACTCCTTTCCCTTCTCTTTCTCTTCAATGTGGGACCAAGTTGGTCAAATCAAAAGTCTAAGTGCATTTTCCCCCCTAATAATAAAGGAACTTATATTTCCTTACTTTTGCAGTGATGTATTAAAAACATATCAAGGGAAAATCATCCTGTTTTCCAAAATGTTTTGTTGACCATGGAAAGGAAATACTCCCCAAAAATTCACCTAGCACAGAAAGATTCTTGATTTCTCTGTGCGTACTCACAGCTTGGTAACAACGATGCAGATGCAAGTTTCAACACCCGTGATCTGACTCCTGTGAGGTTTCTCCTCACCTCCATGTACATTGTAAACATGACACAAATGCAATACAATACAATATTTTTATTTGGGAAATCAGGGAAAGTTACAGAAATTCATTTGGAGCAGATGACAGAACAATTCTGACTAGACAGAAATCAGGAAGAATATGAAGTCTTCTGTTAAACTTGGGGAGGAGGTAAAAGGTACGACAACAGAATTCGTGCTTCAATAGATCACTATCTGATGTATATTAGAGGAATGCTGGTTATGTGATTTGATTCTCTTCTGCCAAAAATTTCCTCATCTGCAAAATTGTGACAGGGATCCTGTGAGGGCAATAACCTGCTTTCCAGTGTTCTTATACTGGGCAAGTATTAGATGAAGGACAGAGGAGCCCATCACCACTCTATGGCCTCCTCAAATGCCAGAGAGGCATTATAGGGCTCCTGGCATGCAGAGCAGATCTATTCATGTGTAATCATTTTACCAAAACCAGCACTGGTCTAGATTCCTCAGATCACTAATCACCTTCAGCTCAGAACACAACCACTACACCAATGCAAGATATGAAAATACAGTGCTTACAATTATCAGCACTGTAAGATCAAACAAAACGAGAAACAGAATAAATTAATCTAATAAAATCAGATCAGAATATATTTGGGTTGTAAAGGATTTAAGAAAAAAAAAAGGTGGAAAACCCCAAAATTTTGTAAAATTATCCTTTAGATTAACCAGCAATTCTAAGAAGCCAGCCGTACAGCAAGGGCTCAGGGATCAGCTTGGTAGAGAAGGGAATCATTCCCATGATATGTAAGCTGTAATGAGGGCAGCAGGTGACACAAGACCCTCAAAAACACTGCATTGTCAATGCAGCTTCAAACATCTTCTCAGAAAGAACAGTTTCATATGACAGTGTTCCAAAGTCTCTCACACCCTGTCAGTGATCTCCATGTCTTGGAATATCTATGGAAAAAACACAGGCATCAGTACAAGATATCCCTGGAAACAGGTTGATACACAGGAGGGGCAGCTTTACAGAAAGACACCATGAGGTTCCCCATTTCTTTTCCTCTTAGCCTATGTTGTGGCTGGAAAAAGGGCAGACATAATAAATATGGAAATCAAAATAAAATAAAATAAAATAAAAATTTTTTAAACCCCACCCTAGGAAAAGTTTTTCTGAAAATACTATGTGTACAAGATTATATCCTACTCCATTCCCTTCTGGTGGTTACAGCCCAGCTTACATAGGCACGCCTTATCACTGAAGACAGGCAATTAAATATGGGAACGGATGTCAAGTAAATAGTCTGCACTCTTGTGAAACCATTTCACCATTCTTCCACAAACAGGAAAATATTAAGCAAGGGGTGTGCAAACTGGGTACAGATGCAAGAGTGCGATTGAAAGGTGAGTATCATCTGCTGAAAGCAGATCTAGGCAGAAAGACTGAGCATGAAAAATATTTCCTTAGTTCTTCAGATAGAGAATTCTCTTCCTCTGGCCTGAAAATATTTGTTACTTTCATTCTGAAACTTTGAGTTTTCTATTCATACTTCCAACAACAAACTGGCAACTGCTGTTCCAAAATTTACAGTGTTTCACAGAAAAACCTACTGACCTCAGCAAAATATTCTTCTGCTTGCTCACACAGACCAAAGCATTTGAGCCATTAGGAAACACAGCAGAGAATAAAACATTCAGATATTAAAACTCACTTATCCATTTAGTTTCTCTCTAACAGCCTTTCAGAGCTTCAGTTCAGTGTCATGAAAACCTCCCAAATCTGGAAACTGGTCAGTCTGTAGAGAAAGCACTTTCCAACAGTTTTGATGTCTCCTGGTGAGACTTTACTCAAGAAGCCCTGGGGACATACACTGCAGCAATATAAGGGCTGAAATTTGTCCTTATATTTTCATACCACTAAAATCCTGTGTAATCCTCATTTTGAAGACTTAAGTGAGACTTAAGCAGTACATAGCCTCATACCAAGTCTTCTTTGTGTTGGCACAAATTTCACCCAGGCAAGACAATATTTGCTCAGGTGCAGTACCTTGGGTGAGAGTTAATCCCTTTCATTTCTGACACAATACTTGTTATGTATAATAACTAATAAAAGCCACTCTTGAGATCGACAACCTACACATTTTCAATTTCCTCTCATGTACTGTAGCCTTTCATAAGCTCCTTTGATCCTGTATGGGTGTCAATCTTTGCAGGCATATAGGTCACAAGAAAGTTCATCTCATGTTAATAGCCCAATCACCTTCAGATACATTGATTTTATGTCATTTCCATTTCCAAATTTCAATTTATGATCTTATTTTAGCTATTGCATTATTCTCAAAGATGCAAAGCAATAGACTGTGATTTTGCTTGGACCCATATTAAAGAATAAGAAGTAATGTCAAATATCAAAGCTTCCTTCTTGCCTGGCCAGCTGGAGACGTCCACACTGCACTCTTCGCTGTCAAGGGAAAGGTGGGCCCTGTGAGGCAGGGTTTACAGGAGCTCCTGACCCAGGAGCAGAATTCCTGAGACAGTGATTGGTCTGAAAGCACACAAAATGCAAATCAAATCACGCAGGCTCAGAATGCCTCATGAAATCTGAGCTCAGGACTCTGAATGTGGGAAAAGGCAGAGTGCTACCTGATGCAGGCACCCCTAGAAGAGCTCTGATGAACACGGAGCAGGACTGTACCCTCTTCTTCCTCGAGCCCCAGAGGCTGAGCACAGCCCTTCACAAGTGTACAGGCTGGATCCTGCTGCAGCCTGAAATCCCTGTCCAAACTGAAACATCCTCCATAATCTTTTTCTTTTTTTCCACAAACCACCAGCGCTGAAAGTTCTGTCTTCTGTGGTGTTTCAAACAGGACCAGAGGCTAACAGTGACAGAGTGCAATACAAGAGGGACTGGACTTAATCTTTTCTGAGAAGGCAAACCTTATAGAAATGTTTGTTTTCACTCTGCTGTTCGACATTCCAGCTAGTGGGAAGCTTCAGGAACTTGTTCCAATGGCTTGTTTCTCCTGCTCCCTCCCATGGCAAATTGAAATCAATATTTTTAGATTCTTGTCATTCCCTTGAAGACTCTCTCTCTCCCTCCCTTTCCGAGGTCACACAAACTTTGCTTTGGACTCCAAACTATTAATTTTTCACATTACTCATTTTAGGTGTCTGAAAAGCTTCTTACTCATCAGCCCATAGAAGGAAGTATTGTTTGTCCTTTTTTTTTTTTCTCCTTTTAAAGAAAAATAAGAGATACAGATCTCAGCAACAGAAATTAAGTCTCTTACGTGCCATTGCAACAAGGTGTCTCCAAGCCTGACTTGAAGTGCCCCCTCCCTGGCGCACACTTGCTGGTTTGCTTCATGATCAGAGCCCTTTGCTTCTGAAGGCACAGCAAAAAAAACATCTGTGCCAGCTGAGGAAATTGGGAATGCTTTTCTAACCAGGCAAAGGAGCTGCAGGGAATCGTAGTGAAGTTGAATTCACTTCCCACAGGTCACTGAACACTGGGTCTAATATTACTGACTTTTGGTAGCCATGAGGTCAAGTTAGGTTTACACTCTAATGAGAGCTTAGCAGCTGCATAGCCCAGTGTCAGCTCTGGGAGCTCGGCAAGGCTCCCAGCTATGCCTGGAAAAGAGAGGAGCATGTAACAGGAAGCGGCCTGTGAAGCAAGAAGCAGCCCTCCTCATTTACCAAAAGTTCCCTTTTCTGCTCCTCTCCCAGAGTCATTTGGACTAGCAGAGGAATATACCAGCGCAGTCCTACCTGTCAGCAGGGAATAATGTTTGTGCATCTGATTCCTCTGTCTCTCTACCAGAACTTTGCTCTTGGATTTCCTCAGGGTCCTGATAACCTCCTATGTTACCACAGCTGTTTGCTTAACATAATCCCATCAAATTCTTGAGGTTGCCACATCACCCTTTTCTTGTGTCCACGCCCAGGATCTCCTCATCTTCTTACACACAGTAAACAATTCCCCACAGGGTCCACATTTGTTGTGATAACTCACCAGCCATTAAATCTTCAACTCTGATGCACACAATGCAGCAAGCTTGTGTAGTGCTATCAGGTAAGACTTTGCTGATGCACTCAGACCTTACCAATAAAATAATATTTGTGTTCTCAAAACCATCCACTGAAGTCTCCCAGAATGCCATAGCAAGAGCTACAAAACACTTTTAAGGGAAAAAAAAAAAAAAAGAGACAGAGAGAAAATATTTTTCACCATAGAGACTTCAAGTCTAACCTTATGTAGACAGGGTGGAAAGCATTTTGCAAAGGCGTATAGACAGTTTTGTTCTGCTCACTTACACAGTTCCTTCGGTTGGATAAAAATTGGATAAATTGGATGCAAATAGTACCATAATCAAGTATTTCTGGTTTGGCCCTTGAGTGGGCAGAATACAACTGAAATCCAGATGATCCACATTTTTTACATCAGGTAAGCCAGGATCACATACAGGGCAAAACAAAGCAATTTGCAAATATCCCTACCTAGACTCCAGGTCTGAAAAATATGCTGAGCTGCTTGCACTTGTTTGGAAGCAGTCTTAAGCCTAGGTCATCAAGAAGGTCTAATCCTTGCAGCATTGCTTCATGCCTGCCTGAGACAAGGTCCTGTGCAATTATTTCTGTGCTCAGGATGTCTGTTTGAGGTGCGAGTCCTAAGTCCCCTCCCCTGCTGACTCTTGAGAACATATTCTGACACACTGTATTACGCACAGTTTCTTCATTCAGTTGTCTCTAAAGATGAGATTCTTTTTTGATAAACACATAGGTCTAAATTTATGCAAATGCGTAGCAAACACAGCCAAAAGAGAGAGAATGAAAATATTAGACAACCAGTATTAACAACCTTTGTTTTAATCCTACAAATATCTGACAGCGTTTCTTTGTACATACCTTTCTGGAAGTCCACAGCCTATTTCCCAATCAATGACAACATGTTGCCCATGCAACAGCAATAAAGCTGTCACAATGCCTTCGGCTGTAACTTGCAATCTGTCTGTATCCAATACTTCATTGAAAAAGAAAAGGTGCAGGCCCTAAATCTGGATGAGTTGACTGGCAAAGGGCTGTGCTACCTAAAGTTCAGCTCCCTTTTTTCTTGGCAAAAGCATTTAAATCCTCTAATGGAGATTTATGTCATTTTGTCTGGGTGCCTTTCCCACAGAGGATTCAGAAATTAATCATGCTTCCTCTACAATCATGGAAACATCCCCATGTTAGCATAAAATTACCTTTCAATTTTTTTTGCCTCATTTTTTCCACATCTCTCTCTCCTCCAAAATACCTGTACTGGCTGAAAATATCAGACACTATATTTTACACTTATAGAGAATTGTATTTGTGATAGTTAACAAGATTCTGCACATGATTAGGACTGTAACATCTGCAACATTTCTTATATTGTTTTACAGACTTGGCTGTTTGGTCAGACTCACAGACACCTGTAAATTCAATAGAGATATTTTCTTATTTTGCAATTTCAAATATCTCCAGACTTGTGATTCATTTTAGAGACAAATGACCAGCAATAAACTACTCCCTTATTTATTATTTTTTGCTACATTTCATGTCTCATTAAAAGATGCAAAACACCCTGACAAACAGGACCTGAAAAATAAAATATTGAAGCAGGAAGCTCTGTTTGTACAGATGTCAGCTTAATATACACAAAGTGAAATATATTTTATAAAACTTATTAATAAAAATATTCCCAAGCTAAACCAAAGTTAACTGCAGTATTTCTGGTCTACTTTAAACAATATTGGTTTCATAACTAATTATCTCACAATTGCTAATATTTTTCCTTGATGAACTCTGTGCTGCCTCATCCTAATGAAAGTGCTGCAAGGTAATACAGCAGTTACATGACAATGCAAATAGGACCCATTCAATTTGCACAAAAAAAGGTTGCAAGGAGCAATTAGCACTTCATTAATATGATATAAAATGCTAATTTGCCATATATCCCAAGTGACTCAAAACTCCTTTCCATCCATATGTGCAAATAATAGTTAATATAATGCAGTGTGCATGAACCAGGTTCATGGTGCATTAGCTGGAATCCCTGTGTCAGTTTTCGGTATAATAGCTATTAGTTAATATGAACAGTAGCTCACATTTAACCTATGACAGCAGTGTTAAATGATAAAAGGATCTGTTGGCAGCAATATCTCATAATTCCACCCCTGTAAAGTTCTCCTTTCCTTGCTATCCAGGATGAAGTATTGGAAACTGACTTCTAATCTAATTTATAAAGCAGATTGAAATGAAGTGCTGGTAGTACTCAGCTCAGCTGCTCAGCATTTTGAGAAGAGAGATCATTCCTGGCGAATTGCACAGCTCAGGCATTCAGGCACTCACTGGCAGCTTCTAATGATCAAAGTATTTGACTTAAATAATTGATTTATTTATACCAGTAAAGAAGCTCCAGGGGGTTGTGAATATTATGAGATATAATCACACCACTAGGGAATTAGAGACACTCAGATGTGCCTTGTGCTTGCTAATGCCCTACGGGTGTGATTAGGATATCACACATCAAAGGAATTTGCTCTAAAATTTTTCATATAATAAATTAATAAAAATAATTTATTTAAATAATTCCATTGATTTAATGGGACAGATCTGATGCAAGATACAGTATGCAGAGAACTACAACGGAGTGTGTTGATCTAGGATGCTACAGAAGCCCTGACCATCTTCAGTTAACACCCAAGCACCAGCAGGATACTCTGTCTAGCAGGTCCCTTACGGGGTATTAGCATCACCTCAATGCTTGCTGTCTGCAATGAGCATTTCCAGAGATTTCAGTCAGCCTGCATTGTCTGAGGTGGAGTAAAATGGTGCTCCTCCAACAAATCCTTTCAAGAAGGGAAATGCTGATTAACAGTGACACACAAGGCTGTACAGCGTTCTGGCACAGGCAAGCAAAGCAAGGGCTGCAATACCTCATGGACAAACCAAGCTCCTCTGGCCAGATTGTGTATTCAGATATTTTAATATCTACCTTAATGGCTTATATGGCTTGACCATTGCAGACTACAAGGATTCTACAGCATTTAATGCACTTTTTACCCCAGCATAAAAAAAGATTAGGGAAGCGTTCTTATTTCTGATATAAGAAATTGACCCAGAGACCAAATAACCTGCTCAAGGGCACATTGACAGTCTGGGCAGACTAGGGGATTAAACCTGTACTGACTTTCTGCAAAACGCTTCAGAAAATTTCAGAAATACACCAGTTTTTCCACAAGGATATTACAGCAACAGGTAATTAAGATCATGTTATCTTTAACCTGGTGTGCTGTAAGGGAAGTATTTAGATGTCCCACTTTCAGAAGTACAATCCTTGTCTTTATCCCAGGACCCACAGGGAAGCATTTAGGGCAGTGACAGGAAAAACAAAAGCATCTTTTTAGAGAATAGTTGTGAAAAAACCCTGTAGATCCATTCAGAGCCATAGAAAGGCATGAAAACAGAAAGCAAAATTTGGGGGCAATTTGTGCCTAGGACAAACTAGTACTCCAGGTGCAAAACATGATTGCTGTCCTTGAGCTGCAGGAAGAATGAGTGAATAAGGCTCTTTGAACCCATGTCTTAACTTCCCTGGGGTCAGGCCTAGTCTGTTTTATATTGCTTTAGTGCCCTCCTAAGATGTTGCAAAAGAACTCCAGAACGGCAAAGTTTTTCAAAGAAGCCATGCAAGTTCTAACTGAAGAAACCAACAGCAATTATAAATTCCTACAAAAGCAACAAAAAAATCACTAAAATTAGAAAGGGAGAGGCATCAAGAGATTTGTTCATGCCTATGGGAAAAGCCTGAGCTGAGACTGTGTGTCTTTGACTTTTCCACAGTAAAGCTTCATTCCCATCCTTGCATATGTGTTCTGATTTAGGAACACCAAGCATTGTGTCTGCTGGCTGGGCCCATTATCAACTTATGCCACAGAATGAGGTACCCTTGGGCACATCACAAATCAGATGTCCACCACATGCTTTTATTGCAAGGATTACATCTGAAATCAAATTCAAACGCACACAAAATTCAGTCTCTCTTAGAGAGTTCAAAAGAAACTCTCCTGTCTTGGAGTTTCAAGATTTGAACTGAGCCTGGAGTCATGCAGTCCAGTGCTACATGTAGCATGCTGTGTTGAAAATAAATGTACACTTTTTTTATGTTTATATCCTTTTCCCTTTCTTTACCTTATTTTTCCAAAATGCATATAATAAATACAGCCTGTCCCACAAATGCAGTTTCACTGAAGTGCACAAGAGTACTTTTTTATTCCCCAGGACTAAGGATCCAGCACTGTGCACTGGTTGGGCTGTGGCAGAACTTCAGCCAGGGTTCAGGCCCCAAATTAGGTAGGGCTTAACCTGCCCATATGGTCTTGTAACGTGATGTGTATTTGCTTTGTATTGTTTGTTTCTCATCTCGCCTGAGTTCTCCCATGCCAGTTTACCCTTGTAGAACTGAGTTGAATACAACTACCATCAGGAATCATGAAAACTCAGAAAAAGTCTTTCTATTTAGGCCCACCCTTAAAAAAGTACAGAAAGCCTGTAAATCCCTGACATATCTATCATCATTAGAGAGAGAGTCATGTCATCAACTTTGACCCCAATTTCAAATTCTTAGTTTTTTGTGTGACTGCCAACTACCGTTTCAACAGCTGCCTGATCTGATGGGGTCCAGTGCTAACTGGGAAACCTCAGATGTGATCCCAGTTTAGACTAAAACACAGTTTAATAATTCTGATCCTAGTGATATCCCAATATGCATCCCACAGCACAGCTGCCTGTTAGTTAAGACTGAAAATACCAACAGTCTACCCTTGAAGCAGACTGTCAAGTTTACAAGCAGCCAGCAGAGATCAAGGATTATTAACAGCACTGGCTCTCAGAACTGAGGTTTCTTTAAACAGTGTCTGTTTTGTTATCTATATCAGCCATGACCTGTGTGTTATTCTCAAGGATAACAACAGCTACACCACCTTAAGCAAACCAACTACTTAAGAGACCAAAGAAGTGAATCACTCTCAGAGAGCTCACAACAGAAAGCAGCCCCTCAGGGTCTCAGCAGTGAAAATACCTATTCTTGACGGGAGACAAAACTTGAATGCCAAGGAACAAAACAGTATTAAAAGCTGAAGCTTATCGATATACTAGAATTTTCCATGTTTATTTATAACTGAAAATATTTATATCTATACAGGACTAAAACTCCTCTCTCTTTGTGTACAACAATACTCTGCTTTAGCTCCAGTGATGGGTGGACAGCATTTCTCAAACCCAAACTTCAACAGAATACCCAGCATGGTGGGGCCCAGTGTCTACGATTAACGTAACAAGAGCAGGCTGACCAGCAAGCCACACTGAAGTCAAAGGCAGGAAGGTAATTACATGTTAAATACAGCTGTATGAGCCACAGGACAAAAGTGATCCAACAGGAGTTTTCATGAGCAGGACCTGACCTTGAAGGCTCAGCTGTAGTGAATCAAGAATGGTCTTAACTAGCACAGGGCTCTTTGCACAAGCTAAGTCTCAAACTTGCCTCCAGCCTCATCCTCCATGACAGGAATTAAGTCCAAAGGTAAAAGCAATTTGAATTGCTCTGCCAAATCACATCCAAGTGGAAGATACAAAGTGAAATAATAGAGTCAGGAAAGAAATGCTTTGGGGCATAAGAAACCAAGAACAGACTCAGCAATGGCAGTGGGTTTTGTAACTTAAAAGCAGGGGGTAGCTCCCCTCCAAGGAGCAGCTTTTCCTTTTGCAGAAAGCCACTCTCTTCTTTAGCCTCTGTCACTGCATGTATTCAGTTAGAAGGCTCTCTCCTTCATCCCAGTGGTTGTGTCCCAGGCATTGTGAAATCTTAGTGCTGGCACCATTTGCAGCTGTAGGAAGTCAGATATAAGCCCTAGTGCCACAGTATGCTGCTGGCAATGGAGCCTGGCAGCCCTATCACCAGCTAGGACCTTAGCACACAAAAAAAAAAAACAGTTAAATAAACCACAGACTTGGTGATCAACAAAAGACCTGCCTGCTCATTCTGCCTGGAAAGGAAATTCCCTCCTTTTGAGCTGGCTGTTAAAGTGCCACTCGTCTCTGAAAAACACCTGATGTAACATGACATCCTCCACCCAAACCAGCAAAGCTCCTCAGCAAAAGTTTCAAACCTGAGAGTTAAGCTAGATGATTGAATCCACTCTTGCTCCCCTGCAAGAGAGAAAAGGATTTTTAGGGGCACTGATCATTCAGCAGCTCTGAGGGCAAGAAATATGACAGATGCAAGGGCAAACGTGAGGCACTACAGCTCAAAATTATCACTCTGGGTACTGACCTCCTGCTCTGGACACCCCCTATTCACGGAAGGAGTCACCCCACCTTGCATGGCTGCCTGCTCAGTATTCCTCCTCCCCATTTTGGGGCAAGTGGGGCCTTCATTCTGAGTAGAGGTTTGCAAATTGAATAAACAAAATATTATTCATTGTGAGGCCAAACTCAGTCCTTGGTGTATGTTTGTAATGATATAGCCAAAACTATCCAGGGAGGAACCCAATGACGTGTTTTCACACGAGGGAGAAAGAGCATTACTTATCTTTTCAGGCCTTTATATTGCTCCTGATAAAATCAGTAGAAAATTTGTCTTTGGTTTCAGAGAGAGTAGAAAGCTGCACTATAAATTTAAAACTGACTTTTCAAGGTGTTTTTTGGTTTTTTTTTTACTCCTGCCTTTTTCAATAAACTTGCAAAATGGGACATGTTTCTTTGCCACCAATAAGAAAAACAAAAACAAACAGAACTCGTTATTCCTTTGCAGCCATTGTACATCACAGAAGCACTGTTTCTTAAAGGGCATCCCCTTTTCAATGGAGAACTGCAATGATTTCTAATAAAATGTTTAAATCTAACTCCTCATTACTTCAAGTTCCCCACCCCATGGCCAGCCTGGGAGCCTTGGAGCCTGTGAAAGGCAGAATGTAATGAGTATATATTAATGTTATATACTTTCCACAGTCCTTGTTCTGGTGTGACCGGATTTATGTATGGAGTAGCTTGAATGTAATTCATCACAATTATACATAACATTGACTTCAACATTTCTGCAGGTAGCACCGTCTCCAAACTCACTTAGCCGCGGCTGTAGAAAGGAGCTGAGAAGTGGTGACACAATGTTCATTTGTTTTGGTGGCAAGACTCAATTAAAACAACATAACAGGGTCTAAAAAAATACTAATCTGTGAAAAAATGTGAAAGTGAGTTAAGTAAAACTTTCAAATATTCTCTTGTTCATGACAAGCTGTGTGGGCTGACAGCTTGTCCCAAGGGAGTGAGAAGTCTTAGAAAAAGCCCTGCTACAAAAGGACTGGCTGTTAAGGCAAATCTCCACCAGTCAGAGCTCTGAGGAGGGTGAAGCCCAGCTATTGATGCCCAAACACAGAGAAGACATTGTGAAGGAAATATGGGGGATGAGAATGGCAGTGGAGGAAACAAAATAGGGACTGCCTCCCACACAGAAGAACAACAAACCTGTGAAAATAAGAAGGTGCTTTTTCACTAGACAGATTTTTATGGAAGAAAGACATGTCCCACAGCTTTCAAAATGCTACCTGGGCCATTCGTGAACTCCAAGCTACCACAGCTTGAGGCATAGGGGGGAGAAAAGAAGGCAGGTTATTAAAAGTAAAATGGAAATACAAGGAGTGCTCTTTGCAAGCAAGCATCAATTCAATTGCTGCTGTCTTCAGAGGGGACAAAACAAATAAGAAGGTGACCTCAAATATTGCTGACTTTCCATTTTCATCCCAAGTTTGGCAATAGCCAGTGTTGTTCCCAGAGCACCAGGGTCCTCAGGCCTTGTCACCAGACCTCTCATTTCTCAGAGAATTGCCGTTCAACAAAATCATGTTTTAAAGCTTTTTTTTTCCCCACACACAAGCTATAGTCAGGAATGTAATGCAAACTGTTAGAAATAATAATTTTAGACAGTCTCAGCTGGGAATGGGTGAGAGGAAGAAGAGCAGTATAAGGAAATTTGAGTCTCTGAAGCTGAGTGTAACTTCACAGAACTAGGATTGTTGAAGGGAAGCAAAGCTCTCTTGTTGGTTTACACTGTCCAGAGCCATAAATGGATTATAATTGAAAGTAATAATAATAATAACAATTTACAGTTAGTGCTTTTAATCAAGATCGTACAGGCAATTTTACATATTTGCAGTTCTCATATGTCACTATACTTCTCTTTGTAGTTACTCCTATAGCTGTTTCATGGCATACTGTACAGGAGTCCTGAAAGCCAAAATGCTATGCCCCAGGACACAGAGCAGCTAACAGGACCACAAAACCCAAGCCCCAGGTCTCACCGAAAGTCTCTAAGAGATCTGTACAGGCAGTGTTGGTAAGTGATAAGACTATAATGACTAAAGACAAAAGAAAACATTGAACAATCCAACACTAAAGAAAGGCACAGAATTTCCTTATTAAGTACTCTGATGTCGTATCTCTAGGTCTCTTGTTCAGCTCCTATGTTCTAATACATGAGCAATAAGAGAACAAATTACAAGAGGTCTGCACACGAAAATACGTCCCATCTGCGAGGCTGGATTTACTTCCCTAAAACTTGACTCCCCCAGAACCTTATTACATGAAGTAAATCCACTAAGAGAGAGGAATCTATTTGCAACCTCCATGCTTCACAGTGAATTGCCTAACATGGAGATTGTTCCCACAAAGTAAGCAGAGTATTCAGCTGTGGAAGTAGAATTAAAAGACATTGGTGCCGTTCTTGGAGTCCTCAAAGAGAAGATGTGGCCAGCAAGACCCAGGACCCATTAGCAGCCTGGTTTTCTCACGACGTGAACTTTCTTGCATACCCCATGGCAGTTTCCACTAAGAGCAGTATTGCATTTGTTTAAATTTGCATTAAGAACAGAAATACTTTGTTTCTTAGAAGGCAAAATCCTCCCAGCAATTACTTTACTAGATGGGCATCTCTGCTTTCATTTTAAAAAATAAAAGGAGCTGTCTCTGGTGTGTGTCAAGAGCTGCAGAGACTACATGGAGCTTGCGACACTCAATCGACCAAAGAGGTTGAGGGCAGCTCCCAGGCCTAAGACAATGCCAGCAGGGCACTCACAGGGAGGTGACAATAGAACAGCCATGTGGCCCTGCAGTATCTCAGACAGCCTTGCCCTGAGCCTCTGGCAGTCTCCAAAGAGTCTGTGAGAAGGGATGCAGTCCCAAAAAGTAAGCATTATTCCTTATTTGTCCCATATTCTACAGCTCCTGTCTGGGCCTGGTAGTGCTGAAGTTCATCTCTCTGAGCACAATTGAACAGAATAAAATATCAGGTTTAGCCTCAATAATGGCTAAGACAGCTCATCTCCAAATCTCCCACCAAGCTGCACAGCCCTGAACACGACAACATCCCTCTCCCCCACACTACACGCTTTTGTCTGGAGACATCAAAAAAAAGCCAGGATCAGGATGTGCCACGCATTGCTTCAACATATTCAAAGTTTCTTTTGGAAGGTCATCTTCTGTGCTAGTAATTCTGTGCTCAGGAATTGACAGCAACAAGAAACACACAGGCCAGCTGAAGTGATGTTGGATGGGCCCTTGCATCATGAAAATTACAAATTTGCAAATTTGAAAATTACAAAATTACAAATTTAGGAGATGTATCCACAGGCCCCACAGCACTGCAGGCACCCTGTGAACTGCAATAAATGTGGAAGAACAGATCATTAATTACCAGACCTATGACAGATCATTTCTTGTAGAGGCAGCATATACTTTTTTCAAAAATGGGTGTGTTGCTTTTGAACAAATCACATGGACAGAGACAGCAGTGTTTCTCTTTGCAAAGGCCTCATACACCAAACATTCTCTCCACAGAACTATCTTAGCTGACTACACAGCAAGCACCTCTGTTGTTGCTGATACAAAAAAAATACATTAATATAGGGAGAGTTTGGGAATCCCAGACTCTCTTTCCCCAGCTCCCAGTTGCTACTTGACTACTATTTTCATCTCAAAATCCCAGAGAAAGAGCTAGGGATTTAAAACATATTAACAACATTATAGCAACATTTGTGGAACTTGGATGTTAGTAGAAAAACTGTCACAGGGAAGACTTTGGAGGAATTACTTGAAACTCAGTCTGTATGCTCTGCTGGAACGCTTAATGCTTGTCCAACAAAGTTCCAGTTTAGTTTTACAAGCATGGCAGCCTTTGCACATTAGCACATGTTATGTGAAACATTGCCCTGCCTTCCCAAAATAGCAGCTCTAATGAGTTTCATGGTAGATGCCCCGCTGATCAAACACGGGTTTATGAGCAATACAAGGAACCAGTGGGGCTCCTGCACCCGTGCATCAGCCCAAGTGCAGGCACATTGCAGAATGGCTTCTGCCCGCACAGGCGCTGTTTGCTGGCTATGAATGGGGACACACAAATACAGTCACACCATAGTTCATTAATAAATTCAGCTGAAATAGTAACAACCCTTTGAAATTGTTCAGCAAAATCTTTCAAAAATGTAGTAGTCTGGACACACCTTTTTAATGGAAAACAGAAGCTAAGACTCAGTGGTACACAGATGACAAAGCTTAAGCCTCTCTTCTCCAGTGGGCATACAAGAGAGGGAAGGTAAGAGGCAAAAAGACAGAATGCTTTCCATGCTCTCCCTTCTTCCACTAAATGCACACAAGCCCCTCCACAAGCCAGCAGTAAGCCTGGGCTCCACCTGAGGGCATCATCTTGACACAAGGACACACATCAGGTTTATATGCAGCACTGAATCCCTAAATGAGAATATTAATACTTACCTTCTGTTCTTTAAGGCTCCTCTGCCAGGGCACAGGAGTTGACCAAAGCAATATGGCTCATCAGGAGATACAAATTGCTGGTATAACTGGAACTTCAAGAGCCTAAAGTTAAATTTCTCTAGCAAGGGGGATCACATTGCTTCTATGGAAGTCTGAAAAGCAGTCAACATACTGTGCTTCCAATTCCTAACATATGATCAGACACATACTAGTCTTCTATTCAAAACATCACTATTTTGCCACATGACAAGAAACACTCTCACACAACCAGACAGAAGTAAATGACTAAAAATCACCTTGGTCCATGACCAGGGTGAAGGCACATGGTCATAGCACAGCTGAGACTCTGATAACGCAACTACAGCAGAAACATCCCAAGCACACAGCTGCAAATCCAAGAGCCTTTATACCACAGAGTCCAACATACTGCCATTATACAAAGAAAGGGTTTTTCACATATGACAATTACACAAGAAGGAGTGCCCTATCAAAATACCCAGGCAGTCTGCAAATCACTCCCTGCCTAAGGCTGCAGGGCCTTTGAAGCAGCGGGTTTCTGGCCTTGAGCTGGATGGATTGATTGTACAGACTAAGCTGGATATGACTGGCAAGACTTTAAATTGGGCAAATCTACCTCAGAGGGAAGAAGGAGAAATATTGCCCATATTATATAGTTTTTAAGCTCTCCCCACCACCCAAAGAAGCTCAGCAAGGTGAACTGCCGTATTCCCATCAATTTCCCCCTACAATATCTATTTCCCAGGAGGGAGGAACTAGGCCAAATTTAAATAATCAGGTCCCAACTCATAAGATCTTGCCCTCCTTTCTGCACTGGGAGCACCATATGCTGGTATGCATTGCTCAGCCTCTCACTATCACACATACAATTAAGTTCAGCTTCTAAAAGTTCTACCTGTAATTGGAGCCAGCTGCAACCTTTCTGACACATACTAATTGCCAGTAATGATTTAAGTACAGTCAATTCACATGCTACAATTGTTTTAAATAAAGGAATCTCTCGTACCTTTTCCTTGAGAAAAATCTGTTAATCTTTGCTGCTGACTTATCAAATCCTCCAGTCACCTGTTTGCCATCATTTTCATGAGCTGATAACGTGTTTATTAGAGCCATAATATGCAGGTGGAAGCATAAAGGTCTCATTTGGTGGAGTACAAATTCTGTCTCATACATCTGTATGGAAAAGCTTGGTTTCACGCTTCAGCTGTGCCTGAGAAAAGAATAAGTTCCAAAATAGTATCTTTTATTATTTTCAAATGGAATATTAGTTCTTTTAAGCCCTGTACATATCTCAAAATACCATTTGGATGTGCATGACAGGTTGGTTTTTGTTAAGCTTCAGATATCATCACTGCCTATGGTAAATCCATCTAGCCTTAGTAAATTTCAGTTTAATTGTATTCTCTTTTTAATTATTTTTCATACATAAAAGCACATTCCACAAAATAATAAAATGTCATGTGGATTGTATAAGACTGGTTTAAAGTTCTTCCCACAAACTATTTTAGTTTCCTGCAGAAGACCTGACCTGAGATATTGTAGATAATACACATCTGGCAGAATGAACCCAGTATCTCTTTGGAAGTTCTGCTTTCCTTTCTGCAGTATTTGGGGGGTATGGTTGGGGTTTGGGAGTTTTTTGTGGGGTTAGATATTTTAGGGGGGGAAGTGTTTTTTTATTAAGGCATGCTAGTGAAATTACTACAGTCTGTGCACTGGGTTTACCAGTCTACTTTTTCCACCACTGAGTTACTCAGAGAGGACAACCAGATAGCAAATGGATGTTCTGCTGTGGCTGAGTTCACTGGCCTTTTGGCTGGCTTATGTGTCTGTGATGTACTGAATGCCCTTAGCTCCTGGGGCAGCATAAAACAAAACCCAGCCTTAAATGGGGTCTAACCCAGGTATCTGCCATCTTCAGAAAGACATTCATAACTCTTGCCTCACCTGTGAGATTTTGCAGGAGGAAAAAAATGTATGGACCAGAATGTGAAGGGAAGGTGTTTTGCCACATATTTTGAACTATATGAAAGAGAAGAGAAATAAGTGAAAAAAGTACTGACCAGCTACTCAACGAATCAAGGCAGATTTTTCATGTGAAAGAATAAGCCTGAATCCAATAATGTAAATATATAAGAAAGAAAAAAAAAAAACCTGTAAAAAAGAAGCAAAGTGAAAACCTAAATTATGTTTGGGACAAATTTTCCAACTAAAAGAGGAATTTTATCTGACTTAGTATTCCTTGACTTGGCTCCTGAAAATGTAAAGTAGGGGTCTAATTCTAGGACAGTATGTGGTTTACTATAAAACAAATCTAGCATATAATAATTTCCTTCCACAATTCCCATGACTTGTGGCACAGACCCAAAACCTCTTCCATGATTCACGTCCAAACCTCCCAGGAGAGATGTGATGGCCAGATTGTTAGTTTTAGTGTATGAGTAGTTTGGGTGAAATGACAAATGCTAACACTCAGTCATTCTGTGGAGAAGAGATGACCACAGTTATGAGCAAAGGGCAGAGCTCCTCTGGCAGTTTATTATTAGCATCTTGAATATGCGTAAAAAATGCTGTGTTTTTTTAAGGTAAATAACATTTTCCTACCTAACTGGCCAGTCCTCAGGGACGATTTGTTAGTCATTCCACAGCATGGGCCAATTCCGCTTTTCCAGAGAGGAGAACAGAATGTCTCAGCAGATCCGATAGTCTACCGGGCTGATGTTCCGAGGCGCCTGACAACTCCTGAAGTCTGCTTCTGTGCCCAGTAATCTCCTGAATCTGCATTTTACACAAACTCTGAACCAGTGCTGACCATGCCCAGACTAACACCTCCTGGAATAGCCTTCTCTACCGCTGAGAACCTTGCCAGAGTAAATAATGTACCAGTTTGCTGATGCAGCCTATTCCAGAACTCCTCCTAGTTTTAACCTTTTCAAATAGTCCCTAAATGTAAAACAGTTAATCTATGCCTCTGACTCATCAAATTATTCACTCCAAATTTTATGTTCATTGTTAATTGCCCCCTTTTTCTTCCTGTTTGCAGATTAATCACAGATCAATCCATCAAAACATGCAGAGAAACAAGTCCCAGCCTCATGGTTTTTGCTCATAACTCATTGCTCCTGATACAAGAGTGATCATTTCTACCACATTTTATTTCCTCCTTGCCCCTGACTACTTGGCTGAAATTCTTGAACTGAGCAGAACACTGACAAGTATCAATTAATGTATGCACATTTGATGCAGCATTGCTGAAAAAGAAAGGCATTTCCACTAAAATTTGTGAGCATTCCAGATTCACCAGTTTTTCCAAAGATACCTCTAAGATATCCCAGTATTAGCAAACAAAAAAGAATTGGAGAACACAAAGAAAAAAATAATAAAGAAAGAAATTGAAAAAACCTTGCAACCTTTGACTGTAAAAGCTATCACTGGAGAGATCACATTATGCAGTTAATTCTATCTAACCACCTCACCTAAAACTTGTGGCAGTTAGAGATAATTCAACAGTGGAAAGCAGAAAGGCAGAGGTCTGCCTCAAAGGGCCAGCAACATCCCTTTTTTTTTCTCTCAGAGCAGTTCCTACTTCATGTGTGGTGTCCCACATGCCCATCAGACCATGAGCTTTAAGCGGGAGCACCAAGCCAGTTATTCCTGTTTTTGAAGGGGAAGTGAGGGGAGAGACAGGAGAAGGCAAAAATGGTGGTGGACTGTTGGAGAAGCAGAATTTGAAGACCAATATTTCCCAACCGAGAAAAGATGACTGAAAAAAGAACTATGCCTCCTTGGACATTTTCCAACACTTCCCAAAAATGTATCTAAACAGCACCAGTCTTATCAGATAGAGGCACTGAGAGATGGAGGTGAGCCAGCTGACAGCCACATGAGCAAAAGAGGGCAAGGGACAGGCAACAAGAAAGCTCAGGCCACTGCAGAGCAGGGGAAAGCATATGCTTCTATTTCCCAGGCAGCCCCTTAAGCATGGAGAAAGAAGAGAAACACCAGAGAAACAAAGCAGGCCATGCCTGAACCCCTGGGTGATAAACATTTGAGGACAGGGTGGAAAAGAATTGCTTAGAGCCATTACAAACCCAGCAGTGCTGAGTTCAGCCTGGGCCAAGGCACTTCAGCCCAGCTTGCCAAACTTGGAAGTGGCTCCATACAAACCTAAGCAGCCTCGTACCTTCCTATCTGATGGGCTCTTAATGCAGTTCCTCCATCTCCCACGTGTGAACAGTTGTAATGTTATGTTCTTACTTGCTATAGGATGCCAGAGCTGTAATAGCAGTGGAAAGGCTGGAGAGAAATCAGGACAAGATCCTAGGATTAAAGAAAAATGCCTGGTTAATTGTCATTAATAAAAAGAACCTAAACAGAGTTGCAAGTTTCTGTATTTATCAAGTGAACTTCCCTTGAAAACAAACAACTACTAGTCCCCTGAGGACTTTTCCAACAGTCACTGAAGATATCTAATGAGGCAATGTTTAAGAGACCTAATTATAAGAAAAAATAAACCTTGATAGCCATCTTATCCCACGTACAGCTCAAATATGACTCAGAGTTTATTTTAATAATCCTCTCAGGTTAACACAGCACAGTCCAAGCTACATTGTAGCAATGCAGCTACTGAGAGATCATGAAGAGGAGCTGGGAAGTCACCCACAACAGGATTGCTGACCAAACAGTGGTGAAAGACCAGAGATGTGCTGTGGAGGGCTGAAAATAGCAGCCTTGAGAAAGCAGGGCTTTGCATTGCAAACTCATATCATTATATCAATTTTGGCCACTTTGCTCTGATCACCTGTGTCAACAAGGCATTTCCTCTGTTCTGTACCTTGAGCCACATTGCTGCACCTGCCCTTGAGGGAGGAGTTATTGGATTAACCCAGCTTCCTCTTATCTGTGTTTACTCACCAAAATTACTCTGCAGAGAAAACTCCCTGAATCAGTCCCAGAGCTGCAGTTTCACTCATATGCAAAAAACTCAGATGTAGCATTAAACATGCATA
>VZTX01031479.1:785247-849558 GCA_013400915.1 Pardalotus punctatus | reverse complement strand
GAAGTAGAATTAAAAAAGTAAAAATTAAAAAAAAAAAAAAAAAAAAAAAAATTACCTCATTGTGAGTAACCACCACAAGCCAAGCTGGGTGAAGTCACTGGGGATTTTTCTTTCCAGCACGCCCACACCACTGGGACTCTTTCAGAGGGACAGACACCTGCAGTGCTGCTGGGCAAAGGCAAACCTTTTTTCCCCACTTTCCCTGGACTGGGGGAGAAGAAAGTGGGTAACCACCAGAATAGACAAGGAGACAGGTTCAGACATGTTACTTTTGCTGCTTGTGTTGGGTCAATAGCAGAAAAAAAAAAAAAAAAAAAAAAAAAAAAAAAAAAAAAAAGAAAAAAAAAAAAAGGTGGAGTCATAAGGAATTCTGCTTGCTAACACTAGTATTGGCTTTGCTCCAAACCCATGACCCTTACAACCTGTCGCTGTACGATTGCTGGGCAAGCTGCTAGAGTCACTGAGGCAGGAGTGAGAAATCCCCAGATTTCCTACTGTGTGTAATTCTGCATAGAGTAAGCTAACCATAACCCCCCTGAGATACCTCTTGGTGTTAGTCTGAAAATGGGCCCAAAAAAAGATACACAAACAAAACAAAAAAAAAATAGAACTATACAACCTTTATCTTTAAAGCAAGTAAATTCTGACAGCCAAAGACAATAGACTTCAGCAACTTTTTGTTACTTAAAGCAGCCTTCCAACCCCAAACTGGGAATAAAACCTCAGAGCTGTATGCCCAATTGCTGAGATGGAGCAAGATACAGTTCCTAATGAGTCTTCCCACTGAACAATCGGCTTCTTCAAAGTGAGCAGAGATTTCAACTGAAGAATAAACAGGAAACTGTTAAAGACAACCTTAAAAGGTTAGATAAGGAAACAGGTTCCAAAGTACCGTATATTTATCTACTTGGCTTTCACCTGCAGGTACTTGTCACCACTTACTGCCTCCTCTGCACACCATTAATGATCCACCATATTGCTTACAGAAGACTTCACAGTAAGTCATTTCTGTGAAAGACCTGTAAACTCATATCTACTTGGGAAAAAATGAAATGTTCTCCTTAAAGGCAAAGGAAACAGGCCACTTCTCTCACCTGTAAATGGCAATTTGCCTCTGTTGAGACCATTCTCTAATAATATAAGCCTATACTTAGTCAAAACCAGTGACTTGCATCTTAAACCCAGGAACCCCAAAGATATTCCTTCAGCACATCTGCTGAACTTTTAACTTACTGATTTCTAAGGAACAGCATTTTTTCACAGCATCCTGAAGCTCAGGAAGCTCTCATCATGACATCAGGGCCAATTCAAAATTCAGTGAAGATAAAACATACTGATGTAACTGATGCAAATTTAAGTTGGATCTTGCAGCTTTCTAAGCCCTTGTGCCATTTCTGCAGACAGACAAGCAAATCCTGGTCAAAAACAAGCCTACACCCACAACTATGCCAAACTGCAGTTTCAAAGAAATATGCTACCATTTTGCAAAAGTGAGAAGGAGAGTGGGGCATCAGCACACTGAAACATTTTCTCAGCCTATATTTCTAAGTACTTATAGCAGTGCTTCTGAAGGCCTCTTCTTCTGTCAAGTGGAAAATTTCTGAGATTCCAGAGGCCCACATGTGACTTGGCTAGAAAAATGCAAGGCCCAACCTTTTAGCACACAGGCCACCCACATGAAGAGATCACTCACAGGACCTGGCATAAGAAGTCTGAACTCTCAAATAAATCAAGAGTTTGACCTTGGGTGGGTTTAGCAGAGCTTAGAATCAAATCTAGGAAGTCAAACAGATGTGAATACTGTGGCCCTTTGCTGCTATAGCTTCCTGATAGGAGAAGACAATGATCAATGTTGAAGAATAACTCAGGAATGTAGAGTTTTGACAGAGGCATATTGGAATACTAGATATTTTAAGTTGTAGGGAAGAGGAGATGGGAAAACACAATTTCTCACCAGAGGAAGGAAAAATAGGACAGAAATTAAAAAGAGTAGTTGACAAACAGCACTCTCAAGTATAACTTACTAAGCTGAGAAGATCTCCATACCTACAACATAGAATACATCTAAGGTGTTGTGGTGACTTGGTACAACATTTTCTGGTTGTCTGTGAGTTTACATAGCTGCAAGGTAATCGTTTTCCCCAATAAAATCATTCAGCAAGCAGGTTTCTAGTGATTCATTCGACTTCTAAAATAAACACTATCACAGCTGATTATAAGCACTTACCCGTGCTGTAACTGCTGTCATGTTCAGATACACAGGAGTATAACACTACCTTCAATAACAATACCAGAAAAATGACATTCATTTTCTAAGTCAAGCAAGGTCTTACTTTCAGCTTGAGGGCATTCAGCTGTCTGCCTGTAATATGGGAACTTTTCAATGTCATCTCCAGGCAAGCCCAATGTTCAGGAAAAGTTCTACAAATCAAAGCACAGACCATATGATTTTGATGACAACCCGCTCACCCAAAGAGAAAAGTGCAGGATGCATGCAATCCCTTGCTTCTCCCCAGTCAAACCAACACCTTTATTTCCCCCTGCAATGGTTTATATACTGAAAAGAAAAATAACAATGGCTATTAACCATCTGCTTCTCACCCCATTACAGCTAAAATGTGGTCAACTGAATAATTTACTTCTGTTTGCTCTGCCTGGGAGATAAGACTGGTGGGAAGGAAAATTATATTCCTAGATCCTAGCACAGGAACAAATAAGGGACCTTCAGCAAATGAGAGAGAGATGAGAGAGAGAGATAAGGAAGCCCCTGTTTTCTGATAGAGATGGAAGTGGGGATACGCCAAGCACAAGAAGGCAAACTTGTGGCCAGCAGGAATGTTTGAAGAAGCAATAGATGGAGAGGAACCTGGAGGGAGCCCCAGGGGAAAAACATGGTGCAGGGAGGTCTCAGTGCCATATTCAGGGCTGCAGAATACACACCACATGGTGATTTTCAATAATTTTACAGTTTTCTAAAACTAGTTAACAGAGTCCCTCTGACAGCCTGAGAACTTTCTATGAGACCGATTTGGTGAAGTGCATTGAAATGAATTCACGAGAGATGCTGGACTTCCTCTGAGCTGTGAAGAGCAGTGATGGAGAGGCAGAAAGAGATGGGGTAGGCAAAGGTACAGTCTGACTATCACACCTGGGACAGTGAAGGAGCATGGTGTTGGCCTGCACGTACACTAAGGGCTGGTGCCTCCTGATAAAGAGGCAGCATTTTTACCTCAGGGGAGCCAACGTGCATGTCAGCTACCTCGAGGTAAAATAACAGTGACGATGAGGCACTACAAGTTTTACCATGAGGTGACTTGCCAAGATGAGCGTTGTACCCTGCCTGGGGTTGACCTGAGGGAGTTTACCTCATGGTAAAACTAATGTGTGTTGCTTTCACTGAGATTTCTTATTCAGACAGTTGACATGTACCTTTGCTACCCTGAGGAAAAAACACTTAGGTTTTTCTGACAGTGGAAATATGATGATTCACATCTTGGTGCCCTGTTCAAGAAACTGAAACCATTTTGCATTTGCTCTGGGTGTAATTAATAATTTTTCTTCACTTACTTTCACTTAAAAGAGTATAATTTGACCAATACACAAATGTATATGCTCACCAGACAAGCTTCTGCAATTTTCGCAAAGAATTTTTTCATGTACTGCAAATACACTTTACTTTTCATTTCTGCACAGAGCCACGTTTCACCATGTCATTTTCTTGCAAACAGTTAAGAGCAAATTAACACAATGCAAATTAAATTTTTTACCACAATCACTCTGGAGGAATAACCCATCTTCTTCTTTTAATTAGAATAAACCTTATTGTTCAGCATTTAAAAAAAGAATTAAAAGTCAACAGGCAGGTGAAACCCTTTCATGCATACATAACTCCTTACTATTCTGATCATGTGCCAGTACACAACACACCAAATAAATACATATTAAACTTTTCACAAGTATTAATTATTGAGAAGAAAGCTAAATTCTTGCATGAGTACTATTAAAACATTATCAGAAGCTTCCACACTAAACTCACTGGGGATCAATTTCATATTCCTTGCATCCCACAACACATGTGCTGGGCAATAACTGTAAGCAATTCAGGGCCCTTCCTTATTTAAGAAATGGTCAGTATCATGTACAATTTCACTCCTACTTCAATGCAAACAGTGCCCAGTGACAATTAATAGCAATCTTAATGATTTATAAATACTTTATAAAGGATTTTAGAGAGAGGTCTTTTAATTAAAGTAATCTTGGCCTCTCTATAGAAATACAGCATAGGAATTGGATTGTTTTTTAAGTGCCTCCTTCAATCAGGCAAGATAGAGCAGGCTGGTCAAACTTTCTCTGATCCTCTTCCACACTCTCCTGCCCCAGTAAAATGACCTTTCCCATTCCATGATACCATGAGCACCCAGCAAATGGATACAACTGGTGGATGGTCTCCCATTGCAAAACTCTACAAGGTTGTGCATCTTCACAGAGCAGTCAAAAACACGTCCTGTGCCTGCTATAAGCATTTTGTACTCAGTGGTAGATAAGTTCTCAGCTGCTACCCCCTGCATTTCCCACCAGGATAAGAGAATACATCTGCAGGCACATCCTGGCCAAGACCTGACATCTCATGTTTGCCTTGCACCACCATTTCAGGTACTTCTGCCCCTTGTATGATCACATTAGATTTCAATAATGTGGGAGACCCATGCAGCTACATCAGTCTCCAGGAAGCTGGGTCACATACCAGACAGGAGTTAAGCAGGCACACATAAAGATCTAGCTTTGGGCTTAGATACTTGTCTCAACCCTCTCAAAAGACTAAACCTTTCCAGACTCCCAGCTACACCAACACTAAATGTCTGCGTAGAAATAGTTTTGTAGTCCCAACTACTGCAGTGATAACAAACACACAGGCATAAAAAACACCTTCTTATCCATCCCCCATAGTACTTCAAAGGTCAGAAGTATTTTCCCACTTAATTAATTTGTTTTCACTGTAGGACAAATTTATGGATTATGTAGTTGCTCTCAGTTGGCACATGTAAAGACAGTATTAGCAACCAATGCATTATACAGTGCGGTAAAATATGGCCTGGGTTTTCTTCTATTTCAGAGGTTTGGGTCGTGCTTCCAACCTTCACTGTACTGATAGAAAGGCTAAAAATTTTGTATCCCAGTGAAAGCCAAGATTCTCATGGCCATTACCTTCATTTGGGAGACAGAAAAACATAAATTACAAGGATCAAAATACAAATCACAAGGGAGAACAACCAACAATCTAAAGGAAGACCAAATCCGCCATGCCACATCAGGCCAACTGCTCATATCCAGCATCCCACTCCTAACAGAAGCATTTAATCACTGCGTCAGATTTAGAGAAAGACAATAACCCCATAATGCACCTGACCAATTATGAAATGCTGTATATGGATAAGGGAAAATCCTTTCTGATCCCTACAGAGACTAGCCAATGTGCTCATATATGAGATTTAATTAAGCCTGTATTATTACTTCAAATGTTAAAACTGTTCATAATGTTTTCTAGGCCCTTTTCAATCCAGCATGGCATTCACATTTACAGCCTCCCATGGCTCAGAAGTCCACCAGCTCAACCTCATGCTGTGAGGCACCTTCTGTGGATGACTGAAATTTACTGGCCCTTTTGCCTCATTTTCTTAATACAACATCAGGCCAGGCAGAAATCTATAGCTTTTTTGATGATGTCGCCCACCTCAGGCAGTCACATCCAAGTCCACACAGATGTTGGCCAGGTGATAGAGCAGAGAGGTTGAGAGGAGGAAAGGAAGTCATTGTAAAGATGCACCAGGACTAGCAATACAATCCCTTCTCAAGCTTGCCTAGGACAGAGTTTGCCTGCACATGCAAAATTAGGATTATATCTTTAATGGTGCAATTATTAATAAAAAAAAATAATTAATTATATTACTGTTACTTCAGCCTCCCATCCTCTGTTTTCTGTCTCTGCAATGCCACAAAAATTTACTTTTAACATGTTGAAAGCAGCAGATAAGAGAGAAATGCAAAACCTCAGGTCCAACTATAAAGAGAAAAGGAAGGAAGGAAGGAAGGAAGGAAGAGGGAAGGCAACAAGTTAATAATTGTTCAGAATCTGAAGTCTACAGTAAAGAGGGAAATAGTTTTGTTCTGTTAAACAAACACCTTACTAATGACAGGGTCTCCTGCCCATTTTCCACAATCCTCTGGATAATTTTTTTTTTAAAGGATTTGTACGTTCAGCCTGTGCCTTACATAAAGTCATTTCTGAAGAAAATTACTTGGAGGAGGAGGAAGGAAAAAGGGGAACTGAAGGAGAAGTCAATTCAGAGAAGAAAATGTTGTGTTTTTGGAAATTCTCCTCCCTAAAATTACACAGTGCCTCATTTTGGAAACTCCAGAGTAATGTTTCAGCAGTCCTGGAACAGAGTGAGACCCTTGGCAATGCCAGCTGACAATCTGCCCCAACTATGGCTGCAGTGCTGCAGAGCTCGCGAGGCCAGGAGCCCTGCAGCCCATCGTCTGACTGCTGGGGCCACATCTGAACTGGAAACAGTTTTCTACAAGCAAAACAGAAATTTCCAATTGAAGTTTTTGATTTTGAAGGAAGTATGGTATCTTTCTGTATGACTGCAAAGCAGCTTATCAATAAAACAGAGTGGGCTGAGCAGAAGTCCACCAGCACTGGAGCACTTGCCCAGTGTGCAGGGGCTGAGGGAGGTGGGCTTGTCCAGCTTGAAGAAGAGCTGACTTTAGAAAAACAGCAGCCCCCTGTGCTTCTGAGGATAACCAGCAAGGAAATGGAGGCAGGTTCTTTACAGCAGCACATAGTGGGAGGGCAGCAAGCATAAGTTGCAAGTGGGGTTCAGACTGGATCTGAGGAAAATATTTTTTCACAATAAAAGCCTTTGAAATCAAGCAGGGAAACAGGATGACCAAAGAGGTTATGCAACCTTCATTCCTGGGGCTTTTCAATACCTGACTGGACAAAGCCCAGAGCAACCTGCTCTGATCTTTTAGCTGACCCGTTTTGAGTAAAAGGTTCCACATGAGGCCTTCTAAGGTCCCTTCTAACCAGAATGATTTTATGATCTTAAAACTCCCTACCTGCTCCACCAAACAGAGATTTAAGAACTGAACCGTTTGGAGCAGATTAACTCATTCAGGTGCAAACCACACCATCCCCTTCCATCTCCTTTAAATTGTCTTAGAAATTATTCAGCTTTTCATCATCATCATCAGTGTGCCTCTATCTGCAGTTTGTGTGACTAGAGAGCGCATCAAGTACTTGTTATCTGACACTTGTTTATAAACCTTTCTGCAGCATTCACAAATGCTGTGCAAACAGTGCACTAACGATAATGAATCAAGGCTCCTGGAACATCCAAAGCACACCCTGCAGCCACCAATTCCCTGCAAGGCTTGGAGAGGCTCTATCCCATCCTTTTAGCTGTTTTAGTTGTGTGTATTTATGAATTGTATTGCCTGTGATACTGAGGGGCCCGTTTGCCTTCCAGCACAGTATCATTAGGCTTTACTATCATTATCTATCTAAAAGTTTTGAGGAGCAAGCAGAGCAAATGGAGCAATCCCTTTTAGGTACCAATGCTTTTCTTCCTGTTAATGTCACACTTGTGAATTCTGTCAATATCAAACAGGCATATAGAATCTAATGAAAGGCTTTGACAAGCTCTCAGCAGTCTTGTGATCAGCCTCTGAAACGTGAAGGCGTTCAGCACAAAACAATAAATATATTGATCCATATGGGTCCTGAGGTCATTAAAGTCCAACACAAAGTATATGAAGTCACTGCAAAGATTCTAATAAAAGTTTACAGGCTTTGGAGCAAGCAAACAGAGCAAGAGCAGCAGATTGCTATGATTTTGGAGAGCTTTGTGATTTTCCCCTGTTTGGCAAAGCAAAATGTTAAGAATAGGAATCCAGGGAACAACAAAATATAGGCTTCAAACTTTGCACTGTCCTATAACACAGTAATTGAGCACATCACACTCCTCGAAGTACTGATCTCTGCAACCTCTGCAAAGGTAAATACAGCACTCCTGTTTTACAGATTCAGAAGTAAGGCACTGGAAAAACCAAGTGCTGTGTTGAAAACTGTACAATGAACAGAGAACTGAATCCTGGTCTCCCAAATCCCAGGCCATTATCTAGACCTGGTAGACCTTGTTAACATATATTTTCTTACAAAAATTAAGGTGCTTTCATCCTCAGAACAGGTTTGCATATATTTTCTAAAACACTTAATCTTCTCTCAATTTACCAAGATTTCGATTTTTCAAAATTTAGACAAACATTTGACTGAAACGTAACAAAATAGGTGTTCAAACTAGATCACTTTTGAACACTGAAATGGAATTACCTTGGAAATTTTTAATTGCATGTGCTTTTCCTACCTTTTTATTTCTATTTTTGTAGAAGAATAAACCATTGGTGGTTGAATAGATGCCAAGACTGGAGTCATGGTGTCTAGAAACTACAAGATTAGACAAGTAAAATCTACCACAACACCTGCTGCTCTTCTAGATGCCCCACACACAGCACTTTTAGCAAGAACTACTGAGTCAAGAGATACCTAATTAGCACTTAGTCTGCATCTGACCTTCTGCATCTGACCCAGGTGCAGAAATGAATATGCTAGCTAAAGGTTCCGTTTTCTAGCTTTCTGTTTTTAATGAAAAAAACCTGTTTTTCTGTCAAGCAAGAGTTTAATGGAAGTTTTTTTGAGCAATTCTGTTGCCAAGTGCTCTCAAGGCCCATTAATTTGCCTAGTAAGGGCATTTAGTATCTCTAAGTGCTCAATACTTTTGTACTTGACCCTCTGGGATCAACATAACATGATACTCAGAGGCAGAGAAGTAGTTCCAGGTAGCGCAAAACCTAAAAATGTTGATGCACATTCGCTGGCAGATTTAACTGGGATGGGTGAAGAATTCACCGTTGCCAGCTGTCGCCTCTGTCCCTCTTTGGGAAGCCACCATCCCGGGGAGGCTTTAGCAGAACAAGTATCCCCTCTTGAGCCAGCAGGGTTTACAGCCTGAAGTCAGCAAGAGCTCACAGGAGGACAGCAGGCTCTCAGCTCCCTGGCCAGGGTGCAGGTACACATCACATCCCGCCGGCCCATGGCAGGCACAGGGTGGGGAGGGAAGGGAGCTGGGAGCCGTTTCTCCTTCAGCTGCCTCTGACTGAACTCTCACCAAGCATGAGTCAACACCCAAAGCCAGTTAGCGGGCTGCCAGCATACAGCTCTGCTGCTTTATAGAAAGGAACGGCCTTATAAAAATAGTTAGGGCTCAAACCTTCAGCGTGCACATCTGCTCCATGAGACAGACCCTAAGGTCACTTTGAATCACAGAATTAAATACACGGCTAGTGAAATCCAAGAAAAATTACTGCTTTACCCCTTGTGTCTGAACTTTTATCTGCTCATCTGAACATTTTGCAAAAAACAACAGAAAACCTATTACAAAGATCGCTGGTGCATGAAATGATTGAGAAATATTTGCAGTTTGAAAGCAGTTTCACTTCCTGCCTGATACCACAATGAAGCTTTTTAATAAACTTAACATCACTGTTATTTGTTTTACATCTATGTCCTTATTTTTTCTGTTTTATATTTCCTGAATACTTATGTTAAAACAAAAACAAAAAAAAGTCTCCTAAAGCCAGAAGATTGTGAGTTTTCATTGTAAGTCCCACTGCTGATAAGGTAATAGTGTTTCTAATAATAATATTTTATGCTTACACTGTAAAGCAGCTTTCATCCAAATACTTCAATGCATCCTATCAATTTTAGCAAAGATACCTAAATATAAACATACCACTTAACAGCTGGGCAGCCTGAAAGACTTTGTGACCCTCTTTCCACAAGCATAGAGGCTGAAAAAGTATGTTATGCAGTCTTGAGTTAAAATATTCCAGAAACCATTAAACTATACTGCCTGTGCAACACCTATTCACAGTAGTTAAGCTCCAGAGCTGATAGAATACTAATTAAATGAATTTTGCGAATGCTTGTGTGCTGCTATTTGTAAGATTGTGTTCCAATATGCAGACAAGCTGTTATATAGTCATAAAAAGTATTTGCGAGTCGTGAAAGTAATGAATTTCAGCATGAATAACTATCTAAAGACCATCCTACAAAATAGAAAACATAACAAAAAGCTATCGTATGTCCCTTACTATTATTTTTGGTTACTTAAAATGTTTCAGCTGCCTACTCAAAAAGCCACGTGAGCATGATCGTAATCTTGCAGTCTCTGTGTCTTTCTAGAAACTACTTGCACAGTGTCCAGAATTAAAAAGCTAAATTTGTTCATTACATTTTTAACCAATATAGTTAAATACAAACCCAAATACCATTCCAACCCACAAAAGAATTGCCGCAGGGATGGCTGGTCAATCATTCTTGCTTTTAGTTCCGAAGGAGACTCTCAGGTTTCTTTAACAGCCTCTTCGAAGGTGGAGTAACTGGCAGTAGTAGCGTGGCCATTACCCCATTAAAATCATGCAGCCAAACTTTGGTAACACGGTGATAACACAGCCCAAACTCTGCACTGCCCCAAAAGTCATGTTTCTTGCATCTTCTTCTGAAGCCATCTGGGGGCACCTGTTGGCTGTTGGACTTGCCGGACTCTGGGCCAGTTCTTGCAGGATGATGGACATTCTTATATAACTAAGTAATGTGACATATACGTTAAAAGTCTTTTTTTTAACCATTTTCTTCCTATATGGAAAGTTAGACATGCATATTTAAACTAAGAGCTTTTATTTCTATGGGGCTAAATGAGTTGTGAGACCCACACCAAAATATGATTATGGTTAGTGACAAATGTGGGAAAAATGCAGTAAGATAGGGTGTGAAGGGCAGGAAGCAAAGATGGTATCTGGGTGATTCATGTGTGCCTCTGTCTTCCAAATAAAAAATGTATTGCCCAGGGACAAACCCAGAATGAGCTTGTGTGAAACCATCATAATGTGTATATTCCTCCTGCGTAGGTAGATCTGTATACTTCGACAACTGGAAATAGCAGAAATCCTAGAGAAAAGCTTTTTTTCTCCTTCTTCCTGACAGCAGTCTGAAGCTTTCACTGTTCCTGTCTCAGCTTACACATTGCCCACTACCCACCATGACAAGGGAAAGGCTGAACAGCCAGTGCAGATGCAGGATTTGCAGCACATGTTTCCAAGCGGGCAGTATCACTATGGGACCTGCAGAATCCCCAGTGTTTTGAAATTCTGCTTTTATCCTTCCTTATTTCTTTAAGCATACCATTTATTTTTTTGTTCCCTGATCTTGACTGTGCATTCAAACACACAGAGGTCATCAGGTCAGTGGGGCAGGGCCGGGCAGGCAGAGACCGTCTGTGCATGCAGACTTGTACACGCACACGCCTGGCAGGATGACCATGTTTCAAGCAAGACACCAACAGTGGATGACAATTCAAGTGGAATATAAGAAAGGAAATCTGGAAATTAGAGGTTAACTTTCCCCTGTTTCAGCAGGAAAAACAGGGTCAATTTATAACAAGGGACAAGGTTTTATAATGATGGAATTATCCCTGTATATTTTTTTCTGGTATTTCCCATAATTCTGGTAATTCCCAGGTAATTTCCACTGTCTATGTAGGGACATCTACACCCATACCCCTCATCCTTGCATTGCAACCCACTAACCTTACCCTTTCTCCAGTACCTTCATATCCACCACTCCAGCTTCTTATGGATGTAAAAACTCCATACAGGCCTACACACTTGGAACAGACAGAACATATGTACCTACATTCCTTTTCAGGCACAGAAGAACATTTAGGCAACACTTTCCAGTTCCCTGTACCTCCTGTGTTCTTCAAATCCTCTTCTCTACATTGCCCAAGATTTATGACAAGACCTTGTATCACCTTTTAGAAACAGATAAAGGCACAAACTGCAATATTAAGAGTGCTGGGAATTGCATCTCTCCATACCCACTTTCCACTAGACCTGGACACTTGTCAGTCAGGGTATTAGCTTGGCTTCTCTTTGCTCCAGAGAGGTCAGGTTGTGTTTGTTCATCCTGTTTGGCTAACATATATAAAATATATATGCATCCATCATATGAAGAATGAATGCTACTCAGCTGATGGGCACTGTAATAAATTACAGGTTACACAATAAAACAAAACAATGACCCCTGTCATAAGAATAACAATGGCTAAACATGCTGTCTCCCTTTTTATGGAGCATTTCAGATTTTGTCCGGGTTTTTCTGCGCTGCAAGCAACATTTGCTTTGTGTTAAGTTACTCTTCTCTTTTATTCTCCTTTAAAATCAATGGAGATTTGTTCTATAGTTACCAATTTTTGTTCTTATCTTATATACCACTCCACTGTCCACATAAATGCAGCAAGATCAACCAGTCAAGTGCGACTAAAGCAATCTTGGAAATAACAGGAATAAAGTGATATATTCCCCAACCCTTCCTTCAGCACACAAAGTTGCTAAACAGTACAAGCCAGCCAACATGAAAATCTCCAGCATTGTTCTCTTCTTGATCTTGATTTAAAAGGAAAAAAAAAAATTGAAAAATATGAGAGAGGGAAAAAAAAGGCATCGACAAGTACCATAATAAGGACAAAAAGGAATTCTCATGCAGGGCATTGTATCAAATTTCCAATGCTTTTTCTGTTGTATACTGAATACCTCCTCACTGATTCAACTAACAGATGAAATAGCAGTCTATTGATCCAGTTAGCATAGCTGCAAGTTGTATGTGAGTACACAGACACATATTAAACATATTTTAGAAACAAAGTAGTTTTTTACTACATCACCCCTCTCAACATGGCTGTAGCAATGCTGCCAATTGTGCTGCAGTTTAATATAGATTTCCTATGGAAATTAATTCCACATGCTGAAGGCTTACTGGTTAATGCCTATGAGTCACTCATTTATCTGTTTTGCATTTATCGACTGTCAATGTCATAGAATAACCCCCACCTTCTCTTGTTATGAGACAGTGAATAGTACCTCCTCATGTTTCCTCTATTCAGTAGTTTCCAATGACTGCCTTACGCTTCTCAAAGAAATTTTACAGTGTATTATATGTCTTTTTAAACAGGCCTCCTAACTAGGATCATTACACTCTTATTTAGTCTGTTTTGTTTCATACAAAGTTTGTGAGGCAATCAAATACTTATAGTAAAATTAGTAAGCTCCTAATTGTAGAGTATATTGTTAATATTTTCCTTATCAATCTGTTTCTTTGCAAATAAAAAGCAGTTGTTAGGTGAAGACATATAAATATAATAGCTAAAATGAGAGAGGACATTGTGTATTTGCTTCCTCCATATGATTCCATGTAATTCTGTAGGGCTGACAGAGCATGTTATGGTTATAGTTTGGTTTGAGATCCAGTTTTGCAAGGAAATCATTGTTAACCAAAGCTGGATCCTCTTACTCTAGTTTTTATTCTACTTCAGCTAGACTTCACCTGGGAGATTTGCAGCTCAGAAACAGCCTGAAGTCATTGTCTCATATTAAGGAAGCATATCTAGGGAGACCAATTTCCCTTCTGTATTATCAGTGCTCTTCGTGTAAGTGATAATTATAGGTCAGGGCCTGATTCTCAGCTTACCACAACAATCGTGAAACTATTAATGTCCACTGAGTTTCTCCCAATACAATAGAGATTTCCAAACCCTGCAATCAGTTAAGATAAATATTACAATTTTGTAAATGACCTTCTGTGGATCCTGGTGACCATATGTTTGAATTTTAACATGCATACTGGACATAAACATAAGCACATTATTTTCAAACAAATTGTGAAAGCAGTTTTGTTAAAAGCAACATTTGGTACAAAGTCCTCTAGTGAATGAATTTCTGCACTTAACAGAAAGCAAGAAAACAATTGTTTCCTGTAATTGGACAGTTTGATTAGAGGCAGGTGGTGCAGAGCTGAAAAAACTGGAACCATGAAGCCAATTTTAACATCAAGTACACTTCCTTTTCTTTAGGATCCAGAAGCATAACATGCAAATTGCTTCCCAAAAAAAAAAAAAAAAAAAAAAAAAAAAAAAAAAAAAAAAAAAAAAAAAAAAAAAAAAAAAAAAAAAAAAAAAAAAAAAAAAAAAAAAAAAAAAAAAAAAAAAAAAAAAAAAAAAAAAAAAAAAAAAAAAAAAAAAAAAAAAAAAAAAAAAAAAAAAAAAAAAAAAAAAAAAAAAAAAAAAAAAAAAAAAAAAAAAAAAAAAAAAAAAAAAAAAAAAAAAAAAAAAAAAAAAAAAAAAAAAAAAAAAAAAAAAAAAAAAAAAAAAAAAAAAAAAAAAAAAAAAAAAAAAAAAAAAAAAAAAAAAAAAAAAAAAAAAAAAAAAAAAAAAAAAAAAAAAAAAAAAAAAAAAAAAAAAAAAAAAAAAAAAAAAAAAAAAAAAAAAAAAAAAAAAAAAAAAAAAAAAAAAAAAAAAAAAAAAAAAAAAAAAAAAAAAAAAAAAAAAAAAAAAAAAAAAAAAAAAAAAAAAAAAAAAAAAAAAAAAAAAAAAAAAAAAAAAAAAAAAAAAAAAAAAAAAAAAAAAAAAAAAAAAAAAAAAAAAAAAAAAGTAAATTCAGTTTCTATTTATTATCCCTTCTGGTACTCTATCCATAGTACCATAGTAGAAGTTTGCAGTATGGAAAGAGTTGCATACTTGATGTTCATCATGCACAATGATACAGGTATAAAAAGAACATAGCCATAAGAGGAAAAAAAAAAAAAAAAGAAAATAGAAAAAAACAAAAGTCTTTAAGATTTCCTTGGAAGGATAGGCAAGAGATGTGGTGTTGCAGCAAGGATTTTTTCTTGTAAACCCCAATTCAAACAACACACCCTCACTAAGCTACTATCAACTGTAGCTTTATTACTTTTATTACCAGTACTCTGGAGTCCCAGTGATGAGCCACTGTGCTGGGCAGCATACCAAGCAGCACCTTTGACTGCAATAGAATTAAATTTAATTCAGTTCTTGCTGAAATTTCAGTGTGTATCAATCTCAATTACCACACAAGCAAATACAATAACCGGGTCTACTCACCCAGCCTCAGCCCACATTAAGCTAGACACCATATCTAATCAAGGAGAAACTCAAGTCCTGCCATGGAATGGGAAAGAGGTTGACCATTTTATATACAGCCGATTTAAAGTATACAGAATACTGAACATTGAACTGAGATAGAATTAATTTTCTTCTTCATAGACCGGTTCACACTGATCATTCATAAGAGTGTGGTTTAAACAACTGAAGGATAAAAACCCCAGGGACAAATTTGCTGCTGGCACAGACCAACATATAACTTTAATCAGTATTTGGTGTAAGAAATAAGTCTGAACAAAGGGAACTCCCTCCTCAGAGGATGACAGCACACCAGGAGCTGCCAGTGCCACCAACCCCTTTGGAAGCTGACTCCTCGTGTGCTGAGGTGGGAGATGCTCATCAGTCCCATTTCAACATGGTACGGAGGACGTGACCTCATCCCACCCGCTCCGACCGAGAGGCCACTGCACATCTTGAGAGCAGGCGAGAACAGGAAAAAAGCCCTGCGCAGGGCCCGGTGCGTGGGCGGAGGAAGCCGCCTTGGTTAGCTGTCACCCAGAGCGACTGCGAGCACTGCACACTCCCACTCCCACCACCTGCATCCTACGAGCGAGCTGTACCTCTGATCTGGACTGAGACACTGTGTGAGCACAAATTTACCACCCCGGTGCTGCCGGGAAGGGGGAGGCCCGTGAAAATGGTGGCACTAAACCACTGTGCGTGGTGAGCAATGTGGTGGCAGGAAGGACCTTCTCAAGTGCAAGGCATAACGTGCAAGGGCCACTCCTAGGCTTGTGAACCTTCCCTATCACACTGCTCACAGCTGGGCCTAATTCCTCTGCCCAGCCATGAGTGTGGGAGGGCCTTTGGGCAAAGCTTCATCCAGCAGCACTGTCTGGTGAGGCACCTTAGTGACATGCACACAGGTCAGGACAGAAGCAGCAGCAGTGTGATCACAGGGAGGGCTGACACCTCTGCAGAACGCAGGTGGATGACCCACAACATGTGATGGGGTAGAACAAACCTGCCCAGCTGGTGCTTGAATGAGAGACAACTAACACACACGGCTACATTGGTACTATTACAACAGTAATATTTTCACAAGGAAGATAAGTACTGAACAATATCTTTACTGTACCAGCCACAAAATTAGCTTCAATCAACGTCAGCCATGCATGACCTCTTCTCCATCTATTCTTTCCCTCAACGAGGTATTTATTGCAGGCAACAGCAGGCATACTTGCAGGGCAAGTGACTTTTTGCATCAGTACTTGCACCTTTTAAATTAGGGTAACATGCTGTATATTATATCCCAAATATTTACAAGTCAGGCTTAGTAAAAACGTAAGAGTAAGGGACAACAGAAGTTCCAAGTGGTTGCTTAATGCCAGAAAAAATGCTTTTTGTTAAATAAAATCACTAATCCTGAGAGACAGGAGTGAGGCTATATGAAATCTAGGAGTGTCTACGTGTCTCTAACACACTTCAGTGGTCAGTGCTAGTAACTTGTTAGTTCAAGTTCAAAATATCCTGTCTTTTTCTCAGCTGTCCAAAGATTGTCCTTACTGTGGCCATTGACTCTACCAGAGCAGTCCAACCAGGATCCAGCAAGATGATTGTCAATCCAGCATTGGTTCAGTTGTGAGTGACCAGACAAAAGGATTTGATATAACAGGAAGAGTCATTATCTACAAGATGGAAAATTAAGCACTTTCTGAGCAACTCCTGGAGCTCATGCCTGCCTTGATAAGTCTCTAAGACACCCACTAAGATGAGAAGAAAAGGATCAGTTCTGAACATAACACTCTGGATGCTGGTCTGGAAGAGGTTCCCTAAAACTAGAAACCCGCTCCTCAGCACTGAATAAGCTTGCTCATCCCATGTTACATTTATAATATCCACTTATTTCATAGGATTTCTAAGTTTAGTTTTAATCCAAATATCAATCCGCCAAAATTCTTTCAATTTCCTCAGAGAAGTCAAAACAAAACAAATTCTCTTTGGTAGACACAGTGTTTCTCAGGCAATCATGCTGACTACGGATAATCAAATCACACTATTTAAGCTATCTTAAACTGTACTTCTCTTCAAGTTTTCCAGCCTCCTCCAAGTGGATATTGCCTCTTTTCATACTACAGTATTTACCTAAATGATGCAAAAGCACAGGGATACACTGGACAAAACTGGAATAAAGTCAACACAGATTTTAAAGATATTTAGGCATTTAGCTCCCCTGGCATTAGGAACAAGACATCTCACAAAATCTCATTGTTAGAGTGAGATTGGAGCAAAACTGCATTCCTCTGAGCAGCTGGAGTCTGATGGTCATGTTTGAAAATGGTCTTTATCCCTGAAGCGGAGAGAAAGCAGGCACAAATCAGCTGGACATAAGGTCAACAGCTATGCAAGGGAGGAGGAATTCTTGTCCTTATTTTGTTAAATCTCCGGCAACTCCAGTCTAACTAGCCTAGTCCAGGAGCAACTGCTAATGAGAAATGCCGTCTCCTCCCTAAACTTTCACTTTCCAGTTCAGGCACGAGACAATTCTGTCAGCCTATCCTGTTGCAACAAATATTCTATAATACACATATTAATAATAACAAAAAGATTCTACTGAAACAAGCCCCTCCAAGACACACTAGCTCTCCCAGGAGGAGAGGCTGAGAGAGCAAAGACACTACAGCTGCTTTTACTGAAGGTGCTCAGGTACTCCAGCAATGAGTGTGATGCAGAAACACAAATAAAATAGAAACCACCCAGCTGACAAGACTCTGATGTACTTGGATTCTCTCTAGGTCATCACTGATACTGCAAACTCTCGCCAGTCCTCCAGCACCTCCCAATTTTTTCGTGTTGTCCCAATTGCCTCGGAATTCAGAGAAGCTGGTTACCTAGGCATGGGTTATATCGACCTTGAGAAATTGAGTTTTCAGGCATTTCGATTTCATGATCACCTGTGCAGGTCTGATCCTGATCTTCTCTAGTAATTCTCTTTTCTCCCTTGGGAAATTTCTGCCATCTGTTACCTTATTCTTTCCTGAAAATGGAGGCAAAAATATAGCTTTTAGCAACACCCTCAGTAAATGCTTTTACTTTCTCTCATAGGCCGCATCATCCCTTTCAGTAGCCTGTTATTCCAAATGCACTGCAAGCAAATACATTTAATTGTATTTTAAAGTGAGCAAAGGTTTCAATTACCAGTTTCATTCTTGCCCAGTGCATATATTTATTTCAAACACTTACGCACGTTTCCTTTCATTCTCCATCTGTCTTTTTTATTTCCATCCATTCTTTCTGTTGTGGATTGTCATCTAATGTAGAGCATTATAATGGAAGTCATGTCTTCTAATTCAGCTGCTTATCCCTCAAACTCATCGTGTGACACTGTGTGTGTCATTAAGCCTTAATAAGCCTCATTTCCTACCTTTAAAAAGGATGTTGTCTGTTTGAACCATTACATTAAAATTGTTTCATTTAATAGACTAGTAATACTTTATAAATGTTAGGTACTATTTCCATTTCATGCCAATCATGCCACCCACATTAATAAACTCCTTTGTGTTTACTTCTGGGCTCTCACATACGTCAGAATCTACTCTTTGACTCTGGGTCCACAATGAATTTAATTTCACTTTGTAGACATCTGCCTTGCTCCTGAGCTATTTTCCCTTCTCAGTAACTTTCCTCTAAAAATTATCCTTCATGAAACCATGCAGAGAAAACCTGTAAAAAAGAAACTGAATTTTTAAGCTGAACAACAGATAGTGTAAATAGTTTGATCCCATATTCTGCTAATTGCTCTCTTTTTTTAGTAAGAGTATCTGAATGTACACATCCACCCACACTGCATTTTCAACACAATGTAATCACACTGAAATTAGGGAGGAGACCCTAGGAAAGATGGACTCCATCTATTTATTCATGGATCACAGAGGTGCAGAAAGCCTGCACTGAAATAATGGCAATGAATTGAAAATTGATGCGATGTGTTTTGCCTTGGTTTGTTTGGGGTTTTTTTCAAGTTTGGTTTTTTAACTTCACTATGATATTACTCAAAACAGTTGACAGAGATAGGTTACTCTTGTTTTAGTTTTGAATGGTCTCATTAATATTTAGCTCCACAAACTAGTTTCTTCAGCAAAGCAAAAATATCTTTCCTACTCAGAGGAGCTCAACAAAACCTCATTTGGTTACTGCCACTGGAACCCTTGCAATCACAAATCCAGGTGGCCTTTATGCTTCAGGCAATAATTTGCTAACACCTTTTACACACTAAGCCCCAGCTACATTCCTGGCATGCCCAAAACTCCTCTAAACACCATTTGCATATTAGAACATCCAAGAAATGCAGAATCAGACCCAAGGACAGCAGAGTATGTGTTGTACAATTTACTGCGATAGAAACATCTCAATCATCATTTGTCCTTGCTTATAGGAGGTTCTATCAGCTCTTCAGGTCTGGTTGGGCTAGCAGAGAGAATTGCCTATCAGTTGCTTTCTATTATAATGTCAGATATTGTCTGCTCTGGGCACCTTCAGTAACACACATGGGAGGGAGACAGTTTATAGGTGGAAGAGTGTGGGGATTTTCATTATTCCTTTGAATTATGAAGGCTTGATCAATGGCTTAATGCTAGCCACTGAGAGGACTGGAGCAGAGTTGAGCCTGTTTCATGTCTGATATTTCTCTCCTCTGACCAGATAAAAAGGAATAGGGAGAAAACACAGCCATGACAATTTACCTCAGTAAACCTGTAAGACAAAATGACCCACAGCAGGAGCAATCCAGGAAACTTTATAGCTCTGGAAACCACAACTTTTTCCCTAAGATGCCTGTCCCCTTTTTTTTCTTTTTTTTTTTTTTTTTTGTGAGTTTTTTAGTGATTCCTGACTAGCTTTTACAAAGCTCATATCATTTCCATATATACCTCCATAAAAATGCAGCTACTTTTGTGTTCTGGCCCCTTAGACGTTTCCCCTCAAGACTTTTTTCTTGGGTTTTGTTTTCTAAAATTTTTCTTCCCCCTCCAACATCAAAGTTATCTATTTTTTAGGTCACCTGGTGTCTAAAGTGCTCACCACTAGTTTCTTCCTGTCTGATTGTCTAAACCTGCAGAGATCTCTGCCCACTAACCACTATTAAAGAGCAGAGAGGGGCTGCAGAAGATCTCACACCTCAGCAGCTACTTTGTTCTCAAAGACTGAGATAACCATACACATTTACCAGCCAAAAGAGTACTGCTACCTCAATTACAAGTGTTAGTGTGACACAGATTGTTACATCTACTCAAGATGGATACCATTTCCATTTTGTCTTCTGCAAGTCTTTCTTTGACTTCAGGCCTTATGTTTTCCTTCTTTCCTACAGAAGGATATTTCTCCCTGCACTGTTTCACAGTAGTAGAGCACTTCCCAAGACATTATGGATTTGCTTGGCAACATCAGGCTCTTCCACTCCATCTTTCCCACCAGTTCCTTACCCCTAGAGCTCAGTCATCAGCCTGCTGAGACTTTCACTCCTCAGGCTGCTCCATCTCCAGTCCACTTAGCTGGATTCTGCTTCCCCTATCTCTGCTTGAGAAGTGCTGAGTAGCAGAACTTGCTCGAACCTCTCACTTTTGCACTCATGCAGCTTTGGAGGCCTTGTCTCAAGGCACTTCTCCCTGCGGTGCAATACCCACTCCTTTAGACTCACACCTGGCAGACCTATCCCCTGGAAAAAAAAGGGAAAGGGCTTGTTTCACCTACAAGTCTTATAGGCTTAGCTGATGCTCTGGTATAGGAAGACATTTAGAATATGTATGGCTGCCATAAATTGTAGGTAGTTAAAAGAAAAAAGAACCCTGTGGAGATATCTGAAATCTAATCTCAGACAGGCAGCAATCTAAAATAAACTACAGCTGGTGTTTCAGCTTTGATTCTGCTGCCACCAAAGGCAAATGGCACAATTCCCATTGATTCCAATTAAATCATAGACTAGGTCCTTTTCTTACTCATCTTTCTTTTTTTGATGCCTCTATCTGCTTTTCAGTTATAAGGTTCCCTGCAAAACCACCCCCAGGACCATAAAAAACTTCTGAGAAATCCATACAAGTGTGAACCTTGGTACTATTTTTTTAATAAGAAAGTAGGGAAGACTTTTAACTCCCCTAATTAATGGCATGGAAGAAAAAGCAGCATGGTTTTGTGCTAATGGTTTAGTTGGTTTCAGCTAGGGCTATAATCTACCCTAAGAACAAACATACCTTCCCTACATCTCTATACTTCAGAAAAAAAGCACTCTCTTATGACAGTAAACACATAAATGCAAGAATGCAAGTGTTAACCATTTTGCAGTGAAATGGGTGTTTAACCCTTTTGCATCTAGCTTGATCGTGACATGCCTTATCTCAAAGCAGAACTGGCACACACTTGTTTTTACGCTGTGCTCACACATGGGTATGGAGGAAGCTGTGGTGCTGTGCAGCATCCCTGTATTGGTGCTACCATTCTTGTGGGAGTTGCATTGCCACAATCTATGCAGTTTTTGTTTCATTCACTGTTCTTACAAGGACAGCCAGAGGGTCTCCTGGTTTCCACTTCAATGGTGACACAGAGCATGACACTGAATCTGTGCTGTGGGCAGTTCAGCTGCAGCTGTTTTGAGACACTTCAGGGCAAAGTTTCAGGGTTGTCTGCTCCTGCATTTTGCTGGGCTCCCTGTCCTCTTTCCTGGAGGTCTGGCCTTGAAACTCTGGCCTTCCTGGTTGCAGAGAAAAGCCTGAAAACATGGAATCTTACAGTATTTTTATGTGTGACTCATGACTTTTGCCATGAAGGGCACATACGACTGCCTCTTTTCAACTTCCCTTTTGTCTCTTTGCATGCAGCCGCACCTGCAGATGTTCAGGGAGGAGTGCCTCCACTCATCCACCCTAAAAGCAGCTTCTGTGTATGCAAAAGTCAGCACCCGCATGCACAGGTGTCACTATTCCCAACGGGTGGGTGCAGAGGTTCTGCTTGATGGGGCCACATGTGTATAAGCAGTTGCTCCTTTGAGCAAACTAGCCTCTGAATATCACATTCTGGCAAAGTAGCACAGCTTTTTCCATGTGTCCCATCCACAGAACATTTTTTAAAGTAGTTTTACAATGTTAGATATACAGATATCTATCTCAGACTTTTTTTCCCATTTCTGCTATCTGACCTGTGCAGTTATTTCACACAAAGCCCAGAGTTCAATTAACTCTTTCTAAAGGCTGCTGCTCAGAGTGCTCAGCTCACAGAGGAACAACCAGCTCAAACAAACACCAGGGCACAAGGGATTAGAAGTGCCCATCTTCATTACCACCAGTCCTTCTCAGTTTTCTCCAGGGCATGGCCCTGTCCCAAATTCAATGTGGCTCAGATGCTGGCGGGCCAGGCAAGGAACAAGACACTCTGCCCCCTACCACCCCCCAAAAGAACATCCCTCCTTGATTTCACAGTATGCCAGGGTCATGTGACGCACAACCAAAAACCTTTGTAATTTAAATTCATCTTAAGACAGATTTTAAAAAGATATACCAACAAAAATGTCAAAGACCTCTGTCATTTTGCCTCAAAGACAGCAAAAGAGGTTTGATCCTTCTCCATACCAAAAGGCCAGAGACCTAACCCCCAGCAGAATCCCATCCTGGGACTCTGCATGCAGAAAACCTTCTGCAAGCTGGCAACAAGTTTTCTATATCTGGCAGATCACCCAAAACACCCTTTCTGCTTTCAGAGCACTACAGAGGAAGCACGGACCCTCATTTCTCTTTAAACTCCCTGGATCATTTAATCAAAAAATGGCACTAGATGGTGACACCAACACCATGGCAGCCCCAGGGAAATCCACCCAGAATGGCCTCTGACACTTCAACACAAAGCAGCCCAAAGAAATCATCTCTCCAGATACCTTTAATAACAATGCCTGTGACTCAGAAAGCACTTAACAGCAAGTGTGGAAGGTAGCTGAGCATCATTACCCCATCAGATGGGGAAAACCAGACTCACTGGGCTAAAAGATTTGCCTGCAGCCCTGCAGCACCTGGCAGACCTCAGAGCAGGAACTAGGGCCAGGGCTATGGTGTGCTAATTCACGGCACAGAGCCAGTGCATCCCACCTGCCTCAGAGGGGTTACAGCCCACTTGCTCCTCTGCAGGCATGAGAAGAGTGTGACCCCACAAATTCTTTTGCCTGGAGACAGGCCGAAATATAAATTTAACTGCCTATTTTTGCCATTAAATGTGTTCCACCAGCCTAGTCCCACCTTATCAGTATGGAATACATGAATACAGTGCAAAACAGAATGTTAAAAATTAAAGTGTGAGTGGCTGAATTCAGTAAAGCCAATAGTTGCGTTCAATAAAGTAACATGTTTGTGATTATGGAATTTTGCTAGACACATTTTGAAGATAACATCTTATTTGTACAATGAATGGTTAGGCTAATCAGTGCAAGGGTTTAAATAGTCTTAAGTACATTAGCATAATCACTCGTGAAGCACATGTAGTTTTTAAATGAATTAATAGCTACAAATTAAAGAAGAAGTGTCTGCTTTTTAAAGCATCTGCCTTTATTCTTAAGGGGAAAAAAGGGAAAGTTGGGCATTCTGATTTTCAAATGTTCTGAGACTGTGCAGTGTGGAAATGCCTGCTTGTGCCCTCCATTCCTCAAGCTGCCCAGCCCCACAGGAAGCTCCAGGGGCAGCTCAGAGGAGGTAGGACTCCATGAACAGATGAAGCCTTGTAGACCCCAGTTCAGAACTCTCACCAGTTCTACCTCATTTCAGTTCAAGATTTTTTATGCTGTGTTAGGGTTAAACTGATTTAGGTTTCTAAAGTGCTTATACCTTCCCAGAATTTAGAAAAGGTGTCTTTTTATTAATAGGATGATTTTACAGACCTATTGAGTCTTCTGAAGTGAGCAGGATGCATGGTTCCCACTCCATGCTCCCTCGTTCTTACACCTCTTTCTCATGTATTAAGCGAAGGAGGACAACTTCTTCACTTCTCCTTGAGGTCAGACACACCTCAGCCAACCTAAATGCCCATTTCCCTTGGAGTTGAGGAAGACAAGTGCCCACATGGCTGCTCTGCAGTCAGGGATGATGCCACTTTAAGCGAATACTGAAGAAATCCCAGCTGGAAAGACCCTCTCCAGCCCCATATCACAGCCTCCATAGAACATGCAAAGGTGCGCACATGATGAAGGTACAGATGTTTTATTTCCTGGAATAGAAACTGAAGAGGTAGGATTCTTACAAAAAGTGGCACAGGAAGGAGAATAAGAAACAGTCACTGATAATGAGGGACACAAAATTGAAATTAAGAGACTGAGCCAAGGCAAGAGGAGGTTCTTCTCAACAGAACTGGTAGTTAAATGGAGGAGTTCCTTGCCAAAGAACATTGTGAATAGTGCATGGTTTCAAGATGCATTTACACAAATTAACAATTCAGATATCAATGCAGGTAATAGACAAAGACTTCGGTGGCTTAGGGACGCAGGAAACTGATCAGAAAATATTCCTGCTTTTGCCCTGTATACCCTTCCCTAGGCATCTGATTGACAATTGTCAAAAGACAGAGCTAGACCAGACATTTTATGTTCTTTTATCTTTTACTCCAGAGTGGCACAGGTGGAACTTAAGAACTGCATTTTTCAAAAGAGAAAGCACAGGGGAAAGTTTTACCCCAAGGAGACAGGCTGTTCCCTTAGTCTCTTGCACAAGATCACTTGAGTAAGCTCATTCACCTCCTTCCTTAACACCAGCCCCACCCATAAAACACAGCAGCAGTGGGTGTGTTGGGGCTGTGGTAAACACCTCTTGTTCCCTCACTGTCCACCCCAGCCTGCACACAACCCTGATGGAGAACACCAACAGGCTCATGAATCCTTCTCATGCTGCAGTTTCACTGTGAGCAGTTGTCAGCTACTGTGTGTAGAGCAAAAATTTGGTAAACACATTTCTCTGTTGGTTATACTACTACTACCTCTTTTTTTTTTTTCTTATGGAAAAAAATACCCATAAAGCAGATTTAGCCCTTCACACACACTAAGTTCTCAAAGGTGAATTTGCCTTTTATTTTGGATTTTTTTTTCTTTCTTTTTCTCTTTTTTTTTTCTTTTTTTTAACCTTCCTGACTGACTGGGAACTACCATGAGGCAGTAATCAGGAGCCTCACACTAGAAGTCCAACCTTCGGGCCCAACTCCCTAGCAAATATATTGTTATTTTCATCTTAGGATAAGGGCAGCCCAGCCACCTCTCACACTGAGAAGTATTAAAAATAATTCCCTCAGTTCTCAGAAAGAGAATAATCTAAACTCTCAAACTAACTGAACTGAAAAAGAAAAAATAAAAAAAGCAAAAAAGAGGAAGCCTTAGTGTGAAGAGCTATTATTATGTCTTCTCACATTTTGCTGTAGCTAAAAGCATGAGTTGTATATATAACTAATGCACCACCCACCCAAGCAAAAATACTTGCTTGAAAAAGTAAAGGCATGCCTGTCAGAACTCATCCTCTTCCATTCAGTTTCCATTGTATATTTTTGTTCCTGTGATAAATAAGCCCACTACTTCTCAGGTGATTCTGGCATTTCAAATTTGAGCACAGGACATGCTCAAGTAAAATGATCTAGTCACTTCACTAGCAGTCTGAGCTTACAGTGCAGCTAGCACTCTGCAAAGCAAAACTGAAATGTGAAGGTAATGGGGTGAAAGTTTGAGGCCTGCCCTCCACTTGCACTCACTCACACACATTAATGTTTCCATCCTGGCAGCTATAAACACTGTTTACCATCAAACACCTGCAATAGATTTCCAATACTCTCATGCTTGCAGTATAGGTTAGCATGTAATCTGTTTTGTATGCTGGTACACAGCAGAAACCCAAGATTGCCCTGGAGGGTTATGGTTTGTAGGTGGAGCCGCCTGGTCACATCTTTCTTAGTGTTCTCATTTCTGTCATTCTCCTTCAAAATTCTAAATGTTCTTCTCAGTGTCAGCACTGACTTGAATTCTTTTTCTCATTAAGCATAGCTAACATCTACATCGGCTTAAACTGTAGTCATTTTCTGGTTACACAAGCAGACTTTCCAGCCAGTGAATAGGAGCACAGAAAGATACACAGGGACACCTCTCAGTCAGTCAAAAAGTGTCTTTGCCTGAGCATCTTGCAATTTTAGCTCTTCAACCAGGCAGGCTTACAAACAGAGAGGAAACCAAAGAGATTTTACTTTGTCTTTTCACAGAAAGATGGCACAGTCTGTGACCAGTTATGTTTTTGGAAGGCAGTGGTGACAAATTCTTGGAATTTCGTTGAATTGTAAAACAAGGTTGAGAATTTCTAGGCAAGACTCAAAATATTTAGCAACTTTACAGGTGGTTTTACAAGGATATTCCAGTAGATCTTGGACCTATGTTGTATACCATTACTAATGTCAGGATAAAGAATAGGTCTTCTCACTAGTAGTTCCACCGCTTTCAGAATCTCAAAACAAACTCAAGTTCAACATAGTTGGCTCAGCCCCTAACTTTCATGCAAAAAGAAATTATTATCCTATAATATAATGTGCTGAAAAAACCCTAATGCCATGCATTACTTGTGGACCAGGTGACCTCCCCAGACATCGTATGTTTCTCCATCATACCCTTATGACACACCCTAAATCCTCCGTAATAACCCATGACAGAAACATGGGTAGAGCGGGATGAGAATATAATTTCCATAATTTCTAGGGTAGCTGTTCCTCCAGTATATCTGGCATATAGAGCAATGCTGCCTGAGCTCCAAGGGAGAGTTTTCATAAGCATCTAGACCGGGTTAGCAAAGGTGTACAATTTGGGAGCAAGATGCTCCAGCAAGCACCATTATGTACATATTTTGCACCTTGTAGCTGAGGTCAGCATTAACATGCAGACACAAATAACTGCTGGCATGCAAGGACAGAATAAGACATTCCAGAAGATCTCTTCTAAGATGAAGTATTTGAGTCTGCTCTCTAAGCACTGCAAGGTATAATTGCATTCAGGTATGTATGAAGTTCATGAAGTTCAAAGCCATTCCAAGGCTTTGCTGGGTCACAAGCAGTGATGGATGTGATAATACAGTAGAATAAAACCCTGGTCCAAGGCTTATGTACTGGTTTGATGTGAAACCACAGACATAGCTCTGCTCAACATGGGAGAAATCCCTGGGATTATTCCCTGAGTACAGTTTTGCCATACATTGCCTGTGTTTCCTAGGTCTGGGGTGCACAGGAAGGCCTATGTGCTACTGAGCCCTTCTGAAAAGTGGGGTATAGTTTTCCTACGCTGATTTTTCTGTTTGTTATAAGTTTAAGGCTTTAAATCATGCAAATGTGTCTGGAGATTGCAATGGGTGTGTGTTTGAGAAATCCAAAAATAAAATAATGTAATGCAGCCAAATACTTAATTACCAACATGTGCATCTGTTGTCAAACCATACGCTAAGTGAGTGGCGCTGCTCATTAGTTCTGCTTTCAGGAGCTACCAGGCATTCGTGTCATCACTACCAAGAGTCTTCTGAGTCTGAATCATCCCCGGAAAGGACAGATTCTGTCACTCATGCAGTCACAGCTAACAAGAATGCTGATGGCATAGCAGGTGTTTCCTCCACTTCTCTAAACCTGGAAAGGTTCTGGCACAGCTTCCCTCCAATTTTCCCTCTTCAGAAAGGAAAAACAATCTTTCTCTCCTGGCTCACATGAACAGGCGGGCATGTTCCAATAACTCAGGTATTGGATACAATTGCTTCTATTCACTCTGTTGCCTACAATGCTGTGTGATTATCGTGCTGTGCTAGGTCCTCAGGAAAGAATGCTGGTTTATCCAGTCCAGTCCCTTTTCATGCAATAAAACTCTAGCCCAGTGAAACAGAATGGGGTCTCTGACGCACAGCAGTAGAAAAGGTCCACTCACTATTTAGCTGACCCATTAATTTGGCAGTGGATTTGAAATGCTCTTCCAAAGTCACTGACTGATAAGTCCTTTCAAACTTTAAGGGCATCTGATGTTCTGAAATGGACTTGGAAAACTTTCTGCGCTTTGTCCACATCAAGCAAATGCCAGCTGGGATCTAAAGAACAGAGCAGAGCATTACTACCATGAAAACAACATTTAAGTGCCAAAGAAAGGATAGAAAGGATCTGAGCAATCCCAAATATGGGTCACAGCCTGACAAGACATTACAGTAAAAGATCTACAAAACTGGCTGCTCCAGTAGATACTGAATGTAGGTCCTGGTTACCTCTTGCAGTACTGAGGGACTAGGGCTCACTCACTCCTTTCTCAGGATTGTCCAGGAATGGGGCTGCTCCCCACGGCTCTTGCAGTCAGTGCAGCTTCCTGTGGTTCCAGGTAGGCTGCAGAAGGGCACTGCTTGCCTCACACCTCATTCTGGCTACTCTCCTTTGGCAGCTATCCACGTGTCCTGGTGTGCAAGAGCTGGTCCAGCCCACACAGAGGACGCAGCAGAGAACCAAGGAGCCACATTTATGTTTCCTGGAGCTTGCTGGCTGTTACAGTACCCTGAGATGTTCTCCCTGCTCTTCCTCCTCAGGGGCATAGCTGAGCTGCTTGAAGGTCAAATATTCCAATTATAGACAAAGCAGAGAGCCCTCAGAGGCAGGTGTTAACATTCCGCTTACAGCTCCGTCTTTTCCAGTGCCTCTTTCAAGGTTTCCAGGCAGCAGATGTAATCCCCTCTGCTTCCCTTTCTGTCCACAGGTCTCACTGTTCTCTGAGTTCACATCACTGTCGCCTCCTGGTAAAATGGGAAATATCTGAATGGCACCTCTGCAGTCAGAGAGCAGGGATGGAGATGTGACAGGTGTGTGGAGTACCATGAGTTCACAGGAGAGCATGAGTGGTCATGTAAAAGTATAGTATTTTTGCATTATGATGTACATCATGTACATACATGATGAATACATCAAAATGGCTTCATGCCAGATACAGCTTTGCTAGATGCCAGTTATATCCCAGCCTGGTCCCATTCAGTTCTCCCACTTTCTCTGAACCAGAAAGGCACAACTTAGGTCTCTTACCTCACTTTTGAAATGTCTTGTGGCCTTTTAGACAGGGTTCTTTATGAAGGGAAAAACTCTCCAGGTTGCAAATGTTGCCCAGCCCAGGCTGAGGTAGTGGCATTTACATGGGCACAGCGATTCCAGGTTGCACCCAGGTTGCTGCTACAGAGCTGGAGAGGACAAGAACTCTCCCTCCTTCCCCGTGCCCCACTTTTCTGTGGAAAAAAACAGTCAAACCAAATCCTTCTTTTTTTTTGTTTTTTGTTCAAACAGCTGAAGATGGTCCAGGCACTCCTTTCCACTCATAATGAAATACACATTTTCTTTTCAGTACAGTGGCTCCCAAGAGCTAAAGTTCAAGCTGGAACATTGAAACTCACACAGCTGAAATCACCAATAGGACATCTCTGGTGCTGACGCTGATGTACCCAGCCTGGACCTGTTCAGGGTTTGGACAGTAGTGGTTCTCCGTGCTCCAAGACTCCTCTCTGCAAGCTTTCCTGTCCCTGCCAGCTGCAGCAACTAACACTACCTGCAGCAAATGTGTCACATATAGGTAGGTCACTAAATATCATGCCCAAATACAACACAGGACCAGATGCCACTGGGAAAAAAAAGAAAAGAAAAAAAATCATGTTGATGTAAGCCCTAGCTTTTACTTCCCTGAGTCTGACAGGCCTCCTACACAGCCAGCAGCAAGTAGCTATTTCCCTTGTAATATCATCAACTTCCAGTAATGTTCACTTGCCTGTTTTTAATCCCCTCTACAGCCCTTCCTACCATCCTGTGATAAACCCCTTCCCCTCTACCGTTTCATGACTGTCCAGATCTTTTCCTCTCTTTCCCCACCACATCTGGCTTCTAGACCATTCTCCACTTCTTTCTGTTAACATTTTCAAAGCTTATCTAGGGCTCAACAGGCATTTTTTTCTTTCTTGGTGGTGGAGGGAGGAGGAGGGGGGACCTGCTGCTTAGCTGGCTTGGCAAGCCTGGGCAGCTCTAGCTGAACTCCTCAGCCCTCTGCCAAGAACAGTCTAAACAGGAGCACCAGAAACATCTTTTAATGTCATTTGTATTAATATTTTTGGAATTAGGCAGTCTTGAAATTGTTTTAAAAATATTGAAAAATAGAGAGAAAAGGTTGGCAACCATGTGAAGCTCAAACTGTATCACACACAGTCCTGTCACAGGAAAGTGGCTATAACACAAGGGTCTAAGCCATTTGTATCAAAGGACTCTCTTTCCATCACTTTATTTTAAAAAGTTGTTCTTAAAACAAGACTTGTCTTAGGTTTTGAACAGAAGAAACCATTCCTGTCTTTGCTCATCCTAAGCAACATACAACAGTTCAATGTTTGACATGTTCTTGAGAAGAAGACCCTGTCCCCTCAAGGTATATCCAAAAGGAAAAAAAAGGCAGAGCAGGATGAAAAGCTCCTATGGGCCTTTTCCCTCTCCAACTCCTTTCCTTAGTCACCTGTTCTTTGTGCCATAGAAGCAGGGTGGGTCCCTGGAAGGCCCCTGGCTTGCTACCTATTCACATCATCAGGCCCAAAGAGCTCCTCAGAATTTCACTCTGTGCACCTTAACCTTGCTTCTGTGATCATCAGAGTTTTCCTCTGTACTCACTGAACCACCAGCTTCAACATCTTACGGGATCTGATGAAGGATCACTCAACCAGCATTTTCAAGGAGAGTTAAAGCCAGCCAGATTCCTGGCACCTTCCTTCCTTCTCAAGCTTTTGCTTCAGAGGGGTAGTAGAGCCAGCACTAAGGGATAGAATCAAAAGATCATCTTTTGAGAAGCACAGTCAGGGTTCTAGGCTGGTATTCTGATGTCCAAAGCAAGTACAAATTAAGCCATGAAAATTTCAGATATAAAGGAATTTGAGACACTTCTCATGCTACAAGGGGGGCTGGACAGGGAGAGGGGTTGTTAAGCCTTGGACCTGGGGCACTGCATAGTTCACAGCTTAATGCCACCTTCCTCTTCTTCCTCCCACACACAATGCAGCACAAAGGCTCCAGACAGTGCTGCAAGGATGTCACCTAAGTACCCCAGTGAGATAAAGTAGATGTCCCCTGTCACAGAGGTCTGCCACTCGCTATCCTCAGCTCAGGTTTGTTTCTCCAGTGTGATATCACAACCATCCCCATGCCTGAACTTCAATCTGGACACAGCCAGCAGGTTTGCTTTGGGACAATATCCGCAGCAACTTGCAACTGCAAGTGAAAGCCTCCTTACAATAGCAAAACATAGGTTTTGAAGCATTAAAGGAAGCAAAATAATCTGTAGGAGTAATCTAGATATATATGCACCCTTTAGGAGGGAAAACAGATAAGAATCTTTCAGGTGAATTAGAGGGCATACACTTGCAGAGGAATAATGCTTCTTGAGTCTGCAATCATTTCATGATTAACATCTGCTTTCTTGGCCAAGGAATGCTGGTTTCTATTTTCCATAGCCCAACCCTTATTCCTAGCTTCTAGACAGGCTTTTGCATTTTAGTTGTCTCAGTAGGAGATATCATACTCATTCCAGCTCAGTTTGCATTTAATAAATTTTTCAGGCTCTTATTTGTCCTCTTAAGTTTATTCTCTCATTTAAAAATACAAGGAATTAAAAATTGCTAGATTTCTGCTAGACTTCTCATCATCTCTCTCTCAGTTGCAATTATCAATATGGATCACAGCATATTTCACTTTGTCACAGGCAGAAGAGAAGGAGTCTATGCATTTCACAATGATTTAGAAGTCCCCCCAAAGCTTTAAAGGAACTTTTCAAAGTTTTTTAAATGTTTTGACTTCATCTTGCAAGCCTCAGCTTGCAAGACTAAAATTTTCCTTTTTTTTTTTTTTTTATCAAGGCAAACACCTTTCTCCTAAAGAAAAACAAAAGTTGCCATACAACAAGTGTTGTTATCGAAGGCTGGTTTGGGATAATGGAAAACTTGCCTTTGGCTTCTATGACAAAAGGCAGCCCAGTTCTGGAGATCAGTTAAGTATGTGCTTCATTTACATGTGTGACCTGATAATCTGCAGTACTAAAAAGCTATTTTTTCTGGAAAGACAAGAAGGTTCTACACTCAGACGTCTCCTCATACTTCATGGGAACTGGAAAAGCTTAAACGTGACTGACACAATCTGCACTTTTCTGGAAAGCAGTGGGGTTTGGTTGGTTTTTTTAATTTCTTTCTGCCATATGCTAAAAGTAACTATCATTTTACATTATTATAATATTTTGAGTTAGTTTGATATGCTGTACATTGTTCCTTCTGTAAAACAAGATCTGTGCAGAAAATTTGATAAAGTAATTTTATGTCTTCTATTCATTGCTACTACTTTTACTTGCTGACAAATTAAATTCCAGTCATCTGAGTCAGCCTCTTATTTTAGATCATCATCCCATTCTCCATGTTTTGTCAAATAAATACATTTGTATGTGTAACTACACACAGAAACCTACAAACGATCTACATGACACTCTCTCACTTTGCAAGTTAGAAGAAATTAGTTCCTCTAGAGTAAGTTACTTAGGTTTCACAATCACTTTCTGTCCCACTTTTCAAAGCTATATCATTACCAACCTTCTATTGCCTTTTGCATATAGAAGGTATTTTCCTAGCTGAGACCCACTTCCTTGCTTCAAAGTTATTACAGCCTGAGCGCTTGGCTACGAGTGGGAAGTGACAGCTCAGAGAATTGCCCTGTGAATGCAGCCACATCATGGTCTGTACAAGCACTACTGTGTATGTGTGCGTGTGTATTGAGGCAGGGCAGTGACCCTTTTACTCTTCACACACCATCCAGCCAAGCGGTCAGCCCGGCACTTCCCACGGTGCCCAAGGACCGCGTGTCTCCCTCTGCTCATTAAGCAGCCAGTGATGAGCTGGGTGATCTGACCTGCTCCAGAAGGCAGCTCAGATCCTGGCAATGCTGTTCTGAGACAAACAAACAAAACAAAAATCCAAGCCAAGAATTCCAGGAAGGGCTGAAGGAACAGTAGGATGTGGCCAAGAGTCAGAGGCATATGGGCTACTGCACTAGGCAGCCAAAGAGGGCCAGGGCACAGGCCCAAGCCCTGGCACAGCATCACCCACTGCTCCACTGTCAGGGATGTCCTTGGCACAGACTTGTGCCAGGCAACCAGCTCTCCCTCACACAATGCCTGGACACTTTCAGCAATAACCAGGGACCATTCCCAATACACAGTTTGGATGGGCCACCTTGTTAGGGTCAGAGAGGAAGAGAATTTATGTTTAAAATCAGTGACTTCAGCTGGCCTTTTGGCCAGTGAGTAGCTCCCTGGCCTATTTTATTCTCTAGTGTAGAAGCAATCTTGAATACCACAGAATCACAGAATTAGCTAGGTTGGAAAGGACCTTTGAGATCATCAAGTCCAACCTATGACCTAACACCACCTCATCAATGAAACCGTGGCACTGAGTGCCACGTGCTGTCTTCTTTTAAACGCCTCCAGGGATGGTGACTCCACCACCTCCCTGGGCAGACACATTCTGGTGCCCAATCACTCCTTCAGTGAATAAATTTTTCCTAATGTCTCACCTAAACTTCCGCTGGCGTGGCTTAAGAGTGTGTCCTTTCATTCTGTCAGAGAATTCATTCAGCACAGAGAACTTGCCAAGACAGGCACAGCCTCTTACTAGGACTGCCTCAACCACTCCAACATAGCAAACTCAGGTTTTTTTTTATTCTTTTGCTCCCTGAGACATTTCTGTAGTCTTTTTAATCACCCCTCAGTCTTCATCCATTGTCTGGGCTGATTTTTAAGTGACCAGAAAATTACATGACTGCATCTATTAGGCCAGAGCACTATTTCACCTTGATCTGGCCCTTGAACTGAAATTGTAGATTGCATCTCCAAGCAGCAATCTGCTACCTTACAAAACCCTCCTCCTCTCTCATGGTCATTCTGCCCCTGAATCTAAGCTTCTCTTGGATTCAATTCCAAATACATTAAGTACAAGCTGAGATCAGCAGAGACAAGTTATAGGAAAGACAAAGATACCGTTTAAAAGAAAAACAGTTTCTGATTATATTAATGCTACTTACCAATTTGTTTTCAAAGAGCATTACAAACATGAAATAATTTTTGCAATATCCAAGGGAGTTAGATATATAAGCATTGTTATGCATCTTATACAGAAAAACAGGTGGTAAACAAGAGGATAAAACCTCCTGCTAATTTAGGATTTCTTTGTTTTTTGAGCCCTTCCGTTCCAAACAACACTGAAGTGTCTCACATCATGCGCCACATGAAAAATATGGCTTTTTGTCACTTTTCCATGACACTATGTAACCACTGTCCTGACAAAAGTTTCCATTGCTTGACACATGCAAAAAATACAGAACAAGTTAGGAAACTGTCTTCAAGCTGAATTATCTGTCCCCAGGCAGATAATTCATTTACCTTTTGTAAATGTAACTGATGTCATCAGGTAACTTCTACAAAAGGAATTTATGTCATTTTCTCATATTTTCTAAATATAATTAATGTCATCAGGTAACTTCTGCAATGGAAGTTGCTTAATAACAAAAAGAACTTTGTGTTTCAAGCATTGCATGAGATTATGTCACCCAAATAGATGTGCATTGGGTAGTCATATAATATGTATTAGATAGGAAGGTTCATGTACATTTTATTGAATAAAAGATGTAGCTTTTTATCCCTTGGTGTGCTTGAATTGTGGAAACCTCCACCCTCCATAGAATAAACAATCTCTCCTTTCTAAACTAGACTCTGTGTCTGTATTTACAGAGCTCCTAAAATCGGCAACAAAAGGAACCAGGACAAGACAACATCAGGAATTGCTGGCACTGAGTCTACAGTTCAAACCACTGGACTGTGATGCTTTTCACAGCTCAAAAGATGCACAGGTCCAAGGGGAGAAAGGACAAGTGTGCACTAGAGCAGAAATCTGCCTTCTGCAGACCATAGCGTACATCTGCATTAGGTAAAAGAATAGGTGTGTATAAACACTGAAAAAAGGCTGGACAAACACTGACTAATAAAGATGAGATGTTTCTGTGAGTGAAGCCCAGGTGTTCTTTGCAAAACTGATCTCATAATGACTTTCTTATAAAGTATCAAGGTGAAACGATGTTCAGCTTATAATGGTTTTTAGCAAATGCAGATCAGTCAGTTTTCCTGCTTGGGTGCTTATCCTCTTCCCTCTCTGTGGTTGCAGTGATTCCTTCCACTGCTCTGCTGCTGTGTCCCACCTCAGCCCCAGAGCTCTGCTTAGCTCTGCTGCTGCCCTTATCAGCCCTGAAGCAAATTAGTGTTTGCAACTAAATGAAGGTGACCAACACAAACTTTCTGCAGACCTTCTTTCCTTCCTTTCTTCCTTCCTTCCCAGAGCTGCAACCTCTCCCGTGCTGCAGTCTCTTGCTTGCCCCTGGCTTGAAATCATTATGCACTAGTTGCAAACAAATGTGAATAAATTACAGTAATATTCAAATAAGGGGAAGAAAAAGAGGAGCAACAGAGAGGGAGACTAGGAAACCAAGGAAGAAATGCTAATTAACTCAAATAGATTGATTTGCCCTGTTTGCTCAAAAAATTAATTACCAAAAAAATCGTAAATTAAGAATTAAAAGCTCACAATAAGAGGAGCCAAAAGGTTTTTCTCTGGAATTTATTATGAGTATCTGAAAAGGGATTGTGTCTAATTAGACATTATTTTGCATCAAGATGACCTCATATTATAATTAGAGATATGCTAAATTACTTGGAAATAATTACAATGATTGGATATCCTCCATGACTGCCAGTTTGGGAGCTTTCATGTTCACATTGATTCTACCCAGCTCAGTTTCTTTTGGTTGGGAGTTGGATCATTAGCAGGTAACTAACATGCAAAAAAGCCAGCATTCTTCAAAACCTCCATCAGGCATCACTTTTTTAGACACTTAAAAAGACAAGAGAGACGTGCAAATTTTCACACAATAAAACCATGATCTAAACACATGGCAGGTACCCAGCATAGCTATTTGCACTCCCTTTCCTAAGCAGGACACTCACAATTCAAACAAGTGTTATTAATTTTTATCTTTACAACTAATATAACCACAAACATTTTGGGCTTCGAAAACTGCTCTAGGATATTGCATGTTGCAAAAATGTTAGCCCACGTTCTAACAAGTGTCAGTTGCTACTTCAGTCCTATGGACTGGCTCAGTGAATCAAACTCCAACTACTTCAGTTGCTATAGAATGGGAGGGAAGACATGTCTAGCACCCTGGGCTGCAGACATGCTGGGTTGTGTGATGTGGGTAAGAAAATGCTAGTCATGCTAGAAAACATTCACAAAGAAGCTAGGTCAGAAAGTCAGGTCAATGGGAAGGTGAGAAACTGGAATAAGGTAAGGAACAGCTGCAGGAGATCCTTCTGTATTTCAGCATCCTTCTGATCCACATGGAGAGCTGAAAGGATCGAGCCACAGTGAGCAAAAGACACTGACATAAAAGTGAGCCTGCATACCCTGAAGAGCAAGCTGAGGAAGGGAACAGCTTCAAAGCTGCCCACAATGCTTTGAAAGGCACAAAGGACAAGGGCTCATGCAGCTACATCAGCCTTTGCATGGAGCTAGCTGCAAATCTGTCTGTACCGTACAAACACAAAATCTCCTCCAGAATCGAAGAAAATGCATGAGCCTTCACATCAGCATGGCAGCCAAGTGGGCAAGAAGGGCAAGTTCGTTTTTGTGGGAACAGCTAAGGATGTCATAGGCTGGGTGCAGCTGGTATAACTAGTCTCAGGAAACATGATTACAACATATTTTCCTTCTCAGTGTCTGTTTTTGAGCTTGTTTCACAAGGCATGGATATGGATCTTCCTGAAGGCCAGCACACAAGGGAAGGCAAGAAACTCCAGCAGAGTAGCACCACCCAAATACTCAGCAAAAGTCCAAGTCCACACAGCTCAGACCTGCAGAGGTGCCTGGATGCCTCAGTATCCATGCTGTTCTGTGCCTTGCAATTTCAGAGTGAAAAGTCCTGTGATTTCTGCAGTTATAAAACAGGCCAGCATCTGAGCTGGGAAGAGAAGGTACATTTCCCACACCCAGGCCCACATCCCATAACCACAGATCTCTGAGTCTCACCACTGACATGCCTGACTGTCTGCACAGCCCAGCCACCATAGCCTCATTCATTTCTAGAATGGCTCTGTACATCTTGGCTGCTGCAGGGGTTTAGAAACAATGCTTTTAATAGTTTGTGGTATTGACTTACCCATTCATTGTGTAGTGACATTAGCACACATGAATAATCATAAAATTAAAAAAGGATAATTAATATTTAACTTTGCCAGAGGGACGTACTTAAGGGAGAAGCCATGTTTTAGAAAGAGCAGCTGATATTTGTCAGCTGGAGAACAGGACTAATTAGATGCGTCAGGCAGTGGTGACACGAAGTTGAAAAACAGCTTGTCAACTCTGAAATGACTTATAGCAAATGATTATACATAAAGATGCTTTGTTATACTCTCACACACAGGTGTGTTCCTCATTTTCCAAATACTTCCTGTGTCTTTTGTTCTTGTAGTAAAACAGGTGCAAAGCAGATTGCCCACTCATAGATATACCATAATTATATTTTAGGTAGAGCAAATATGTGGTCCCTTTCTTGTGCCCAAACCAACAAGGCATTGAATATTGAAGTACCCTCCATTCTCACTGATTTCAGTGGAAGATGGTCAACAACTTATAGGATCGAAGTCTTGATGTCTGAACTACATAAGGAAAGTGATGTAGGGGATGAGGCAACAAACCAGGAGGCCAAATTCATGTCTGTTGTAATGTTGGTTGACTGCAGCCAGACAGTTCATTGATCATAGCAAAGGATTTGCCCCAGGGTGTTTTAATTTAAAACAGATTGACATTAATCTGAAGAACAAATCACCCAAATCCTAAACTCTGATCTGATGCAAGTCAGATGCAATATGACAGCAGCTCAATCTCCTGGGCAGCAGAGCTGCTAGCTTCAACTTCATACTCATTTCCGAACAGTGCCTGTAAGTTCTCGAGTGCTGTTGGAATAGGCCCAGCAAGGAATAATTTATCCCAGGTAGAAGTACATATCCTTCAGAATACACAAAAGCTACCCAAGGAAAGTGAAGCTTGAAGGGGAAATGGAGTCCAGGTACTGAGAAGGGGAAGGGGCCACTTTAGCAAATAAGTGCTTGATTAATGAATGAGCAATGCTAATGCTGAGCAAACAAAACAGAAGCATAAATTCTGAGACACCGGTTAAACTGCAATCATGAAGTACTCTAAAAAGCTTATTAACTTACCTAGGAAATTGAACACAAACTAATTGTTTGAATTGAGCTGCTCATACAATAAAAACGTTTGAAATGTCCTGAAAGTAATTTGTTTAACACAGTGTTTAAGCTGTCACAAAAACAAAAGACAGTATTTCTCTCCATCCACAACAAAATCACACCAATACACACACTCTGGCAGCAGAGAAGAGTATTTAAACTGTATGTAGCACCTGTAATACATTGCTTGTATTTATAGCCCTGGTATGACTGGTTTCTAAAGAAAAATTATGTCCACAGACAGCATGTTTTGTTCCTCCTCGTTACTCATATGCAAGAATGAAAGATCTCTTACAACATACTCTTCTTTCCACCTGCTTTGATGAACTGCCTCAAAGCTCTCAGGGGAGACTGCTGCAAAGCCTGTGACTTACAGCTTAGGCTCAGGAAGCAGATACTGGATTGCAGGAGCAGACTCAAAGGTCAGTTTGGAGCAGCATGGGCAGCAGATTGCAACTCCATTTCTAAAAGCAAAGGATACCGCTGTGGTACAGGTGATTCCCCTCAAGCCTGTACCCTCACAAAGGAAAAACTTAACAGATCTGCCTCTAGGGACAAACGTAAAAAGTTCAACTTGAAACTCTAACACCTGTTTCACAGAGACTTCTCCATATTGCATATTATTTAAAAATTGCAGTTCACCTCAGGACCATTTCTCACTAAGTCACTTAATGATTTCTAAGTCTGCTCAATTTTCCTAAGAGAGTGTTTTGCTCTGCTCAGGTCTGTGTAGCATGCCCATCATTGTGATATCTCAACACCTCCCTGCAGTGTGACAACCCACTTCCCTGATGTGCATCTGTCACACATTGATCTTTCTTTTTTTCTCTTCTCCTCCCATGGAGAAATCACAGATGAAAATAAATATGAATATATTCAGTTTCACTTTTCAAAAATAGCTATACAATGTATTTATACTTTCATATATTATACATCATATTTTATAATATGGTTATTGATGCCTGCTATTATCTGTACTTTCAATACTGAAGGCAGAGTTAAAGAAATGCATCTTAGCAAAGTACCCCAGTTTCTGGTAGCTCATACATTTTACTGAAATTTATTCCACAGACTTGTGTAAGAACCTGAGAAATTTTAGCGGAAGCAAAAAAAGGGAAATATTTGTAACAGAGCCTCAGACAATCTATCAGGTGTTCATGCAACACATGTTGTAGATAAGCTCCAAGATCTCAAACTGGAGGTAGCAGATACCCAAACAGTGACGAAGATAACATTGTGACTAACACTGAGCTTTGCACTCAGCATCAGAGGTGTGACCACCCTGATTTGTTGATGGCACTGACCTGGAGAAGCTGAATGCTTTGTCCTTTGTCACATGCCAGATCACTGCAGGGTTACAAACAGAAACTGGGGCATTAGGACAGAGCCTCGTGGTCTAATTATGTGGTAACCAGCATCTTGCTTACACAGACTTACATCCATCTGCAAAGAGAGGCAATTGACACACTTCCCATTGCGTTTTTTGCAAGCACACATGCAACTGCAGCACCGAACGTGCAGTACCTACACATGGCTTTGAGTACTTCCTCAAATCTATTTTCCTTTAACCCTTTCAAGCATGCTGCTGACTGCTGTTAATTACAGCTTTAGAGCGAAACCTATGAAAACACAGCAATATATTTCCTAGAGATACAGAGGTTGCAATACACACATCTGCACAGCATTCATCATTTTCCTGAATAGTCCTGCACAAAACAGCATTTCTGTCATTACATTTTTAATATAACAATTCCCACGGGAAACTGTTGATGAAGACTGGGATACAAATGAAGAGAAAATAGAAAGATTGCAAGATGAAGGGATGCTCTCAGCCTGCAGATGAGTGATGGTTCTTGTAGGAGCTTATCATTAAATACAGATGAGTGGTAGATTCTCCCATTTTTAGTAAAAACTACTAAACCAACAGGAAGGCTGGATTTGATGGAGGAGTTTTTTAAGCAAAGATCTTCCTTGAAAATAAGAAAATATTTCAGATTTCAGGTGTGGAAATCATCAAAGTCCACAGGTATTTCTGACAACAACCAGAGCCAAACTGGCTCTTCTAGCTCCTTTTCCCATGACTGGATGAGCAGAGGAGATCTTGGAATCCCTACACATCACACCACAGGGTGGGGGGAGGACTTTGACATAGGGACACAGGACCATCAGCTATCAAAATTCTGTGGTGGCTTACAAAATCAGACTGAGCCATGGCAAAGCTATCCTAATGCCCCACAAACCCTGTTCCAGGGCAGTCTGTACTGTCAGGTACATCACTTGTGAGCAGAAGCACGTATCCTGTGAGCTTTCACAGTCCAGCTTACCATTGGTAATTCATTAACTCAAATGTCTGCAACTGTCTGCCCATGACATTACAGTCTGACCTTGGGAAAGCCACTCTCACCTGATTGTGTTAATCTATTAATTGTTCCCTGGCGGGTGCTGATCCTCCTTGTCTTTTTCTGAAATGGAGAAGTGGTGGATTCAGGCTTTACACAGCATTGTGCTTCAGATTCCCAATCAGAAAAGTGGAGATAGTAACATTTACCTACCTCAGCAGGTAGTTTGGATACTTAATTAATCCTTTCAAAGCTTCTTAAAATGTAGATAAGAAGTAAAAAAAAATAACTTTTAATATAATTTTCACTGTGTAATTTAAAAAGCACAAAAAGCTGTTTTCCCAAGCAATAAATAGCTGCTTAGAAGAATTCAAAACTTATTAAACTATTCATTACTTTAAGACCTGATAAAAAAAAGAAAGACCCTTTGAGTAGTTAATCTGACCTGATGTTTAATTAGAACAAATTCAAAGGCAACAACTTTCTCATGATTAAAACAACATTATTTCTGCAATATCTTTTTATGAAGTTCAGTCAAACTTCACATTTTCTAGTTTAAGCCTTTGAATACCTGGGACCTTGGGAAATACTGACTTGTCAGTCTCACATCTGTGTTTGGGAAGGTCATGGAACACAGCCCTCAAGAAGTTATGCTAAGGCACCTGAAGGATAGGAAGGAAATTTGAGACAGCCAGCAGAGCTTCACACAGGGAAGTCCTGCCTGACCTTCTGTGAGGGAATAACTACACCAGCAGGCAAGGGAAGAGCTACAGATGTCATTTATCTCAACTTCTGTAAAGCCTTTGACAAAGTCCCCCCCAAAGTCCTTCTTTCTATATTGGAGAGATACGGATTCTCTGGATAGACTGTCAGGTGGATAAGAAAGTGGTTGGACAGTCACATCCAGAGGATTGTGGTCAACAGCTCAGAGTCCCAATGGATGTCAGTGACCAGTGGGGTCCTTAAGGGTCCATACCGGGATCAGGGTTTTTAATACCTTCATTAATGATGCAAACAAAGGGATCAAGTACACCCTCAGCAAGTTTGCAGATGACACCAAGCTGAGTGGTGCAGTTCACATCTGATGGAATGCCATCCAGAGGGACCTGAACAAGCTCAAGAAGTGGCCCATGGGAATCTCATGAAGTTTAACAAGACCAAGTGCAAGGTGCTGCACCTGGGTCAGAACAAGCCCCGGTATCAGTCCAGGCTGGGGATGAACAGATCCAGAGCAGCCCTGCTGAGAAGGACCTGGGGGTGCCATGGGTGAGAGGCTGGACATGACCCAGCCACGGGCACTGCCAGCCCAGAGAGCCAAACATGTCCTGGGCTGCAGCCAAAGCCCCGTGGGCAGCAGGGGAGGGAGGGGATTCTGCCCCTCTGCTCTGCTCTGGTGAGACCCCCACCTGCAGGGCTGCATCAGCTCTGGGGTCCCAGCACAAGACGAACATGGACCTGTTAGAGGGAGTCCAGAGAAGACCACTAAGTTGATCAGAGGGATGGAGAACCTCTCCTACAAGGAAAGACTGAAGTTATTGGGATTCCCTGGAGAAGGGAAAGCTTCAGGATGACCTAATTGTGATCTTCCAGTACCCAAAAAGAGCCTACAGGAAAGATGGAGATGGACTGTTTACAAAGACATATAGTGACAGGACAAGGGGGAATGGCTTCAAACTTCAAGAGAGTAGGTTTAGATTAGATATTAGGAATAAATTCTTTACCATGAGGGTGGTGAGGCAACCTGGAGCAGATTGCCCAGAAAAATTGTGGATGCACCATCCCTGGAATTGTTCAAGGGGGGGGCTCTACTTGATCTATTCAAAGGTGTCCCTGCTGATGGTGTGGGGGATGGACCTTCACAATCTTTAAAATCCCTTCCAATCCAAGACATTCTATGACTCTATGATTCTGTGAACACAAGTTAAGAAGAACCAGCTTGATGACAAAAGCTGCCTGCATCAGGAACTGCCACTGAGAAACAGCGTTACCAGCATTCCCATGTACTGTGCAAGACGCGACGTGCACCCCAGTGGGAGGTCAGGGGGGTGGACAGATCAATTGCATGGTTAGTCAAAGTCACACAAACTGGCTCAACTGGAATCCAGAAGGACTTATGTGTGCAAAGGGAAACAGTTACAGGTTGTCTGTCCACTGGAAAGGCCATCATTCAGGTCCACGCCCGAACTGCAAGCCAGCACAATAACTTCCATCCAAGAAGTTTTGGCCATGGTAAGAAGCACAGAAGGCACACGCAAGGTCCTTTGTGTCAGGAAAGGTAAGAGGGTATGTGTGGGGGAGCACAAGGATGGAGGCCATAATCAGCAGCACATGCCCTTCAATAGCAATAACTTATATGAGGTATTTGTTGTTAATTATTAATATTTTAATATGATTTAACATCTTTAACAGTAACACTTCTGTAGGTATAGAGGCAGGACACAGTTAAGATACAAAAGCCTTTGATAAAATTTTAGTTTTATCACACACATACCAGCACAAGCTATGGCTGTGTAAGACTGTGAATATGAGACAATACTGTAAACGTTTAACTTTAAGAGAAAAGATGGCAGGTGACTGTTGTTGGAGTAATAAAGAAGTTTAACCTTTTAGTGCCTTAATGCATTGGTCTGAGTATTTGCAAACAGGACAAATGTTTTACTACTGTGTATCCTAAGAGATATACCCAAGGCCAAGCTGTTTTTCAGTGTATTTATACTGTCAGTGTTGGAGATTCCAGCACTTTGGTGACATTACAATTACAGAACTCCAGATGTCATATTCACCAATAGACACAGTTGATCAAAATCCGACACAAAGTAGATAAGTGATGGTTATAGCATCACAATGCCTACAACCTTAATGCATTAGGAAGTTCACTTGGTTTCAAAAATACTGCTGTTTCTCCTATAGGAGCAGTCAGCTTGTCCACAATAACTTTTACATACTTTTGCAAAGAATTTCAAACCTGGATTTAACTTACCTAGCCTTGGTTCACATTCAACATCATCTTCCTGCTATGTCTCCATGGGAGAAATCATGACAGAGAGAACAAGGAATGGAGAGAACCTTCTCATGCTCCATGAATACATCTCAGATAATCCCATTTCTCCAGCCAGGTAGCTGGATTACAGAATCTACTTTGCTTTGGTTTTTAATCAGTCAAGTCTCAGCTCAGAATGCCCCATGAATGTCCAGCAGAGCATTGGTAATATAGCCAGTAAGTGATTGAGGGATGCCTGTAAGTGGAAAAAAAGTCCAACCTTAGTTGCAGAGGGGGGGACATGAGGCCAATGGGTCCTGAGAAATCCACAGCCCACCCCAGTAAAAGTCACCCTGTAATTTTTTTGCCATTTACACCTGTGGAAAAAAAAAAAATCAAAAACATCCTGCTTTTCCCTGATGAAGTTTTACATCTAGATTTCAAAGGTACAAAAGGTTCCACAGTTTTATGGCGCTGAATACTCATGGCCTATATATTTCTGATTAGCTATTATAATATATAAAAAATATTTTACTAATTTGACAGACTTTATTAGTACAGAGGTTAATTGCCTTTCTCTGACACATTTTCACTGCCTACATCTGTGTCACAACATTATTTGCTTCATTAGTTTTTAAAGTGGAATAGCTAAAACTCAGGTTATTGAAATAATAACGTGTCTGTGACTGTGCTTCTGCACCACACTATCTGCCTGCAATTCAGCTGATGAATCACCTATATTTCAAGCAGAGCTGGCCTTGCATTTGGAGGAATGCCAGGAAAACAGGTCAGTGTTATCAGCTGAAGGCACTGCTACCCCTTTTCATTTCCCTTGCCATCTTGCAAAAACAGTTCTTTCCTGCAAGAAGGTATTAAGAGTTAAGATGACAGCAGCTGAAATATTCCTTTCTCTTTATTGCAAAGCTTTATTTCTTATTGCACCTATTTTTCAAGTTCAATTTGTGGTTTTAGCAAAACACAACGTTTGGCTAGAAGTTCTGGTCTTTAGGCCATTACTCAGAAGAACACACTGGTGCTGACTGAATGATTAAGTAGGATAAGGATTAGTTGACACACACCAGCACCTACTGAGCAAAGGACAAAACAGAAACATAGATTTCCTGCTGTGAAAATGTACCTGTCCCGATGGAACATCTCTATCTTGCAGCCCACATCCAAAAATGCCAGCGGATGTGTCTGAAGTGCTGATGTGATAGTCTGCATGATACTGGCCCACCACAGCAAAGACCAGGGCTGCCCCAAGCAGCGAACAATCCAATTAAGGCAGTAACAGAAAGCAGACATACGGAGAGCATAAGGAAATGATGAAACAACATGGGCATAACACTGCCTTTTTTTTTTTTTTTTTTTGAGATTATGCTTGATCAGGAATTACAGGATGAAATAGAAGAGATTGAGTACGCTATCCCAGGAGGCTTTTCCTGCCCTCTGTTCCCATGTCAGATGAAGGCAAGAGTCACGTGCAGCACAGCTGCTGCCCAACTGGGGCTGTGTCTTACAAAAGGGATTGCTCTCACGCTGTGGATGAATGTGTGAGTCAGCCAGAGCATGTCCTTTCACTTTCTGTCCTAAATGTGCCTCTGTGCACAGTTCACTGCCTAACTCAGACACACACCCATTGGGTATCAAGTCCCACAAAAAATCACCCTTCAGGAGTGCTAATGCCTTTTAGCACTCCTGACTTCTCCCCCTTAATTGTCACAGCCCACCTTCCTCCAACAATTTTTTTCTCTCCTTTCTCTTCCTCGCTGTGTTCCCTGTTTAATGTAAGAAGGATTCTAGGAACATTTCCTGACCTTTTGTGCCTTCAGTAATGGGAGAGCACAGAAGAAAAACATCTGGAGGAAAGTCCAGATGCAACAGCCTCAAAAAGGTGTCTCCAGACCATGCGTATGGCTTGTCCTGTGTGGTTCATGGATGTGGGCAGTGTCAGTGCTGTGCTGGTCTGCTCAGCCCAGGCTCCAGCCCCAGGCCAGTGTGTGACAGCAGAGCCAACCACAGCCAAGGGGGACAAGTCCCTTCACTCCTACACCCACTCTGCACAGACTCAGCTCACTCCAGAGCAAACAGTGTGGATGCAGCAAACCCATCCCAGACTGACTTCACTCCCAACAGCATGGACGTGAGCTGGCCTGCAATAATTTGCTGACCAGACGTGGTTTATTCTCTGCTGCTGGTCACAAGCATGATATGAGCAACCCTGAAATGCCACGAGTCAGAATGTCAATGGTCTCACCCCAAAACTTGCCACAGCTTGCATGGCAACCCTGAGCTGGTTTTGTACAAGCTCACTGTGGCACAGCCTGGGAGAATCCCAGGAGAGCAACAAGGAGCTCACTGCAATCACCTGTCCAGCTTTGTTCCCAGTTCTGAGCAGCTGAAACTGAAACATTGCTATTGCTATGCTGGGTTTGTGCTACCCAAAGGTAGCTCAGTGCTACCTTGAGCAGAGCTAAAAGTGCACCTCCAGATCACAGGAGAAACCCAGCACAAGCTGCCTTTCGACAGCAGCTGCTCCCCATGCAGTTATTCCCCTGCACATCCCTTCCTCCCCCTTCTGCTCGCCGCAGAACAAAATCACTGAGCACACGGGCAAGAAACATAATTACACATACACACACACACACACACACACACACACACACACACACACACACACACAGAGTCTTGAGCCCTTCATAATTATGTTTTAAATTGGTTTACTCAGAACCCTTTCAGCTAATCATTTTCACCCAACTCTAATCAACGCTAAGCACTAAAATAAATATACAGCATCTTTACCTGGTGTAGCCCCTCTCTTCTGCCTTAAGCCCTCACACTCCAGTTTGTTGGGCATTGGGAATTTGGATATGACCAGTTTCAGGTTCAACTTTCATTATGAGCAAGCACCAGACTTTGATTCTAAGCCACCAAAATGCACTGGCAAAATTCATATGTGCAAACCAGTGGCTGCTTCCGTCTCTGTGGAATCCCACAAATATTTTCTTCACTTTCAGTTCCCGTGCCTCTGGATAGCTCATAAATATATGGCTGAAACAGAATGTAAAAGCTTGATGCAAACAGATGCCTGATTCTCATTCAAAATCAATAACTGGATTACTTTCCCTCACAACTGAGTCTGAACCAAAGAAGCTCAGTCTGCATCAAGGGAAGCAGTTCACAGCTTCTTACTTGCTATGCGAAAGTTCTTACACACACAACTGTAAAATCTGCATTTTCATGAGCAAGTCAGCATTTCTTTGAGCTGTCTCTGGCCTATACTTGCCTGCCTGCAGCTTGCATATACAGTTTAGGAAAGGAGGCTCAAAAATTCAACCCCAAGTACCTCCAATTTAACTCCCCAGAGCTGTGTATTTCCCATACTCTTCTAGCTGCTCTTCATGACATGCCCAAGTTCTCTCTCCTTTACCTTTCTGTGTAAGTCCTGTGTTGACTGGAGCCAGACAGCAGGTGTAAAACCTTGAGAACTGTGAAGGAGAAGGGCAGTCGTTCTCCCTCAGTTCATACACACTCTTACTAACTCAGCAGCACAGCAGTGTGAATCCAGCTCTCAGCAATGCTTTAATAACCAAGCTGAAGGTGTGAAACTTCATTACTTTTAAAATATACTACACAGTTCTGCATATTCACTGGTATACATAGTGCTCCATCTTACAGCACAGAGTGCTGCTTTCCAGCCACCCAGCCCAGTGTTTTATTCTTACTCTATTCTTTCCCAGAACTCTGTAAGACTGCCTACTATTTTTAGCTTCTCTTTGTGGGTGGTGAGGGAGAAACCAAGAGGTTAACTGCCTTGTTTGATGGCTCAGCATGGGCACTGTCACCTACCCCCACAGGGCTGCCAAGGACTAAACCCAGCAGGAGTGTCCCAGTCCTTAATGCCAGTTTCTGAGGTTTCACTGGTCTGGGGGAGGTGGGAGGAGAGGTGGATTGCCATGCTCCAGAGACAGAAAAACATGTCAGTATTTTAATCTCTGGACAGAAAACAAGTAAGGAGGAAATTAAGTTTCCAAAATACTTTTCTTTTTTTTTTTAATCCACATCATGAGTCGCCTCACCTGCTACCAGCTGGCTCACAGGGATTATTTGCCCTTGGGCTTTGCCTTCTCTTGCCACATGCCCTCCTCAAAGCAGCTGTGACCACATCATGCTCCCCTCAGCACTGACTCACTCCCTGCCTCTCCACAGGACCTGAGCAAGCTATTTGCCCTCAGTCAACTCTTGTTTATGGGCTCCAATACAAAAGACAAGTGTTCATGTGGCATACTGTATCTAGGAAAATGTCATGCTTCATACATTCAGTTATCAACCACTATGCCAAGTGCTTTATGTTATCTACAAAAAGCAGACTTCAGAGGGAAATGAACTACGGCAAATCAAAGTCTATTACTGGGAAAGAGAGGAGAGTTGTAAGCCAGGCTTGCTGCATTCTTCCAGCTGCATAACTTTCTAAATAACTTTACCCAGCTGAAGAGTCAATAAATGGTCACCCAGTTGCAATCAAAAATAACAATTCATGTACTGTTACCCAAAGGGGTTTTTCTCAGACCCCAGGGCACAACTGCAGCAGACAGCAGCACAATAGTTCAGAGACAGCAACAAGAAGGGTGAAAAATGTCTCACACCTCCCCAGCAGCTGGGAGGGAAACAATGAGAAAATCCCCCTCATCCAACCAGTGTCTCCAGAGGCCACTGCCCCTACCTCCAAACTCAAAGCACAGCAGGACTTGGGCCAACCCTCCTACCCCACGGCCAGGACAGAGCACTGCTGCGAGTGACTGCTCAGCAGGACAGGGCGGTGACATGCACAGCCTCAGCCCTGATGCCATGAATTCATTTCTCCCAGCTGTTCCATGATTTCCCATCTGCTCTTACGGATACACATGGCATCAGTGCCCAGACCAAAGTGCTCCCTACCTGCAGAAATCCCCTAGTCGCTTCAGTCTCCAGTTCTGCAACAGGTTTGAGCCCTGCATGGGGAGCAGAGGACAACCAGCCCCATCCACCAGTTAGCTCTGTAGTCAAGTCCATAGTCCCCACTCAAAATAGAACCCAGGTATTTTCATTGTAGTATAAACCAGTTAATTCCTGATTCACAGGAAAGAAACAAATGGGATTCTTTTTTTCTGATCTTGATTCTCACGGACTGAGAGCCACTGAATAAAAGATGGCTTTGAAACATGCCAGCTCTTCTGGAATCAGAGAGAAGGGATATGAAATTCAGAAATTAAACCCAAGCTTTATAGCTGTTCATTTGTATTGGGTCAAGACAAAATCAGGAGCCCAGATTCATTAAAACTTTGGTAGTTTGGACATTGGGCTTGCATCTGGATCTGTCAGAGTGGGTGTACATATATCAGCAGTGAGGAAATTACCATAGGAAATTAAAGGCACCAACACACAAATCTGCAGCCAGTAAGAACAATAAAGAGGAACTGTTTAAATGTATCAGGAACAAACAAAATCCTAACAATGGGATAGCTCCACAGCTAGATAGGAATCTCAAAATTGTCAGTCATGATTCATAAAAGAAGAAATATTCAATAAATATTTCAAGTTTGTATTTGGAAACTAGTAGGATGATGTATTCTTATCTCATAGTGATAAGGAAACACTTTCTATTCCATCAGTTACTTAGGGAAAAGTTAAACAGCCACTATCAAAACTGAACATTTTTCAATCAGCAGCACTTGGTAAGTTGCACCTCAGCATACTAAAGAAATGTGCCAAAGAGTTTTCCAAAATGTTTGTGTTGATTTTTCACACATCTGGGACCACTGGAGAACTTCAACAAGACTGGTAAAAAGCTTATGAGGCATTACTATTTACAGAAGGTACAACAAGCAGTCTGGGCAACCACAAGCTGACGAGCCCAAACCCTGATCAAGGAGTCAAGCAGATTGATGTGAGGGATTGGTGAGATAAGTCTTTATGATACTACCCAGTGTAGGTCCTGGCCTGGCGATGACACAATTCAGCAAGTCCCCTCTGCCTCCATGTCTCATTTGCATTGCACCTTCATCACGCCCAGATGAGCTCATGTGGGTCAGAGTTTAAAAAGCCTTAAAAGATGGCAGTGTAATTAACAGTCATCAGCATGACTTTGTGGAAAAGTCTTGTCAAATGAGCTTGTTGTTGCTTTTTAGTGAAATTACAAGTTTAGCTGATAAAGATAGCTGTGTCTATGTCATGGGTTTCAACATCTCGGAGGTATTTAACTCAGCCCCACACAGCATTCTGATTAAAATAATTACCACTATCCAGAATTAATGTACCTCATATTAAATCGATTAAAAGCTGGTGAGCCAAAAGTGCTCTAAAAGGCAATCCTAACTGAATCATTCCCATCTTCAGAAGATGTCTAATGGGATTCCACAGAAACCTCTTAGCCTAGTGCTATTCACTATCCTTAGCAATTATTTGAAGAAAATTTTAAAATGTTGCTACTGAAAGATAGATCTCCTTTCAAAATTGCTGGAGTAGTAAATGATGGGGAGAAAAATAGTTATACTGGCAGATTTGCATCACTGGGTCAAGTGGATTCACTGGAACCTGAGTTTTAATAAGTCACAGGCACCAATGCACCAATGCCTTAAAATCTGCAAATCAGTCAATACATGGCAGGAGCCTCACAGCAGGAACAGAAAGTCCTAATGGGTAATTTCCATCTTAGCATTCTGTGGTGCCTCAGTCAGACTGGATTTTTCCTAGGTATGTCTATTAAATTTACCAGGAGAGAAGGCAGCAACAATGCTGAACACCAAACCCAGGGTATTCACACTTGCTGGCTCTAGGATAGTGAGACAAACCTCTCCAGGCATCCTCAAGGTATTGCTGAGATTGTCATGCTCCTTCAAAAGGTGTTTCAGAACAAGAACACCACCCTCACCCCCAGCTATCATCATTAGGTTTCAGAATGAATGTTGAATGGGAAAGGATGGACACAATCCCTCCTACACTTCGCAGAAAGACATCTCTGCCTTGCTTCTCATCTGTGGCACTGTCATGGGCATTCAGCCTCTCAGAAGCTCAGCAGTGAACTCCACTCTGTGAGCCAAATTTCTTCTTCCCCTTGATCTTCCATGTGATCTGCCTCAGACTTTGGCCCAAGCACTCCTGTTTCCAGGTGTGCAGTTAGGCTGCATGGCTGAAAGGGGCATAGATACGGCCTTATCCATACCTTCCCCATGCTTAATCCTACAGAACTTGCTACTGATGGTGTGTGTCTGGGCCTCAGCAAAGAGTATACAAGAAATCTCAGGAACTCCCACACTGCCCCACACCCCAGTATAAGGATCTATTACATGCTGACTCATAAACCTCATAAAAGTTGAAAGTGATTACTTTTTTCTTTAAAAAAAAAAAAAAGAAATTTTTTTTTTTTAAAAAGGAGGAAATTATTTGGGCAAGGCTTTGAGCTCTTCTCCTTCTGCTGTTTCAAAGCCATTCTTTTTTGATTGGCTGGAGCACCAGAGTGTCTGTAGCTGATTTCTGCTCCACTGAACATTCATCTTATTTGGGGCTCACCCAGGTTCTCCTGGGAAGGGAGCTCCCACACAGGGGAAGTCAGGGCAGAAGGGTGGAGAACAAACCTTAACTTAATAGCCCTGAGCTCCAATGACTTGTTTCCTCCAGAATAGGTGCTTCCCAACACAGTCCCAACAGTAGCCCTAAACCTGCCCTGACAGGAGCAAGAGGAGAAAGGGACACATCCATGAATAGTGACCCTCCACAGCTGCTGCACCCTGCTGTGGCAATGGGGACACCTCCAAACTGAGCTCAGCACAATGTCATCAGCTCAGTCCCAGCTTGGAGAACACAACATTTTCCAAAAGGCTTAGGCAGAGGAATTATGCTCCTGTAAAATACCAAATTCTGGATCCAGAGCAGGGACTTGTGCCCTCAGCTACTTTAACATCTCTGTGGGCCAGGTTGGCAAAGGAAGTAAGAAGAATACCAAATTCTGAGCTGATGAAATTAGCATAATTTTTGCTAGAAACAATTTTGTGCTTTCGAAGCCTCAGCCACAATCCTGCAACAACACTAGAATGGAGATAAAATTGATACTGCATGATAAATACATGGTGTATTTCTTAAGAGTGGCATTCTTTAATTTCCATGACACTACATATTAAGAAATCCTCTATACAAAACTCCAGAGCAGCCTTTGCAGAGCCTCCAGCCAAGAAATAATGCAGCACAAGGCTCAGCAAGTTCACCATTGCCTGTGTGCCTGGCGGAGCTGACTAAAAGACCAGTAGCAGCTGGCAGGAAATGGGTAAGAAAGCTGACCACAGATAAACTGTAGGATGCTGAAGAGTAGCAGAAGATATACTCTGGGAGAGGAAGCCAAGCTGTCAGGTCACACTGTAGTCTAGTGCATACAGTACATACAGTCTGCTATTGAAGTATGCGGCCACCAGATAATGGTCAGGGGACACAGCTGTCAGGCAACGATGAAGTAACTCCAAGGAGCCTGAAGCAGTGTGGTACAGCTGCGGATGTTTCTGCTGAGCAGGATAAAGCCTGCCTGTCTCAAGGGTACCATAGCAAATTCAGTGTCATGTGAGCGGCACTAAATAATTAGGTTCACGATGCTTATTTAAATCAGCATTGATCGAAACAGGATACCAGAGAAAGCTCCTCGGAACCAGGGCTGATCCGGGCTTACACGGGAGCACACAAACACTGCACAGCCTAAACGAAACAACGTTCATGTTTCATAGACATTTGCAGGTAATGCTCCCGGCAGCGTCAGGGAGGGTTTTTCCTTTGTGCTGCAGATTTGGGAAGTCAGCGGCTGCAGGGATTTACCTCCACTTCAGCGGGAGCAGGACAGGGCCTCAGGTATCATTTAACATTGAAAGCTGTGCCCAGGCTGAGTGCTGGTGTATCTGCTGTGGAGACACTGAACTTTACTCATTATTTGATGAAGGTAATTATGGGTCATTAACCTGCTGGGTGGGAAACAGTGCAGCATGCAGAGGGGATCCAGGAGAAATGTGATGACAGAGCAGGGCATGTTTTGCCGGTTTTGCCAAACAGCCAGAAAGCGGCTGCTAGATGATACAGGGATCAAAGAGCAGGACTTTAAAATACATCAAGTAATGGCTTATAAACGCTGGTTCTTAGTCATGCTGCCCTCTGAGAGATTTTTTCAGATGATCCATTGGCTGAAACCTTATTTCAGGCTCAGGAAGCTCCTAAGGTGGACGGAAAGAGCCTCATCCAGACTCACAGATGTATGTTTAACAACATTTGCTCAGGGAGAGAAGGCAGGACCCTGACAGGAGACACTGGCCTTCAGACAGCTCTAGGAGACGCCTACACTCACCCCCAGTGCCCGAAGGAAGAATTAACTATGCTCCAGCTGTGCAGAGATGTTTCAGCATGAGGGAGAGCCACTGCCCAGGCAGCAGCACAGCAGTGAGAGGCAAGGGGAGGGCTACGAGCCCCCTGGTCAGCCAGGGGCAGAAACTGCCCTTCAGCCTGGAAGCAAAGGCAAGAGGGGCAAGCTGCTGCATGGGGATGGATCACTTCTTCCTTCTCACTCTGCAGAACAAGAGGAGTTGATGCACTAACTGATCTGACATTTGCTTTGGTGGTGGTGTTTTTTCTTTTAAATTCCAAGCGTTCTCTAAATAATGGGAACAACGGGGCTTTGCACCTGGGAAGGCCGTTGTGCATTTCTCTCCAATAGGCAGGATATCAGGGTTAGCTAAATATGAGTTCAGCTGCGGGACTGACTCACCGCTTGTTCCTGGAACTGTCTGAAGGAGGGGAGGATGCTGTGGGCAGGCTCTAACTGTATCATCTGGGTTAGGGCCGGTAGCAGATGGTCCTAAAAACATACTTCCATGTGGGTTTAAAATAGCACAGCACCCACAATCAGCTGAATGGGGAAATGTGAAAAAGGCTTGTCACACAAGGAATGCTGCTGTGAAGATCTGCAGTCAGGAGGGGATCCAAAGTTTCACCAGCCCTCACAGTATAAAAGTGCCCAAGGCTGTCTCCTCGCTCATATTGGCTCACACCACTGCTGTGTCCCACCAGCCCTGGCAGGGGGATTCTGGCCTTCCCGTCATATTTCATGCAAGAGAACAAACTTTCCCCCCCCGCCACCATAAAATAAAATCAGGAAACTTTCTCTTAAAGCAGCTTTTCTAGTTAAGCAGCACTCCCTGTCCACTGCATAAGCTTAAGCCTGAAAAACTACATTGAAAAAAAAGGAATCCCTTGTCCTTTGTGAGTCAACCTACTGTAGTGCTGGTCAGCAGCACAGCCCTAAATAGTCTGAGTCTATAGTTACATCCTGCTGGCTGCTCTGGTGCCACACACAGAGTAAAAGATGTGGTGACAGGGGAGGAATTGGCAGGCGGCTTCAAGGCGTCAAGCAGGCGGCTCTCCCGAGGAGGCTGCTAAACTGCCCCAGGGTCAGCAGGGAGCAGCCCAGGGAGGCTCGGAAAGATGCCCAAGCACCAGCCTTAGGTGAGTGTTCACACTGCACCGCAGCTCAAGCAGAGGGCTTGGGAGGCACAGCAGTGCAAGGAGCATTGCAGGGCTGCCTTCTTTCCCCAGCCCACCCAAGGTCGACCTCACGCAGCCAGCAGTGGCTGTCCTCACTTCAGACGTGCACATTTCCTTAGCTCCCTCTACAACCAGCATGGAGACCCCTTCCTGCACACCTCCTGGGACTCTGCCAGCTGAAGTCTTCTACTTGAAGAGAGCTGGGGTGACTGGCTCCTCAAGACTCGGGTTAACTCCCAAAACTCCCTGTGCCTGAGGGAGCAGGAAGGGAAAACTGAGGAACTGTATTGCTATTGTGTGCCTGACTTCCTTAGGCTGATGGGTCCAGAGAAGCTGTGGAGAAAAGGACACCCTTCCATTCCCCCAGCCCTCCCCCATCCTCCCTGCTGTAAAAGGGCTGTTACTGACAAAAAACTCTGATTCCTCTTCATTCCCCATATTTGTGTCTCCGTAGATATGCCGATACACCAGCAAAGGTTCCTTGTTTCTTCCCCTCTTCCCCACCTCCTGCCTTTTTGCCATGCAAGCACCAAGAGCAATCTGGCCTGTAACCTTTAGAGGAAGAGAAATATCACAGGCACATCTGTTTTTACAACTAATTGCCCACAGTTTTTGAAATGGGTAGAAGTGGCACAGATGAACAAAGAGATCCCTGAGAAGCCCTGGCCGCTGTGGGATCTGGCTCTAGCTCCTAGAGCAGTTCATGTCCTACTGATGCCAGAAAGACATATCGAGGTTTGCTTGTGATTGCATCAACTCCTGGTGGAAACAGGTCCAGCCCCCTTTGCTCTGCTGGAACTTGCATGAATACACAGCAGTGCATTTGGTCCTCTGTTTGAAACATGTTTCAAAAGCAAAGATTTTCCTAGGCATTACCCCAGTCTTAAAAAGTAAACTCATGGTGTCTACACCTCACACTTAGTTTTCAACATCTCCTGCAAACTCCTTTTAGCACTGCAAGGAAGCATTTCAGAGCACATTTTAAAAAAATATTTTCTGTGTTTCACTTGACTGGATTTTTATCAGCACAGAACCATTAGGACAGCACTGGCTTGCTACACACTTGCTGACAATACAATAAAGGCTGTAACAAGAGATGTTTTAAATGAAGATTGTTTATTACTGCCAATAGCTCCAGAGAAAGTGCTCATTTGGGCATAGTGGGCTGAGGGAAGGAAGGGGTGTTCTGGTTTTTGCTGCAGCCTTCCCTCATTACTTTTTCCAGAAAGCATTAAGCTTCCCGCCTGCACTTGCAGTACACATCCCACAATTTTATCTAGGCTGAGAGTTTTTAAGAGATGGGAAAGCTATTTGAGTTCACACAGGGTTGCCCTTTTCACCCATCCCTTCACATTTTGGTTCTAGCCAGCATCAGTAAAGGAGCTTCCCTCCACATTCACCACTACCCAGCCCCACCAAACAAACACAGTTGCACAAAAATGGTCACTACTCTTCTGTTTAAACTAGAGTTGCACAAATTGGGCAGGGCACTTTCTAGATGTAGAGGAAGACACAGTCTTAAAATATCTGAATGGCATGTCTGTTTCTGCCTCCAGGTACACACAGAAGAAATTCTCTAAAATCAATAAGATAATCTCTTTCCTTATTGCTTATGCAAACTATATGCCTCTTTAACTGGAAATGATCACCTCCCCAGGATTCTGCTTATTTTTACTGCCTCTCCATCTCTCCCCAAGAATTCAACATAAAGTAGTGAAATAGTGAGCCTAACATATGCCGCAGTCTGAGTACATAATATTTTGCAATAAATGTAAATTATATATATATATATAAACAGAAAGAGAATGGCTGTGAGAAAGAACAACCCTACCTACTTCCCATTCATGCTATGCAAACACCTTTCACATGTGTCTTTGCTCACTGAATGCAAACAGTGAGTATGCGTACAGCTATGCCCACAAAGCATGCATTCCTCATTAAAACCCATGAAATAAATTTATATCTGATTGACTTTTAAATCCTTCATCTTCTCACAACTACATCTTCCCCAGATCTAGTGGTCCAAATCCTATTCACTTCTTCAGGCAGCCTGTTGCAGTCAGGATCTTCTGCGTCCGTTAGTGGAAAGTGTCCTCCCATCCCTGTGAATGTTACTGGCTTCAACACCAGGACCGGTCACATCCAGTTTCATGCCACTGCCAACAAGGTGAAGAGGTGATATGTAGAGTTTGGTATCATGCAAGGGAAATAGACTGTGCTTTCCAACAGGACAATATTTTTGTGGAAAAATCAAGGCACACAAGGACATTAACATTCATTTTCACATAGGGGAAAGTTTTTCTCAGATTATTTTTAGAAAGATTTACTGGTTTTAATTTTGGTAGTTGGATCCTAAAAAAGGAAGCATGGCACATGGCCTCTTAAAAAGTTGCAAAACCCACTCTCAATAAAATTTAATATGCCCTGACTTGGCTTTCCTTTAATGTGCACTGTGTGAAGTACAGTGGTATAACATTTTTAGCATCAATCATTTCAGCACACTTCTGAGTAATGCAACTACCTCACACCTCTGCAGATAGGACATTTATTCAACAGTGCCACTTATTTTCTCTGCACTATGTGCACGTCTGCACACCCACAAACACGTGTATCACTGGCATCTTTTCCTTGCTTTCCAACATTACTGCCCAGTGGAGGAGTCACTAAGTGCACAGAGATCAAGAGAACTGTGCTGACACAAACTCACTCCGACAGACCAGATTGTCATCCCAGCAAAACAGGAGCTCTGGTGAGTCCCTGCTGCTGTGTTCTCTGTGTGGTCACTGCTGTGTCTGTGTGTACGTCTAAGTAAACTTCCCATACACTAATTCTTGATGGGACAAAAGTGGCCAAATCTGCTGCTGCAGTGAACTGATGGAGTCCTGTGTAACTTGACAGAGCTGTAACAGGTTAAACCCACTAGATGGTTGGCTCCAGGAAAGAATTTTGCTGCCATAGCTATTATGTGAAAGCAGCGGTACTGTAGATTGTATTATTTATTGCATATTTATGTCACTGATGCAGTCAGGAGAGTGTAGCATACAATGAGGAGGAGCAGGACCACCTAGTTCACCAAGTCCAGTCCCTCCAAGATCATATAAATAGATGTTCTGCCCAAAATGACCTGTGAACACTGTGAACATTTTCACTGTCACACCCATATCCCCACGCCCCACCTGAAATAGATAAAAAGCATAGTGTACCACAGGAAGCATGAGACATGAAAGTGTCATCCATATTCTAGGCCCCAGAAGTAACAGAGAATTTCCTCCCATCCCCTAAAAGAGTCCATTCAGGTACCAGCATATATCCTGGATGCCACCTGGAGCTTTGGCTTTGTGAAGTTAAAATGTGCTCGACACAGGAGTGCACCAATGAGGGCTGAATATTTATTCAAGTAGATACCAACCACTAACATTTTGGCTAATAACATAGACTTCCTAGAACTGCAAACCAAGCTTTCTACAGGGTGGGTTAAATACCAAGACTGTACTGAAGCGGACTTCAAGAAGAAGCCCTTGTTATTCAGTATGTCCCTTGTTAATCTTGTTAGTCAGCATGTCACTGCAAACATATAAATAAGATCATATTCCCCAAGGCAATGCTATAAAGTGGCAAAGTGAAAACTACTGCTGCTTTAAAGCAAGCATCCCCACTTCCTAAAGTCAGTTTTCCTCTAGGAAACATTTCTCATAAAACACATTTGGGGTTTTAACAGGGACAGTCAGGTCGGTTCTGCTTTGAACCTCTCACGTGAGATATTCACTAAGTTTTTCAAAGGAACAGGCCAATTTGAAACAGAATTAGACACTTCATATGTAATGATCCAGAGTTATCACCTAAGACTGATTTTCAAACAATTGGATGTGAATTGGCCACAGGACATGGTTAAAGGGAAGTTTGTAGAAAGAGAGCATGTGAAATCTACAGCCAAAATACATATGGCCTAATTTAAAAACAGGATTAAAGGAAATTCACAAAGTCATTTTGCTGCCAGATTTAATTAGTATGTTTAATATGTGAGATCACCTGAATCTACTTTTACTTGTTTTGTGTCCCATTAGGAGTTTCACAGGAGCAGTAATATGATTGAGTGGCCACTGTGAGGGATGAAGCTTAGGTTGCTTTGAAACAAATTGAATTAATTTGAAATGATTCTTTCCAGGTATGACATTCTTGGAAACAGATGTGGGGAAAGGAGGGAGGGCATCAAAATTACAGACAGATAGACCTAAAACCATACCCACTTTTTTGTATATACATCAGCACATTTTTAAATATTTCCAGAAATATTGTAACACTAGAAAGCCTGTTCACATAAGATTACAATTCATAATACTTTACAGAATTTGGTTACTATTTGAGATGCTACAGTGGAAAGGGTCCTCACACAAATTTTCCATCTCTATCACTTCTCTAAAATGTGAAAATTGTGGGGATTGGGTCATGGGGCCCTTTTTTCTAAGACGTTAAGGGACTAAATTTGTACCCAAATATTTTATGATGAATGAAACAGCCCAGATTCCAGTTCACTGGCTGAGATGGGACCATTGTGGAGGACAGGGAGCCTTATTTTGAGTGGCATTCACAACACTTCCACTAGATTTCACTATTGTTGATTGATTTTACACGGAAGTCACTCACGGGTTTACATTCCTGAGTCGCAGTGCAAACTCCTAAATAGGATAGAGCAGATTTATACTGTTTCCCAAACAAACAGTATCATAAATGCTTTAAATAGTAGCTACATAGCTAAAATACTATATATATAACAGCAGAGGAGGTAGAGGTAATGGCAATAAGGATAGTATCAGGAGAAAAAATATTCTGAGACTGATTTCTTGAGACTCAGAACATCTAAAATTTACACCCAACTCTGTAAACTACAAGTGCTCAGCTCGCCTGAAAACAAGCCCATGCATATGCATTCTCATTTTAACCTACAAAAACATTTCAAAATCCAGGCCCTGATCTGGCAAGATGCTGAATGTTTTCCCTTTTCATCAGACAAGCCTCTAAAGAGATACTGAAGCATGCATACTGTAGGAGCCGAAGCACAGCCACAAAGGCTAATTTACCCAGCCAAAAAGCAGTCATTGCTGCCACTGCTATGCAGACATATCCACTGCCTTCAGCAGAACTTCAGTGAAGACTGAGGGCACTTGTCACTTCACAGGGAGCACTCAGTGTCTTCCAGGCTCACATTGGGTCTACATATGGATGAGCCGAATATTTTTCACTACAAACACTCTTCCCCTTCCAGGCCTCCTTCGCTTTCAGTTCTGAAGGGTGAATTCATTGAAAACATCTGCACTACTAGAAACATTCTGTGCTTTTTCCAAACCTCATCCCCATGGTGGCTCTGTAGTAATGGAGAATAGACAGAGCTGCATAACACAAGCCTGCAAGCAATGAACTGCAGTGGGGAGAGGATCCCAAATGCTGGAGCTTTGCCTCCTGTGCCTAAGCACTACCTGGGTTCTGCTCACCTCCTACCCTGTGTTCTGCTCTCTGCCATACAGCTAAAAAGGCTTCCACAGCTACTGCCACTTCCCCCCGCACCACTCTTACCTCTGCGATACGGAACACATCTTAAACCAATTCCACTTAGCAGTCTGTCATGGTACTTTCTGCACACCTAGGAATTGCATGCTTCCCTTGGCATCAAGGCTAACTCTGGAATTGGTTTTGGGGTATTTTACGTAATTGCTATCTCTCCTTCTTTGTAATTTTTCCTAATTTTCTTTAGCTTCGCAGACTTGCAGCACTAAAGAAAGGGCTTTGTAATGATGTCACAAGAGTATGGTAGGGGCACAAATGGGACTGATCCTGTGTCATTCCCAAGGGACAGCAACGTACTGGGCTAAGACTGCAAGAGCATGTTTATAGCAGTAAACTTTAATGAGCCACAAGATATCTTCAAACAAGGGAAAGGAAAATATATATTTTTGTTTGGGGAATAAGGGATGTGGACCAGCCTTCAGCAGGCCTACCAGGAAGGCATGTGTAAGGGCTTGCGTGGCCATCTGTTTCTCCTCCTTATCAGCACTCTGGTGCCAGCTGCCTCTGTGGCTGAGCCATCCCATGAGCAGGTCCCCTGCCCGGTCCTGTGCTGCCTGTCTACTCCTCACTAATCCCACATAACTCTATGAGCTGCTTCCTACCGGCCCTATTTGGCTCCACCCCACCGTGAACCCCATATAAATCACAGGGGGGAAGCTGGCAACTCCCTGAGGGTGCCTGCTAGTGATGCTGCTCCCTTCCCTGAGCAGTTTCTGAGGCACACAAGTGGATGCTGCACTTGCTTTACTTCCCATGTTCTTCAGCCTGCTGAATCTCCATTTCCTGCAGTGCCAGAGAAGCATGGTCCAAGCCTGAACAACCACGGGATTTATGTTTGCTGACCTAGCACCCACTTCCCTGTGCTGCCGTGCCCAAACTGCAATTAAAGCTGCAAAAGCAGCCCAGAAGTCGATACCCCAGATAGACAGACAAGATAAGAACCTAATAGCAGATAGAGAGGCTGATAGGGGAGTTTGAAAGCTGCAGCCACCTGGGAGCCATGCACGGTGATGCAATCCAGCAGTGGCAGTTGCCAAAGTCGTTCTGACAGCAGAGGCCAAGGGTGGGCAGGGCGCCCGCAGGGGCGCCGGGGAGGGGAGCTGGGTCCATCTGCGCAGAGGTGTGAAAACAGCAGAGCCACAGCCAGGCTCCCTTTGGGGAGTCTCACAGTGCTGGCAGCACAGCGCTCCACTAAGCCTTGTGCTCAGAGACCATGAACAACCGGGATTGAAAAAATATGTGTAACCTGGCTAAAGGACAGCAAGCTGCTGGGGGAACGGAAGGGGAAGGCAGGAGAGCGTGGTAGGCTGTGGATATCTGGAGGATACTGACCCCAACGAGGGTGTGGAGGCTGAGTAAGAGAGCAAGAAACATCTAGGATGCTAAGTTTTGCATTACTGTTCCCTGAATGAAATATTGGATGAAATTAAGAGAAGAACAATGAAACCCAGCCAGGCAGGACAGGCTGGCAGATGCACTGGCATTTCATCTCCCTTGCATTCCAGCACCTCCATAAGCAGGGTAACAGGGAGGAAGGCATGAGAGTTGCTCCCATAGCTCACCCAAGGCACAGCAGCCAGACCTGGCCTTCTCAATTCACTTGCAAAGGTGGAGAGGATCCATCTCTATTGTAATAACTTTCAGCCCAGGAGGCACAGTCACGGACCAACCATGAACACAATTCAGAATAAAACAATGATGCCACTCCCCAAAGAATTACCCATTGATCTAAGTGTATGAGAAGTAACAGCAATTGGATGTAGTCTCTCCACCAGGGACTTAGAAATTTACAGTGAGTTGCCACAGCACTTTCACTAGCTTTTCAGCCTTCTCTTTAGTTTTACTGCTTTCCAGCCAACAAATTAGTCAATACAAAAGCCAACGCTGAATGCAATTTTCACTTTAACCTACATGTTGAACTTCAATGTCTTCAGTGAATCCAGCATTAGAGACGGACTGATGTAGTTTTCAGGACAGGTTTATAAACTCAAATCTGTCCCATATTATTACAGACTGTTATTATTATATATGTAATAACAACAACTTCATAATTTAACTGTTTGTCTCCAAGTACACTACACAAAGGCTATTTCCTACTAGCTCCCTAATATTGCTGCCACCACAGCAAGAGGTGGTTTTGTGACAGACCTCCACATCAAGGCGAAGGATGGTGCAGGACTGACAGTTGAATTACAGCTGCAAATACTTGCTTTTACTTCAGTGTTGAAGGATCTAGCAAGGCAACGCAGCAAAGGTCACACCATTATCACCAACACTGGCTTCCAGAACTTCCCTTTCCTGGGCTGTCAACTGAACCAGCTACTACAAACCTTTGACTACCTGTTGGAGAAAAGTCAATGCTCTGTACAACGTATTTTTTATTTTACTTTTAAGTGGTAATTTGTATTACAAAACACTCTATGATCCCAGTGTCCTTGTGCTAGGCACTGCAGGAAGTTTTTTTGAGAATGTTTTTGCAAAGGGAACCTGGAAGCTAGAAAAAATAGTATTTAGGAAAAAATTAAATGGAGAGATGTTCTGCCACTGTATCAAATCTAAATTCCTATTGAAGAACACATTCTCACTTGAAGAAGTGATTACAAAGCCTACTAGAGTTCCTGTGGATTTTATTGAGACTGAACACTAGAAGTATGAATTATCTGAAACAGACAGGCTAAAACTTCCTGACCAAACACCCTAAACAATGTACAAATGTGGATTTGAGTGAGATATGAATTCTGACTGGATCCAGTCCCATGAAGGTCAATCCAATGTCATACAGTACAAAGCATAAATCTAAGATTAAAGAAAACGGAAAGTAAATCTTTGCTCTCCTTTGGCAATTTTCATTTACAGAGATGCAAAGTACAAATATTTATAAACAATATTCTTACAGGAATTGGAGGGTATTCTTCCTTTTCAAATAATTACTATCTAAAGAAATTCTGGGCTTGCTTAAAATGACATGCAACATGTGAGTATGCATAGCTTTGTTGGAGAAAATAAGTGCTATTAAAAATAAAATTAGCATTGGAAAACCTCCGACACTAATCCCAACCTATCAGCCCAGAAAGCTTGAAGGCAAACATGCAAGAAAGGCTCAGATAATGCAATGATGCAAGATGCAAAAGAATCTGCTTGCTTGTGTAAGATAGAAGATCACTATTTAACACCACCAAGACAACACCTCCAGGCTCTTCTATTTAAGTATTGAGCTAATCTGACTCTGTTTAGCTCACAAAGTCTGTTGGGACCAGATGATGATGAAGTCAGAGGCAAGATAACTGGAGATTAAACTTTACAGATATTTCTGTTCCTGAAATTACTTCCTTTTCTATACTCTGCTACTGGCTCTAGCTCACAAGTTTCTTATTCCCTCTTTAAAAAGTTTTAAACAATTCAACCAGCTGAGGATCAGATCCTGAATTTTTGTTGCTCTGTTAGAAGAAAGTAAAATTAATGGTGCTTTTAAAGCCTCCAGAAGGTTAGAAAGAGGTGCATGGAGCACCCTGTGACCTAGTGTTAAAGGGAAGAAATTCCAGTCCCAGTTTCTCAGCCACCTTATCTTCAGAGATACAGAAAGAATCATATAGCTGCAAAATGCAAACGAGGACAGGGATGTGTGTGATGGACTGCAGGGCATAGGGAGTTACTCAACAGTATAAATAATAAGTAAGAAGAAGAGCTTATGAGTACAGCAGTGGAAGAGGTGTTTTAGAAGCACGAGGAAATGCAGCTAGAAACCCACTGAGATGTCGGTGCTGTCTGCATGCTTCTATGGTGAGTGTTATTCTGAGGAGGTGAGGAATGCAAGGCAGGGGGTCTGTGGTCTATGGTTTGTTTTCCCATCAATACATATGTCTGACTTCGAGTAAAAGATTAACGAGACAGCTAGCAAATGTCCTGGGAGACAAATGGGTAAAATGCTGTTTGTACATGTCAGTTGAGGGAGGGCTCGTTCTCGTCTCTCAGTCTCTGAATGAATCTGCTAGGATGCACACCTGCACCAGGAAGACTTCCTTGACAAGGTAACCCTTTCCTCTGCAGAACACATGAGCATGTCAGCATACAGCTTACCTTACACATACATTCTTTTAGTCAATGTGGTTTGGAAAGAACCTTCCACCTACTTTTTTCCTGCATGTGACATACATTGCTGCATGTTACAGAAAAGCCCCAGGTAAAGTAAATGGAAACTCTATCCAGCAGCTATGCACCTGGTGTTTTTGCATTTCCCAATAGATATTACAGCTGCTGGAATGATGTGTGAATCTTCTACAACACCTCCTATTGACAATTCAGTTTAGGTGTGGCATGAGAGAGATCTGAGTTATTGATACTAATGACCCACAGCCTGTTGCTAAAGACAAGGAAGAAAGGAACTGAGGGAATTTATAGTTTAAA